>CM069145.1:3116075-3478575 GCA_035221665.1 Okamejei kenojei
TACTAATTCATTAAAAACTATCACAAGAAAAGCTGCTTTTGTTCAAATTGCCAATTGTTAGTTCAGATTACATGCTGCAATGAAGTTTAAGATAAATATTCATCTCCAGCACGGAACAAAATTGCTTTATGCTCTGGATATCTCCGTGATTGAATCTTGGCCCAAGTTACGATATAATCACTGTGATTATGCAACCAATGTTCTCAGTGCTAGCACTGATTTCCAGATGGGGTCAAAAAGCAGGTGGGATTGAGCAGCATTTCTGTTACTGCTTTTCTGATATCTCATTCTTGTAAATGTACAGAATATGTAATATTCCTGATTGAAAATGGAATAAAATAAACCGTTTTAACCCAAATTATGCCTGGTCTGGTTGTAATGATGTCAAAATGTCGTCTCTGGAGGGGATTAGTGACATAATTGCACATTGTTCACTAAGTCTGCAGCTTCGAGCATCAAGGCAGTTAAACCAACTTTAGATTTTGTCTAACATGGTCTGTTTTATGTATTTCTTGTTACTTGGGTAGTGGTCCAAACATGAGAGGCACATCCATGGGAGGCACATTACAGAACAAGAGATAACGAGTACTCTGGGATTCGCAGGTGTCAGTTTTCACAGAGCAGCCTGCGTGCTTCTGCTGGGACCATAGGTTTAGAATATGCATTTCGGTCTGTACGATATTCTATTCATGCAACAATTATTAGTTTAGTTTAGTTTAGAGATACAGTGCTGAAACAGGCCCGTCGGCTCACTGAGTCCGCGCCGACCAGCGATCCCCGCACACCAACACTATCCTACACTGGGGACAATTACAATTATGCCAAGCCAATTAGCCTACAAACTGCGTTTCTTTGGAGTGTGGCAGGAAACCAGAGCACCCGGAGAAAACCCACGCAGGTAACAGGGAGAACGTACAAACTCCGTACAGACAGCACCCGTAGTGTGGCACAGGCACTGCGCCACCCTGCCATCCTCAGTCATAATAAAAATAACTTGTTTTAAGTCTTACAATGTTATTTTCAAACCATCAGGTTTCTCATCTTTGCCTTTCTGATTCCTATGTGAAGTACATAGTATCTGAAGAATGAGCCGGGGTCCAGTTTTGTGGCCAAGATGACTGGAGTATTTCCCTAACAGTGTTGATAATGAACAATCGAGGCTCATGTTAATGCATCTTTTTATCATCTTAGCTAGTCGGTAAAAGGATAGTAATGCTATCACCGTGCCCCCTTTTATCCATGAGGAAATCAGTGAACCGGCTTGCTGTCATTTGTCATTGCCTTCTGCATTCATGCACAACTGATTGGAATGTGTTTACATGGAACATTAAACATAGAACAGTATGGTACAGAACGGGCCCTTCAGCCCATAATGTCTGTGTCGAGCATGGTGCTAAGCTGAACTGATCTCATTTGCCTGCACATGATCCATATTCCTTTATTCCCTGTGCGTATCTAAATGTTTTGTAAACATCACTATTGTATCTGCCTCCAACACCACCCTTGCCAATACGTGCCAGGCATCCACCACCCTCTGTGTAAAAAATTCACCACGCACATCTCCATTTAACTTTCCCCCTCACACCTCAATGCCCGCTAGTTTTGGACTTTTTCACCCTGGGAAAAAGGTTCTGACTACTCTATCTCGGCCTCTCATAACTTTATAAACTTCTATCAAGTCTCCCCTCAATCTCCAACATTTTAGAGAAAACAATCCAAGTCTATCCAACCTCTGCCTGTAGCTGAAATCCTCCAATTCAGGCAGCATCCGGGTAAACCTCCTCTGCACCCTCTCCAAAGCCTCCACCTCTTTCCTGCAATAGGGTGACCAGAACTGCACACAGTACTCCAAATGTGGCCTGACCAAAGTCCCTTAGAGCTGCATGAAGACTTCCTGACTTTTAATTTAATGCCCTTAGCAATGAAGTAAGGCATACACCCTATCTACTTGTACTGCCACCTTTAGTGAGGTATGAACACAGTCTCCAAGACCCCTCTGTACATCAATGTTGCTAAAGGCCTTGCCATTAATTATATACTCCTTACATTCAACCTCCCAAATTGCAAAACCTCGCACTTGTTCGGGTTAAACTCCATCTGTCATTTCTCCACCCATGTCTACAATGAATGTGCTGATCTTCGCCTCACTCATGACCATCAACTCACCTGGATTCCAGGTCCAGTTCCAGACTGAGAGTCTGAAGAAGTGTCTGGACCCGAGCCATCACCTATCCATGTTCTCCAGAGATGCTACCTGACCTCTTGAGTTATTCCAGCATTTTGTGCCTTTTTTTGTATTAACCACAACTGCAGCTGTTTCTTTCTACTACTAATACAATGATCATCCCTTACTTGGTTGTAGCGGGCAGTAACATCGGCAATAACAGACACCACCTCCTCCGCTATGGTCTGTTGTAATGAGGGTTTACTGTACAAACCTCTACTAGCTATCCCTAATTAGCCATTCCATTCCAAATGGGAGTAAATCCATTCTCAAAGATATCTCTCTAATGGTTTCCCTATCACTGACGTGAGGCTCCATGTCCTACACATCCCTGGACTCTTTCCACTTCCCTCCTTAAAAAAAGGAACAGCTTTGGCCACTCTCCAGTCCTCCGGGATTTAGCTTGTGGCTACTGAAGCAACAAAGATCCTCGTCAAGGCCCCCACAATCTCCTCTCTTGTCTCCCTCAATAACTTGGGATAGATCCCATCGGGCCCTGGGGACTTATCCACCTGAATATTCTTCAAGAACCTCAGCACTACCTTCTTCTCAATCTCAAACTGCGCTAGTATAGTTTTATTCTCCACCCTGATCTCGCTGACCTCAAAGTGCTTCTCCTCGGTGAATACAGATGCAAAGTACTCATTTAATACCTCACCTACAGTACATTCTCCACCTCCAAGCCTAGAGTCTCTCCATTATCCTTGATCCGTTCTACCTTCTTCTGGTCACTCTCCCATTTCAAAAAGGGGCATGTCATGGCCCCTTTTGCTCCATCTAATCGCCGACTTGAGTTCTTTATTACTCACTTTAAATTCCTCATAAGCCCCTGATGCCACCTTCTCAAACCTGATATCTGCTTTTTTCTTCCTGCCCAGGTTTACAATTTCCTTGGTTCCCTTACCTTGCCGTCCTCATCCCTCCTCCTTACTGGAACATGCTGATCCTGCACATTGATCAGCTGGCTTGAAGCAACTCCCACATGGCATTTGTGGATTTACCCAATAACATCTGATCCCAATCTACCCTCCCCAGCTCCTACTTGATGACATTGTGACCTGTTATTGATATTCTGGTCAAGACATGTCCATGGTCATATAGAATGGATTGCAGCATTTTCTGCAATGATGGTATCGGGGTAGAGATTGTTCACCTGAGGATCAGTACCATCTACCTTCTTTATACTCCTCCTCTTCCCCAAGGATAAGTCGCACCAGAAAACCCATTTGTGGCTTCTTCCCAATCATAGTGGCAGATGAAAAAAATCACTCTCGTAGTTAAAGATACAAAATTTAAATGGTGATATGACTGCAGCCCAGGAGAAACAAGATCAAATCAGCAGAGAAATTGTTTTTGACAAATTCTTTGACAATGTCCCACCTTTAAATTGCCGTTTAACTTACAACATCATAAGTGATAGTAGAATTAGGCCATTCGGCCCTTCAAATCTACTCCACCATTCAATCATGGCTGATCTATCTCTCCCTCCTAACCCCATTCTCCTGCCTTCTCCCCATAACCTCTGACACCCGTACTAGTCAAGAATCTCTCGATCTCTGCCCTAAATATATCCACTGATTTGGCCTCCACAGCTTTTGTGGCCAAAAATTTCACAGATTCACCACCCTCTGACTAAATATATTCCTCCTTATCTCCTTCCTAAAAGAACGTCCTCTAATTCTGAGGCTATGACTTCTAGTCCTAGCCTCTCGCACTAGTGGAAACATCTTCTCCACATCCACTCTATGCAAGCCTTTCACTATTACGTACATTTCAATGAGGTCCCGCCTTGTTCTTCCAGACTCCAGCGAATATACTGTAGGTCTATTTTCCGACAAACGCTCATCATATGTTAGCCGACTCATTCCTGGGATCATTCTCGTAAACCTCCTCTGCACCCTCTCCAGAGCCTACACATCCTTCCTCAGATATGGTGCCCAATATACACCCCTGTTTTTGTGTACCAGCCGTCTTGAAATAAATGCTAAAACTTAGCCCTGAGTTTTTGCTTTGTTCTGGGTCTGAGCTACTCATTGAATTGAGAAATGGTAAGGATGATATCACTCTCTTTCTTGCCTCATTTAAAACACACCTACATATTATAAAGTGGGGCAATTTTTTAGACATTGGCTGGAAACTAATTTGAATATTAGACTTAGATAATTGCATAGAAATCGAGCAAAACAGATCTTTACATAATTTCCTTCCCAACCCCACAAAACCCCCATCCAAACTGTCTGGCAGTAAATGTCCAGTCAGCTTCAACGTCCCAGATTAAACATAGAAACATAGAAACAAAGAAATTAGGTGCAGGAGTAGGCCATTCGGCCCTTCGAGCCTGCACCGCCATTCAATATGATCATGGCTGATCATCCAACTCAGTATCCCGTACCTGCCTTCTCTCCATACCCCCTGATCCCCTTAGCCACAAGGGCCACATCTAACTCCCTCTTAAATATAGCCAATGAACTGGCCTCAACTACCCTCTGTGGCAGAGAGTTCCAGAGACTCACCACTCTCTGTGTGAAAAAAGTCTTTCTCATCTCGGTCTTAAAGGATTTCCCCCTTATCCTTAAGCTGTGACCTCTTGTCCTGGACTTCCCGAACATCGGGAAGAATCTTCCTGCATCTAGCCTGTCCAACCACTTAAGAATTTTGTAAGTTTCTATAAGATCCCCTCTCAATCTCCTATATTCTAGAGGGTATAAACCGAGTCTATCCAGTCTTTCTTCATAAGACAGTTCTGACATCCCAGGAATCAGTCTGATGTCTGAAGAAGGGTCTCGACCCGAAACATCGCCTATCTCCTTCGCTCCTTAGATGCTGCTGCACCCGCTGAGTTTTCTCCAGCTTTTTGTGTACCCTCGATTCTCCAGCATCTGCAGTTCCTTCTTTAACTCAGTCTGGTGAACCTTCTCTGCACTCCCTCTATGGCAATAATGTCCCTCCTCAGATTTGGAGACCAGAACTGTACGCAATACTCAGGTGTGGTCTCACCAAGACCCTATACAACTGAAGTAGTACCTCGCTGCTCCTATACTAAAATCCTTTTGCTATGAAAAGCTAACATACCATTCGCTTTCTTCACTGCCTGCTGCACCTGCATGCCTACTTGCAATGACTGGTGTACCATGACACCCAGGTCTCGCTGCATCTCCCCTTTTCCTAATCGGCCACCATTTAGATAATAGTCTGCTTTCCTGTTTTTGCCACCAAAATGGATAACCTCACATTTATCCACATTATACTGCATCTGCCAAACATTTGCCCACTCACCCAGCCTATCCAAGTCACCTTGCAGTCCCCTAGCATCCTCCTCACAGCTAACACTGCCCCCCAGCTTAGTGTCATCTGCGAACTTGGAGATATTGCCTTCAATTCCCTCATCCAGATCATTAATATATATTGTAAATAGCTGGGGTCCCAGCACTGAGCCCTGCGGTACCCCACTAGTTACTGCCTGCCATTGTGAAAAGGACCCGTTTACTCCTACTCTTTGCTTCCTGTTTGCCAGCCAGTTCTCTATCCACATCAATACTGAACCCCCAATGCCGTATGCTTTAGGCTTGTATACTAATCTCTTATGTGGGACCTTGTCGAAAGCCTTCTGGAAGTCCAGATATACCACATCCACTGGTTCTCCCCTATCCACGCTACTAGTTACATCCTCGAACAATTCTACAAGATTCGTCAGACATGATTTACCTTTCGTAAATCCATGCTGACTTTGTCCAATGATTTCACCACTTTCCAAATGTGCTGCTATCCCATCTTTAATAACGGACTCTAGCAGTTTCCCCACTACCGATGTTAGACTAACTGGTCTGTAATTCCCCATTTTCTCTCTCCCTCCCTTCTTAAAAAGAGGGGTTACGTTTGCTACCCGCCAATCCTCAGGAACTACTCCAGAATCTAAAGAGTTTTGAAAGATTATCACTAATGCATCCACTATTTCCGGAGGTACTTCCTTAAGTACTCTCGGATGCAGCCTATCTGGCACTGGGGATTTATCGGCCTTTAATCCATTCAATTTACCCAACACCACTTCCCGACTAACCTGGATTTCATTCAATTCGTTCTTTGACCCGCGGTCCCCTGCTATTTCCGGCAGATTATTTATGTCTTCCTTAGTGAAGATGGAACCAAAGTAATTATTCAATTGGTCCGCCATATCCTTGTTCCCCATGATCAACTCACCAGTTTCTGACTGCAAGGGACCTAGATTTGTTTTAACTAATCTCTTTCTCTTCACATATCTATAAAAACTTTTGCAGTCAGTTTTTATGTTCCCTGCCAGTTTTCTTTCATAATCTATTTTTCCTTTCCTAATTAAGCCCTTTGTCCTCCTCTGCTGGTCTCTGAATTTCTCCCAGTCCTCTGGTATGCTGCTTTTTCCGGCTACTTTGTACGCATCATCCTTTGCTTTGATACTATCCCTGATTTCCCTTTTATCCGCGGATGCACTACCTTACCTGATTTATTCTTTTGCCAAACTGGGATGAACAATTTTTGTAGTTCATCCATGCAGTCTTTAAATGTCTTCCATTGCATATCCACCGTCAACCCTTTTAGAATTAATTGCCAGTCAATCTTGGCCAATTCACGTCTCATACCCTCAAAGTTACCTTTCTTTAAGTTCAGAACCATTGTTTCTGAATTAACAATGTCACTCTCCATCCTAATGAAGAACTCAACCATATTATGGTCACTCTTGCCCAAGGGGCACGTGCTAACTAACCCTTCCTCATTACTCAATACCCAGTCTAAAATAGCCTGCTCTCTCGTTGGTTCCTCTACATGTTGATTTAGATAAATATCCCGCATACATTCCAAAAAATCCTCTTCCTCAGCACCCCTGCCAATTTGATTCACCCAATCTATATGTAGATTGAAGTCACCCATTATAACTGTTTTGCCTTTGTCGCACGCATTTCTAATTTCCTGTTTGATACCATCCCCAACTTCACTACTACTGTTAGGTGGCCTGTAAACAACATCCCACTAGCGTTTTCTGCCCCTTAGTGTTTTCTCAGCTCTACCCATACCGATTCCACATCCTCCAAGCTAATATCCTTCCTTTCCATTGCGTTAATCTCCTCTCTAACCAGCAACGCTACCCCACCTCCTTTTCCTGTCTCTCTATCCTTCCTGAATATTGAATATCCCTGGATGTTCAGCTCCCAGCCTTGGTCACCCTGGAGCCATGTCTCCGTGATCCCAACTATATCATAATCATTAATAGCTATCTGCACGTTCAACTCATCCACCTTATTACGAATACTCCTTGCATTGAGACACAAAGCCTTCAGGCTTGTTTTTACAACGCTCTTACCCCTTATACAATTATGTTGAAAAGTGGCCCTTTTTGATTTTTGCCCTGGTTTTGTCTGCCTGCCACTTTTGCTTTTCACCTTGCTCCCTATTACTTCTACCCTCATTTTACACCCACCTGCCTCTCTGCTCTTGTACCCATCCCCCTGCCACATTAGTTTAAATCCTCCCCGACAGCACTAGCAAATACTCCCCCAAGGACATTGGTTCCATTCCAGCCCAGGTACAGACCGTCCTGTTTGTACCGGTCCCACCTCCCCCAGAACTGGTCCCAGTGCCCTAAAAATTTGAATCCCTCCCCCTTGCACCATTTTTTAAGCCACATATTCATCTGCAATATCCTCCTATTTCTACTCTGACTGGCCCGTGGTACTGGTAGTAATCCAGAGATTATTACCTTTGAGGTCCTACCTCCCTAGTTTATCTCCTAGCTCCCTAAATTCACCTTGTAGGACCTGATCCCTTTTTTTACCTATATCGTTGGTGCCAATATGCACCAGGACAACTGGCTGTTCACCCTCCCCCTCCAGAATGTTCTGCAGCCGTTCAGTGACATCCCTGACCCTTGCACCAGGGAGGCAACATACCATCCTGGAGTCTCGTTTGCGGCCACAGAAACGCCTATCTATCCCCCTGACAATTGAATCCCCTATTACTATTGCCCTTCCCCTCTTTTTCCCCCCTCATGTGCTGCAGAGCCACCCATGGTGCCATGAACTTGGCTGCTGCTGCATTCCCCTGATGAGCCATCTCCCTCAACAGTATCCAAAATGGTATACCTGTTTAGGAGGGAGATGACCGCAGGGGACTCCTGCACTACCTGCCTACTGCTTTGCTGGCTATTGGCCACCCGATCCCTTTCTGTCCTCTTACCATTTACCTGTGGTGTGACCAACTCACTGTACGTGCTATCCACGACTTTCTCCGCATCGTGGATGCTCCAGTATGAATCCAGCCGCAGTTCCAATCGTTCAATGCGGTCTGCCAGGAGCTGCAGCTGGACACACTTCCTGCAAATGTAGTCACCAGGGACACCGACCATCTCCCTGATCTCCCACATGTTGCAGGCTGAGCAAGGCACGGGGCCAATCTCTACTGACATATCTTACTCCCAAATTACTCTGTATTAAATATTAAAAAACACAAAAAACTTATCCTTTAAACTTTACTAATAAATACTGAATCCTTAACTCGCACAATCCTTAAACCTCAAGGCAGAAGTGTATAAATGTAAACCCCGGGTTGCACCCAATCAGCTGCTTCCTCCGGTCCTCTTCCACCAATCAGAGGCTTCCTCCAGATTCCTTCTCTGGAAGATGGAACGTTGCAGATTTCGGTCTCACAGCGAAAAGCAACGGCTCACCGCGCTAGATATATACTCACAGCGCAGGTAACGCCAGCCGCTCGCACCAACGGCTCCCCGGGCCTCTGTGTAAAGCAAGCCCCGCGCTAGATATATGCTCACAGCGCAGGTAACTCCACCCTCTCGCACCAACGGCTCCCCGGGCCCCGGGATTAATGAGGCTTACTCACTAGAGTCATCAGACTAAATAAAGTTAGCAAATGTCTGCATGTCTCCTCACTTTAGTTCTACAATGCTCATCAATCATTGAGTTCACAACACAAAAATCTTTGGTTAGTAATGACCTAAACCATATTTAACGGACGCAAGGGATATAAGAACATAAACAGATTTAGAAAAAAGCAACAAATATTGTGAAAGAGCTGCTGAATAAAATTACCTAATACAGAAATTCTAAAAAATGTTTGACATTTATACAGGGGGAAAGATAAAAAATGTGCAGAGAGCTACATGAAAAGAGATTAATTTGTTATTGTAGACACACATTGCCAGAGAAGACATATTTTTCATCCGCTGCCAAGCTATTTATGGAAAAAGAGTTTGTAAGCCACATATCAGAATGGGAAGGATCCACGGGCTGCTCACACAAGAGATTCAAGCAGAGAGCAAGTGAGTTTTGAGTAGTTGTGATGTTAGGTTCCCAAAATGCCAGGTTCCCAATGTCCAGGCATAACCTGAATGCACATGCAGTTCATGAAATGCCCTCAGAAGAGGAAGTATATCACCAACATACCAGAGGAATGATGTGCTGGCCCTGGAGAGGGTCCAGAGCAGGTTTACAAGAATGATCCCAGGAATGATCCCAGGAATGAGTGGGTTAACATATGATGAGCGTTTGTCGGCACTGGGCCTGTACTCACTGGGGTTTAGAAGAATGAGGGGGGACCTCATTGAACTTACCGAATAGTGAAAGGCTTGGATAGAGTGGATGTGGAGAGGATGTTTCCACTAGTGGGAGAGTCTAGGACTAGAGATCATAGCCTCAGAATTAAAGGACGTTCCTTTAGGAAGGAGACATTTCTTTAGTCAGAGGGTGGTGAATCTGTGGAATTTATTACCACAGACTCACTTCAGATATTGAATACATAATGACATTTAACTGGAGGCTTTTGATTTACTGGAGGGTACATGGTTACTCGAACTCTCGGAATGAACCCGTGTCACCTTGATGGGTGCAGAGCTGTAATGACCATGCTTGAGTTATTGATCATTTAATCTGACAATCAATATTTCAATGGAGTATGGAGGAGAACTTCTTCAAAGTAGGCATACCTTGAGGAGATATTGCAGTGGAGTCTGAAGAAGGGTTTCGACCCGAAACGTTGCCTATCTCCTTCGCTCCTTAGATGCTGCTGCACCCGCTGAGTTTCTCCAGCTTTTTGTGTACAATCAATATTTCAGGTTGGCTAGAGAGGTTCTGACTGATTCTGCCCATTGCTTTCTTCACAAGAGTTGTTTTAGTTCCTCACAATATATTGAGAAAGTCTTGTGAGGGCTGGTGCAGCCTGGTGCTGCCATTATAGCTCAGTCTTTATAATCTGCACACATTCTACTCTTTGGGGGATCGTGCACAAGTACCAGAAGATGATTGCAGAGGACAGCCACAGAGGCTACAGGAGCATCAAAGGTTGTTCCTGCCCCTCCAGGACTGCAGCTCAGTCCAGGGCTGTCCTCCCGCACGATCACATACAACATGCAGTGTCTACAGGCCGTGACCCATCTGCAGAAGCATTTAGTTCTGTTTATTGTCACGTGTACCGAGGAACAGTAAAAAGCTATTGTTGCATGTTATCCAGCCAGCGGGAAGGCAATACAATCGGGCCATTCACAGTATACAGATTCACAATAAGGGAAAAACCTTTAGTGCAAGGTAAAGCCAGTAAAGTCCAATCAAAGATAGCTGAGGGTCTCCAAAGAGGTAGCCAGTAGTTCAGCCCTGCTCTCTAGCTGTGGTAGGATGGTTTAGTTGCCTGATAACAGCTGGGAAGAAACTGTCCCTGAATCTGGAGATGTGTGTTTTCATATCAAAATATCAATGTCTGAGGAGGTTTAAATATCATATTCAGGTAGCAGCAGATCATTGCAGCCTTGTACAGGAACCTAGTGAACATCTATAATGTTGCCGGGAAAATGACAACTGCCCTTAACTAATCGCCCTGTCCCACGGTGCGAGTTGGCCCATGAGGTACCCCAAGTGAAAGACTTGTGGTTGTGTACGAGACTCCAAGTGTATGATCATGAGTTTAACCGAGTTCCCACGGGTATGACTAAGTTTGCCATTTACTTGTCATTTCTGCGATGTTCCAAGTTCCTATCCCGAGTTACTCTTGTGTCATGCTGGTTTTTTTGCACTATAAAAAGCCTCCCTTGTTTAAATCGGCTCATTTGGAAACATGAGGCAATTGGAGTCCAGGATGGTGATGTTTTTTATTTGAGTGCTGTATGCAGCAGCCCTTTATGTCATGCAAGGACGTTTGTGCAATGAAGGCAGAAGGGAAAGAGTACTCTCTCTCCACCAACCTGTTCAGTGATTGCAGCCCTTTCTGTTTTCACTTCAGATTTCCAGCAGCTGCAGTTCTTAATTAATGTTGACCCGTGTCTGTGTGTGCGTGACTCACTCTCTGTGCAGCCTCAGTTGTGAAGCATTTTCTACTCTTTTCTCTATCTTTTTCAGATTTTAGCCAGAGCCATTTTACTGGCGTATCTTCCTGAGCAGAAATTGTCTACAAATAAATAAACCTCAAATATTTCAGGAATAATCTGTATAAATATGTCTCATTTTCCAATAAATGCTGCTTTACTTCTGAGATATTTGTACTGACCAGAGGTGCAGCACGTTTTAACAATTTATTTCGGAATGGTACAACACTAGAGCCCAGCGATTGGGTTAAACATAATCCTTTACTGTATTGTAACCTATGTTGTATAAAATGGTTTTAAAATGTTGACTTAAATCTTGTGCTGTTTGTGGGAATTCAAAAAGCAGACGCTTCTAACCGCAGTTGATGCAAAGCCTCTAGGTCACTAACTCCACACGGACAGCAGCTGAGCTCAGGATCGAACCTGAGACCACGAGGCAGCAGCATTAACTGCTGTACCACCATGTAGCGGAGATGGTCCAGGTCTAATCCAATGTGATTCCTGATGTATGAGGGTCAGGGGAAAATTATCTCTCGTCTCCCTTTCCCCTGACTCACAGTCTGAAGAAGGGTCTCGGCCCGAAACGTCACCTGTTCCTCTTCTCCAGGGATGCTGTCTGACCCGCTGAGTTACTCCAGTTTTTTGTGTCTCTCTGCGGTTAGAACCATCGTCTGCAGTTCCTTCCTGCACATGATTCCTGATGTGTCTGAGTATGGTCTAAGAAGACGTCCAGAGATCTTCCAGCTGTGCTCCAGTACAATTCCAGCTGTGCTCGGGCATCGTCCCAGGGCTATTTCTGTGTGATTCCAGATGGGCTTCTGTAGACTTTCAGTCACAACTGTGACCAGGTCTTGCTTTGTGCTGCCTTTCTCCCAGTTTCTGCTAACAATCCCCTCCATCTTCAGCAAGGACCTCAGGAAGTTCCAAATCGCGAGGGCTTATTATGATCATGGGTTTGGGGGGGGGGGGGGGGGGGGGGGGGGGGGAGGAAAAGTGAGACAAGGGCCTGGACCAACTAATCCAGTACAACATGCTCACTGCAAATTCGTCCCCACACTGCTGTCTGCATCAACTGCAAGTTACAGAATGGTGATTTAATCTGAATTAAACTTTTTTTTCTCTGTCCAGCTGCCGAGATCAGAGTGCCAATGGTAGACTCAAGATTCTCTATGTTTAACTCACGGGCCACCAATTTCTTGCAACGAGTGTAAATGTTTCAATTTTTAACTTCAACAGTACATTTTACTCGTGGAAAACTTTAAACATGTTTGCGTTTTTTCAAGAGTTATCAAGTTTCATGGGTTCCTGCCGTTAGCGCCAAGAGTCGCTAAGTTGCGTCCGCGAGTTCCGATGTTCCCGCTACGTTAATTGTACGTGATTACCATGAGTGAAAACTCGGGGTCACACGTGGGTCGACTCGCACCGTGAGACAGGGGTTTAAGTTCGAGGCTCATTCCCAGGCTCTGTCAGAGATCTAGTTCGGATTTTGCAATTATCTATTCTTGTATGAAGAAGGTGAGTAACAAGTACCTTCTTTCTAAGATCTAGACATAGATATCACCACAGATTTTGTTTTAGAAATACAGCTTAGAAACAGGCCCTTCAGCCTATCGAGTCTGTGCCGACCAGCGATTCCCCATCCATCACATTCTACGGACAATTTACAATTTTACAGAAGCCAATTAACCTATAAACATGTACGTGGGAGGAAACCGGAGCACTCAGGGAAAACCCACGCAGCCAGAGGAAGGTACAGACTCTGTACAGGCAGCACCCGTAGTCAGGATCGAACCCGGGTCTCCGGCACTGAAAGGGCACCAACTCTACCACTGCGCCACTGTGCCGCCCCTAACGTGCTGCCACTGATGTGGCCAAACAGAATGAATAGATTAGAGTCGTAGCATCGACTCACCATGTGCATGTTGATCATGAATCACCCATCCAAACTAATCCTATTTTATTGCCCCCACATTCCGATCAATTTCCCCTGGTTCTATTACTCTCCTGCATATCAGAGGGCATGTTACAGTGGCCAATTAACCTACTATCCTACACTAATATGAGAAGAAATTAGAGCAACCAGAGGAACCCACACAGTCCCAGGTCGCTGGAGCTGTGATCTCGGCTAACTGCAATCTGCAGACTGGACCCAGATGTGCATGGAAAGCATGAACTATGAACCTAGGCATCATATTCAGCACAAGCGTTGTGGGCAAGAGGACCCGTTCCCCTGCTGTTCTATGTTCTATGTTCTATGTTCAAGAAATCAATCCAAGTCAGTCCAACCTCTCCTTGTAGCTAATACCTCCTAATCCAGGCAGTATTCTGGTAAAGCTCCTTTGCACCCTCTCCATTGCCTGCACCATTTCTCACAATGGGGCGGCCAGAATTGCCCACAATACCCGTTAAACGAGTACGTTGGTTCTGTCTTCACTAAGGAACACAAACAATCTCACATAAATACTAGGGGACCGAGGATCTAGTGTGAGAGAGAAACTGAAGGGAACCCACATTAGTCAGGAAATGGTGTTTGCTAAAATGTTGGGACTGAAGGAAGATAAATCCCCAGTGCCTGATGGTCTGCATCCCAGAGTACTCAAGGAGGTTTAGGGTTAGGGTTTGGGCCCTAGAAATTGTGGATGCATTGGAGATCATTTTCCAATGTTCTATAGACTCTGGATCAGTTCCTGTGGATTGGAGGGTAGCCAATGTAATATCACTTTTTAAGAAAGGAGGGAGAGAGAAAACAGAGAAGTATAGACCAGTTAGCTTGACTTTGGTAGTGTGGAAGATGCTTGAGTCGATTATTAAAGATTAATAGCAGCGCATTTGGAAAGCAGTGATGGGATCAGTCAAAGCCAGCATGAATTTTTGAAGGGGGAATCATGCTTGACTAATCTTTTGGAATTTTTTGAGGATGTAACAAGTAGAATGGATAAGAGAGAGCCGGTGGATGTGGTTTATTTGAAATTTCAAAAAGCCTTTGACAAAGTCCCACACAAGAGATTAGTGTGCAAAGTTAGAGCACATGGTATTGGGGGTAGGGTATTGACATGGATAGAGAATCTGGGTGGTAGACAGGAAGCAAAGAATAGGAATTAGTGGTCCTTTTCAGAATGGCAGGCAGTGACAAGTGGGGTGCCACAAGGCTCAGTGCTGGGACCCCACTATATACTAACGATTTAGATGAAGGAATTAAACTGAAGGAATCTCCAAGTTTGCAGATGACACAAAGCTGGGTGGCAGAGTGAGCTATGAGAAGGATGCTGTGAGGCTGAGTGGTGTCAGTTTAGACTATAGACAATAGACAATAGACAATAGGTGCAAGTGTAGGCCATTTGGCCCTTCGAACCAGCACCGCCATTCAATGTGATCATGCCTGATCATCCTAAATCAGTACCCCGTTCCTGCCTTCTCCCCATATCCCCTGACTCTGCTATTTTTAAGAGCCCTATCTAGCTCTCTCTTGAAAGCATCCAGAGCACCTGCCTCCACTGCCCTCTGAGGCAGAGAATTCCACAGACTCACCACTCTCTGTGAGAAAAAGTGTTTCCTCGTCTCCGTTCTAAATGGCTTACTCCTTATTCTTAAACTGTGGCCCCTGGTTCTGGACTCCCCCAACATCGGGAACATGTTTCCTGCCTCTGGTGTGTCCAAGCCCTTAACAATCATATATGTTTCAATGAGATCCCCTCTCATCCTTCTAAACTCCAGAGTGTACAAGCCCAGCTGCTCCATTCTCTCAGCATATGACAGTCCCGCCATCCCAGGAATTAACCTTGTAAACCTACGCTGCACTCCCTCAATAGCAAGTATGTCCTTCCTCAAATTAGGGGACCAAAACTGCACACAATAATCCAGGTGTGGTCTCACTGAGGCTCTGTACAACTGCAGAAGGACCTCTTTGCTCCTATATTTGATTCCTCTTGTTATAAAGGCCATCGCCATTTGCTTTATTCATGCCTGCTGTACCTGCATGCTTACTTTCATAGACTGATGTACAAGGACTCCCAGATCCCGTTGTACTTCCCCTTTTCCCAGTTTGACGCCATTTAGATAGTAATCTGCCTTCCTGTTTTTGCTACCAAAGTGGATAACCTCACATTTATCCGCATTATGCTTAATCTGCCATGCATCTGCCTACTCCCCCGACCTGTCCAAGTCACCCTGCATTTTCATAGCATCCTCCTCACAGTTCACACTGCCACCCAGCTTTGTGTCATCTGCAAATTTGCTAATGTTACTTTGAATCCCTTCATCCAAATCATTGATGTAGGAAAAGGGGAAGTGAAACGAGACCCGTGTGTCTTTGTACATCAGTCACTGAAAGTAAACATGCAGGTACAGCAGGCAGTGAAGAAAGCAAATTATCCCTCACAGCATGTTGCCCGTCATAGCGAGAGGATTTGAGTATAGGAGCAAGGAGTTCCTACTGCGGTTGTACAGGGGCCTGGTGAGACGTGGAGTATTGTGTGCAGTTTTGGTCTCCTAATTTGAGGAAGGACATTCTTGCTATTGAGGGAGTGCAGTGTAGGTTCACCAGGTTAATTCCCGGGATGGCAGGACAGCCATATGATGAAAGAACGGATCGACTGGGCTTGTGTTCACTGGATTTTAACATCCTTGGAACAGGCTGTTCCAGTGTCTCCATGAGAGAATAGGTGTGAGCCCCTCACACTCCTTGCTGCTACTCCTGCTTCCACTAGAGCAGGGATGGGAATGTGCTGCGGCCTTTATCATGGACTTGCTGCTGCTGCCCCTGTCTCCACCACCCACACCCACTCCCATGTTGTGTGAGGAACCAGCCAGTTATTTCCAGACTGGGGATATTATGGAAACATAAAATGCTTGAGGGATTGGACAGGATAGATGCAGGAAAAATATTCCCGGTTTTGGGGAGTCCAGAACCAGGGGGCACCGTTTAAGAATAAGGGGTGGGTCATTTAGGACTGAGATGAGGATAAACTTTTTCACCCAGAGTTGTGAATCTGTGGAATTCTCTGTCACAAAAGGCAGTGGAGGCCAATCCACTGGATGTTTCCAAGAGATAGTTAGATTTAGCTCTTATAGGGCTAACGGAATCAAGAGATACGTGGTACTGATTCGGGATGATCAGCCATGATCATATTGAATGGCGGTGCTAGCTCGAAGGGCTGAATGGCCTATACCTGTGCCTACTTTCTATGTTTTATGTTCTGCTCCAAATGCAGCCTCACCGAAGTATTATAGAGCTGCAGTGTGATTCTTACATTCAATGTCCCCACCCAGGAAAGTGAGCGTAGGATATGCATTTTTCCCACTCTGTCTACTTGTTTTACCACTTACAGGGAGCTATGGACTTCAACCCCACAATCGCTCAACATGTCAACATTGGTAAGGGTCTTGCCTTCAACTATATATTTTCCTCTCACATTTGACCTCCTAAAGTGTAACGCCCCACACTTGCTTGGATTTAACTCCATCTGCCCCTTTCCGTCCATTTCAGTAGTTCACCTACATTCAGCTCCATACTCTGACAGCCTTCCTCACTGTCTCCAACACAGCAATCATGGCGTAAACTGAAAATTTACTAACCAACCCATCAGCATTTCATCTAGGTCATTATTTACATCACCAACCAACATGAATACCTGCAGAACTCCAGTGGCCACAGACCTCCAGCCAGACTATGGCCCGTCTATCAATAAGCCTGTTCTGAATCCATATGGCAAAGTTAATCCCATGCAATTTGAAAATCCATGCGGACGACACCCACCACCTACCCTCATTGTTTACATTTGTAACTTCCTCAAAAAACTTCATTAAGTTAGTAAGACACAACCTGCTGCATACACAGCCATGCCAACTTCCTAATTAACTCATCCCTTTCAAATGGGAGTAAATCCTATTCTAAAATAGATGGGCAAAAAGGACTGGTGCACGTGGTCAGGTACATGTATAGGAAAGCTTTGGAGAGATATGGGCCAAATGCATGCTGGGGGTACTAATGCAGCTGGGACATGTTGGTCAGCGTCAGCAAGTTGGGCTGAAGGGCCTGTTCACCATGCTGTATGACTACTCTGTGACTCTGACTCTATACTCTCCAGTTCTTGATTCCCCTACCCTGGGAAAAAGACTGTGCATTAATAGTAAGATTAAACGAGAACTTACCAGTTTGAAGTTTGATCTTTATTTTATGAGGAGTCGAGTTGAGGGACTACGTGAATAGAAGCCCGTACAGCCGTTGGTGCGTCAATCTTCAAAGCAGCGGAATGAATTCACAGCTAACAATGACCGAAGTATAACGGTAAGATGATAAAACTAGAACTACCAGATGAGATCTATGAGGGTGGGAGCGGAGGGCACGTAGTCCCTCAACTCGACTCCTCATAAAATAAAGATCAAACTTCAAACTGTAAGTTCTCGTTTAATCTTAATATTTTACTTCGGAGTCACGTGAGTGACTACGTGAAGACTTCAAAGCACTGTGAATTCACGCCGCAGACTCAAATCCGACGTTCACACTGCCTGGATTGACTCAAAAAGTCGTTAACAATCAATCATGCATCAGTAATACATTTGTTAAATGAAATAACAGTTTATTTACAAACAAATCATAACAAACCCCTCTAACTCAGGGAAAAAGTGTAACAGTACTGACACCAGAATCAGCAAACACCCCGAGCCTGAAAATCGGCTTGTGATAAAACCTCTGAAAAGTTAGCTCACTGGACCATCCTGCGGCCGCGAGGACCTTGAAATCGTTTGCACCGACACCTTACTGTGTGGTTTTTTGTGACTAATAAACAAAGCCAACTCTGTTCCTCTCAGAGGTTTAGTAATCTCAATGTAACGAGATAAATGTGAGACTATACAGAAGCGATCATCTGCGGGGTATGCTGAAACACAATCTTACGTCCTGTCATGCCTCTTTTATTATGTTTAAGCAAATCATAGACATAAAATATAATGGCATCAGCCGACACATGCATTCTATCTAGGCGTAGCTTTTGCAATGTTTGTACACGTTGGGCTGAAACCAACACCAGAAGCATGACCACCTTCATAGTTAATTTTGGCTATAGATAGGCTTGTAACTGGAGCCCACTGGCGAAGAAGCATAAGAACTCACTCACATTCCAAATACCGGCATACCTGGGTTTAGGAGGATTAGAATTGAAAAACTCCCTTCATGAATCGTGAACTAACGGGATGTGTCCCTACTGTATGCAATTCTGCATTCATAGGTAAATAAGAAGACAGAGCACTTCTGGCTGAATTAATTGCACTGTAACTTAATTTTTTTGGTCAAAATAAAGAGTTGACAAACTCCATACTGTTGATCCCTGCCGTGTGATATACAATATCCTGCAGTAGGCAGAATTGCTCCCACTTCCTTTATAGGTGATATATTGCTGCTGTGTACTATCCTGCAGGCCGACGTGAGAACATCCACCGTCCGAAGACAGTCCTCTCCCCAGGTATGGCCTCCTAAAATCTGCAATTAACAGATCAATATGATCCTATAAAGGATGTTGATCCCCAGTGACTGGTTACCAGTAGATTTTTATTCTTGGGCATAAGCATGTAAGGCTCCCTAGCCATTTGTAATACAACTGGAAACCATGCTCGTTCAGGGGATCTGGCACTACCAATACCCTGAAGCGGAGTCCTCCTTGATCTTTTGCAAACATCTGCTGATGAGACAGAATTGAAGGAAATTACATACAACAAAACACTCCCCCAATGCAGCGAAAATGCATCCACTGCTACTGCCCCAGGATCTGGTTACCATGAAACATATCTAGGTAACTGATGATTTAATCGAGATGCAAACAAGTCAATATCTGGCAATGCATACTGATCAATCATTTGGTTAAATACATCCTGATTTAACATCCATTCAATGTTGTCATTAAACTGACGTGACCTCTTCCTGGCAAATAAAGTGCTGAAAGCCAGATATTTTGGTCAATACACCAGCATCTGGTTAGCCAGTCTATCACAAGACTGTGACTTAACTCCACCCATGTGGTTTACATATCACTGCTGTGGTGTTGTCAATCTGACCTGCACATGCAGATCCCTCTTATTGTAGAACAATAAGGGCATTGAGCCCATACCAGGTGCCCAACAACTCTATAATTAATCCCTCTTAATTAGCGATGTCTCATCCACATTCCATCTGCCTCCACAACTAGAAGACATATCTGTTGCACCCCAACCCAGTGCACTTACATCAGTCTGTAATATCAGTGACGGTGATTCCACCAAAACCTTCCTTAAATTTTTTGAGACATGTATTATCCACCATTGTATGTCAGCAATGCCCCAGCTGACAACTGCATAGGCCTAATCAAAAATGGCCCCTTTGTATTCTCAGTGCCTGTTCCTTTGATGGTTGTAATTGTTGCATAATGCAGAGACCATACTGCACAGCTGAAAGGCTGCAACAACTTCCAATAAAACTGGCTACTTGTCTAATCGAGGCCGTGTGTTCTCAACGAGATTAACACAGTCCTTAATTAACTGATTCAATTTATCCCTGGCAAAGTTACCAACTGTGATTGGAATTATGGTAATCCCAGATAATCAATAATTTGACTGGTGATAATTTAGATTTATCTGAGTGAATAACAAATCCATTTGTTCAAAAGTGACTAACACTGAAACTGATGATTGAGTTTCAGCATGAGCTTTCCTGTGACAATCAGAATATCATCCTAAAAAGGCCATTACCACATGCCCCTTAGCTCTAAGAATGCTAAACACAGGTTTTACCAATTTAGTAAATCATCTAGAGCTGAAGTTAATCCATTCGGCAATGTCCTGTGCCACAGCTCAGTCATCCAAATAAATTTCAAATATCTTCTATCATCACCATTGACAATAGGACACTGCGTAATACGCATTCTTTAAATCAATGGTTGCCATATAATACCCTTTGGACACTAGATGTTTGCCCGTGGTAAAGTTCTCCATTTTGAAATCTATAACAAACATTTGTTCAAATTCGTAAATCCAGAATAATTCATCATCACCTTTTTTAGATCTGGGAAATATACTTGACAGAAATTGTTGACTTTGATAGACAGAAGGCTCAATCACCTTCTTATGTAACGACTGAATCTCTGCTTGATAAGATTTTCCTCATCTGAAAATAAGTTTACGACTAGGAAAATGTTGATTAGGTAGACTGTCATAGTAAAATCCAATTTTTCACCCCTTCAATACACTAAGTATGAACAAATCTGATGTCAACTGCTGCCATTGTTTGAGAACAATTTTAACCTTCCCAATTTGAACAGGAACATCAGTTAATTCATCGTCTGTCAATGTTATATTCCTTACCAGCATCTTTCCTTGCGGCCTTGTTGTCCTCGACTTCTTGTAGAGAACCTTTTTTGCCTTGCTTCCAGCTGGCTTAATGAGGGCCAACCTCCTACAGTCTTTGACCCTTTTTGGTTACCACCAAACAACAGATTTCGTGGTGGTACACTGGTCGGTTTGCACAACTCGCCAAATTCGGGTTAGCACTGGCCTAATAGCGGCCCTCCCGATATTATTAATTTCAAAATGCATTACAAAGGAGTCCCAGTTCATCCTGGTGTGCTTCAACCATATCATTTGTATCAATAACTTTCACCACAGCTGTAATACTGCTTACAACAGTTTAAGCACTTTTAAAAACTTCACCCTAGCAGGGCAAACCCATCTATGCAAATTTGGTGATTAACCACCGGTACCTTCGGGGATCACAATAACAGGAGCTTTATAACTTCATCGATAGCTAGCTCTGTAACTGGTGGGAGAGGAATGGCTTCGGCCAATTCTACATCAATCGCCTTTCCTGCCTCTCTACATCAGCACTTCCCAGCAATGTTCGGAATTACCTCCAACCTTACTGCTCTGCATAGAAACAGTGTCAGCAAAACGGCCTGATAGAACATCCTCCTCACAGGCAGGATAGTTCTGCAGCCCTGAAACAGGTGCTGCTAGCACAAGCTCTCCATCAGCCTGGCTTGGGCACACCCACTCCTCCTCACGGAGCTGGTCCCTGTCGAGCATTATTTTGTAATAGAATCTCGACGTGGGAGAGCCGTGAGGAAACGCACTCTTATGGAGGGTATAACCTCCAGGCCAGACTCATCTACCCACAGAGAGCCAGTGGCCTTCCACCCTACTGACAAGCCTCCACTCAGTGGGGTCCGCAACCACTGGCTGTGTAGCCAGCACCGGACCAGGTGTACCAGACGGGCCTCCATCCACAACACTCTCCTGGTCACTCTCCTTTCTACCTCCGGAGCACCTCGCCGACACCTTCTTCACTTTCTGCAACATATCTACCAAATCTCCAAACCGTCGCAGAAAATGACCTTGGTAAATTTTTCAAAAACCTTATTTAAACTTGTTAACGAAGAACTGCAGATGCTGGAGAATCGAGGGTGAAGTCTGAAGAAGGGTCTCGACCCGCAACGTCGCCCATCTCCTTCGCTCCTTAGATGCTGCTGCACCCGCTGAATTCTCCAGCTTTTCGTGTAACCCGTTTAAACTTACCGCTCGGAGGAGCGCTGCTGCTCCAACCGGCCGACTGCACCAGCGTCTGACGTCATGACGCACCAACGGCTGTACGGGCTTCTATTCACGTAGTCACTCACGTGACTCCGAAGTAAAATCCTATCTATTGCCCTCATGATTTAAAACACCTCTCTAATTTCACCAGTCAGATTCCTGCGTCCACGGGTTAAAGTCTTAATCCACTCAACCTCTCCCTATAGTTCGAGTTGTGGCAACATTCTCGTAGATCCTCTCTCTACTCTTTCTAATTTAATGCCATTTTTGGCATCTGGTCAGGTGATGGAAACTCAACACAATACTCCAGGTGCAGCCTCACCAACATCTTATACAATTGTAACATCATGTCTCACCTTCTGTAAATTCCTGACTAATAAAGACTAGCATGCCAAATATCTTCATCACCGCCCTATCTACCTGTGGTGTATGGAATGGTCTGATTCGATGGGACTAGGGGAAACAAATGGTCGGCACTGCGAATGTCCTGCCTTGTTTAACTTCTCAACATGAATTAAACTCCAATTGTCATTCCACAGCCCACTTGCCCAGCTGATCAAAATCCCACAGTCATTCTTGATATCCATCTACACTAAGGGCAGATGAGCTGTTAGCAAGCCAACGGCCATCCACACTTCAGTAGAAGTTGCGATCACTGTCGTACACGGCATTGCAAGGAATGATGATAAAGCACACACACACCAAAATCCTATACTTCCAGCGGCGGAAGTCTGCAGGAACTGGAGGACAGAGATGTGTGGCGCGTCCGTCACCGTTCCCGTTGGAAACCAGCACCACTGTGTGGCTAATGTTTTCAACAACGATTAATTAATTAATTAATACACTATGAATGAATAGCTCCACCGCTATTAGTGTTATCTGCTACCTTACTAATCATCTCTCAACATCCTTATCAAATTGTAGTTATAAATGACAAACAGCAGCAGGTCCAGCATCAATCCTTGAGATCAGCTATTGCTGCAAATTGTAAGGGTTCATTGCATATAATACTTTAGAATCTATGCTCCAAATTCAAATGTCCTTGTTAACTTTTTGTTACAGTTAAATCACATCATTGGAATGGCAAATGCCTTTAATTGTAATTAAATAACATCATGCGATAACTAATAATAATCGTGTAGTTAGGCAAAGCATGCAATCAAGTGCACATACTGCACAGGAGATAAAATGCAAATGGAGCTGCCTGTGAACTGGTGGCATTTGGGAAAGATTCACGCAACTGTGCTGCAGCATTTGATGGGCTGCGAGTGCCAATTGTAACCATGGCGACTCACAGAGCAGGACGGCTTCCTGTGACATCAGTACCCTAAAAAAGGCATCCGTATGCTGCTGAAGAAACGCGGCGACCATCATCACGCTGGCTGCTGCATCTGTGTGCAGTCCACCCATCACCATGACAATGATGAGACCATCTTATACAACCCCTTGCCACGCACGTCCCGACCAATCTCCACAAGTAAAAGTCACCTTATTTTAAATGTTTCACCGAGGAACACATGGCAACAACAAATATGTAGCAGATCTAAAATAAAGGGCGGGAATTGATGATAATCTGCATAAGAATGACATTTTATGATAATGTGACACAACTATTTGGAAGCTATTTAAGTTCCATCGCTCATGACAAGACATTTCTTATTCCATTACATCTGGTACAGTTTTCATGGAAACTGGCCCTCTGGCCCATCAAATACACATCAACCATCAATCATCCGTTCACGCTAGTTCTATCTTATCCCACTCTCTCAGCCACTACTTACATACTAGGAGCAATTTACAGAGGTCAATTAACCTACACCCGCACGTCTTTGGGATGTGGGAGGAAACCACAGCACCCGGAGAAAATCCCTGCAGTCACAGGGACATTGTGCAAACTCCACACAGACAGCACCCACAGTCGGGTTTGAACCTGGGTCTCTGGTGCTGTAAGGCAACGCCGCTACCGGTTGAACAACTGTGCTACCCGAAAGCTCTTCCATAACTTCAGGGGTAAATCGTAAATGAAGGTTGACATTTATGTTAAGAGCACAGTGAATTCAATTACTTAAATTAAAAATGTTACCATATACAGTATATCATGAAAAAATGGGAGACCAAATTTACTTTTCTATATTGTGCATAAAAATTAATGCATTCTTAAATATTAATTATTCTTAGCAACATTGCTTACTCAATGGAAAAGCCCCAGGATCCAATAATGCCCCATTATCCTTCATCAACTTGACATTTAGTAATCTCGAGACAGATCTTCACCATCTCTCACAATACCACCGTACCTCAATGTGGCCGAAGATAGACACAAAGATCTGGGGGTAACTCTACGGGTCAGGCAGCATGTCTGGAGAAACATATGGGTGAAATACGGGTTGGGACCCTTCTTCAGACTGAAAGCGTGGGGGACGAAACTGGAGGTAAGGAAAGGCCGGAACATATCAGGGCTGGCAACAGATGGCCAAGGAAGGGTGGAGCCCATAAAGGTCCATTGTTGGCTGGGGAAGAGATGATAACAAAGGGACACAAGGATGTGAACAGTGGAACTAGTAGGATGGCGAAGATGGGAGTGTGGGGAGGGAGGGAAAGCAATGGTTACTTGAAGTTAGAGAAGACAATATTCATACTTCTGGGTTATAAGCTGCCAAAACATAATATAAAGTGATGATCCTCCAATTTGCGCTGGGCCTCACTCTGACAATGCGGGAGGCCCAGGACAGAAAGATCAGCGTGGGAATATGAGGAGGAAGTTAAAGTGTTTAGCTGGGAGATTGAGTAGGCTAAGGAAGACTGAGCGAAGGTGCTCAGTGAAACAATCACCCAGTCTGCGCTTGGTCTCGCCGATATACAGGAGTCCACACCTGGAACAGCAAATACAGTAGATAATGTTGGAAGCAAATTAACTTCTGCCTCACCTGAAAGGACTGTCGGGGTCCCCGGACGGAGTCGAGGTAGGAGGTATTGGGACAGGCGTTGCATCTTCTGTGGTTGCAGGGGAAGGTACCTGGGGAGGGGTTGGTTTGGGTGGGAAGAGATGAGTTAACCAGGGAGTTGCGGAGGGAACGGTTTCTGCGGAAAGCGAAAAGGGGTGGAGATGGGAAGATGTGACTAGTGGTGGGATCCCATTGTATGTGGCGGAAATGTTGGAGGATTATGTGTTGCATGTGACGGCTGATGGGGTGAAAGGTCAGGGCTAGGGGGACTCTGTCCCTGTTGCGTCTGGGGGGAGAGGGAGCAAGGGCAGAGCTGTGGGGTACCGAGGCAACACATAGAGGACCACACCTATGATGGAAGAGGGGAATCCCCGTTCCCTAAAGAATGAGGACATCTCGGGTGTCCTGGCTTAGAACACCGCATCTTGGGGGCAGATGCGGCGTAGATGGAGGATAGGGGGGTGGAGTCTTTGCAAGAAGCAGAGTGGGAAGAAATGTAGTCAAGATAGTTGTGGGAGTCAGTAAGTTTGTAATAGATGTTGATGGATAGTCTATTTCCTGTGATGGAGATCAAGAAAGGGGAGGGTGGTGTCGTAGATGGTCCAGTGAATGAGGACATTAGTAGTGAAGTTAATAAAGTCCATGAGTTCTGCATGGCTGCAGGAGGTAGCAACAATGCAGTCATCAATGTAACGGAGATAGAGTTTGAGGATAGGGCCAGAGTACGCCTGGAACAGGGATTGTTCATCGTACCCTACAAAGAGGCAGGCATAGTGGGGGCCCATGTGTGTGCCCATATCGACGCCTCTGATTTGGAGGAAGCTTGAAGAGTCACAAAGTTGTTAAGAGTGAAGACCAGCTTTGCTAGGCGGAGGCGAGGGTTAGTGGATGGAAATTGGCTGGTTCTGCGGTCGAGGAAGAAACAGAGGGCTTTAAGGCCTTCCCGGTGGGGGATGGAGGTGTAGAGTGACTGAACGTCCATAATAAAGATGAGGGAGTGAGGGCTCGGAAAGCGGAAATCATTAATGAGAAGAAGGGCATGTGAGGTATCTGGAACATTGGTCGGGAGAGATTGGACCAGAGGGGATAGGATGGAGTTGAGGTACATGGAAATTATTTCCGTGGGACAGGAGCAGGCAGAAACAATGGGTCTGCCAGGGAAGTTGTGTTTGTGGGTTATGGGGAGAATGTAAAACAGGGCTATGTGGGGCTAGGAAATGATAAGGTTGGTAAAATCAGAAATGTTCTGTGAGATTATGGCCGGGTGCTCGTCTGTGGTATCATGGTCCAAGGATAAGTAGGGAGAGGTGTCCGAGAGTAGTTGTCTGGCCTCGGTGCGGTAGATGCCAGCTCGCCAGACTACCACGGCACCTCCCTTGCCGGGCGGGGTTGATGATAATGCTGGGGTTGCTGCAGAGTGAGCAGAGGGCTGTGCGTTCAGAGGGGGTGAAGTTTGAGTAGATGAGGAGAGTGGAAAAGTTGATATGATTAATGTCACTTTCCACTTAGGATTGAAGAGGTCTAGAGAGGGTAGAAGGCCGTCTGGGGGAGTCCACGAGGAGGGGGACCGGTGGAGATGGGAGAAGGGGTCACCACTGGGTGGTGAGGATTCCTTCCCACGGAGGCGGAGGCGACAGAAGAAAAGCTCTGCGTCATGGTGGACCGTTGAGGTGGGGTCGGATCTCTAAACTAATCTAAACAAACCTTCAGCCACATTCTTCAAATTCATTATGTAAACTCTTTCACTTCTAAACACCCATATTTGCTTTCAAATCTATTTCTAAATCCCAAATGCTTTGCTATTCCACTTCAATGTGTATCTGTGGGAGCTGTGCATTGCTGTTGGTGAGTTTATGGCTGCTGTCACCATTAGTATATTGCCATTGAGATGACATTGCCTCCCATGTTCTTCTGCTGTAATTTGCAAAGTGATGTAACAATTTAAGTACATTACGAAGTATTCAATTCTAATTTGTGACTAGAGGAAAACGAAAAAAAGCTACTTGCAGCTCAGGTATCAATACTGTGTAAATCATCCAACTACTGCCTTATACAGCGACTCAGCCTTTCCATTAAGATATTTAAGTTTTGTGAAGTTTTTGTGAGTGTTTTCTTCCGAAAATGAGACTTGCAAATTGTATGCATTCATGAAGATTATGCACAGCTCCGAACATGTGATCTCTTGTAGCAGCCTTATCGTTGTTACACACACACACATTGAAAATCCTATATTGGTAATTCAGGTCATGTTATGAAATCTCCAGTGGAGTTGGGATGTGTTTTGTACAAAGGTGTGCAAAGGTGATCACTCGATCTACAGGTGCTATATGCCATTTAGAAATGAAACCTTGTTTTGTTTTGTAAATTGACTAGAATTGTTGAATAAGAACAGAAAGCTTGTGTACATAGGCTCTGTGTCTCCTATTTTTGTGTCTCCTATCACATTATGTCTGCCTTACTTTACCTTTGCCCACTGTGCCCCAGTCACGCCCAGTATCTCCCACACAAACACTGCTCTACCTGAATGAATCATCCTTCCCATCCAGCCAAACAGTGTCCACTGGGGCCACCAGTTTTTGCGGGGAATGGCCACAGGGATTTCCTACACGCTGCCTATTACTTTTCTTTGTGGTCCACCATCCACTATCTGCCTGGACCTGAGACGTGACCACCTCACTACACCTTCTAACTACGACACTCTCACAGCACAGGAGGAGCCGTAGGTCACTCAGCCCCTGCTCCAGGTCCCTAACATGGTGTGCAAGATGCTACAGCTGGCCGCACGTTCTACAGGGTGGTACTTAGGGCCCCTGGACTTCTCCCTGATTTCCCACATTCTGCAGGAGGAGCGTTCAACCATCCTACCTGCCATCTCTACTGCTCTAAGACTAATTTTTAAGAAGGCAGACAGATTAGTGAAAGTTAAGTGTAGGAAGGAACTATAGATGCTGGTTGACACTGAAGATAGGCACAACATGCTGGAGTAACACAGCAGGACAGGCAGCATCTCTGGAGAAAAGAAATGGGTGACATTTCGGGTCGAGATCCTTCTTCAGACTGAGAGTCTGGGGTGAGGGGAAACTAGAGATATGGAAGGGTAAGGTGTGAAAATTACAGGTCAAAGCAGACGATGCTCAAGGAAATGTAGAGTGGTTCATTGTTGGATGAGGGGAAGGTGACAACGAGGTGTACAAACAGTAACAATAATCAGGAGGGCTGGTTGGAGTTGAAGATGGTCCTATAGCCATTAAATAAGAGTCGGACAGATGTCCTGGTTACCTAGAAATTGCAGTGATGACTGTAGGGCCAGGGAGATGGCATCTACCATGGTTTCAGTTTCAGTTTCAATTTTACTTTATTGTCATGTGTACTGATGTACAGTGAAAATCTTTTGTTCTGTGCTAATCAGACAGCAGAAAGACAAAACATGATTACAATCGAGCCATTCACAGTGTACAGATACATGATAAGGGAATAACCTTTAGTGCAAGGTAAAGCCAGCAAAGTCCAAGATCACCACTGAGGTAGATAGACGTTCAGCGCTACTCTCTGGTTGTGGTAGGATGATTCACTTACCTGTAAACAGCTGGGAAGAAACTGTCCCTGAATCTGTAGGTGTGCGTTTTCACACTTCTATACATTTTGCCTGATGGGAGTGGGGAGAAGAGGGAGTGGCCAGGGTGTGACTGGTCCTTGATTATGCTGCTGATCTTGCCGAGGGAGTGTGAGGTATAAATGGAGTCAATGGAAGGGAGGTTGGTATGTGTGATGGTCTAGGCTGCGAGCACAATTCACTGCAATTTCTTGCGGCCTTGGATGGAGCTGTTCCCAAACTAAGTTGCTTTGCATCCCGATAAAATGCTTTCTATGGTGAGAGTTGTTGGGGATATGCCGAACATCCTAATCCTTCTAAGGAAGTAGAGGTGTTGGTGTGCTGTTTTGGTCGTTGCTTCAATATGGGTGGTCCAGGAGGAGTTGTTGGTGATATTGCCTCCTAGGAATGTGAAGTTTTCAACCATCTCTACTTTGGCGGCATCAATGCAGACTGGGGCGTGTGTACCTCTTCACCTCCTGAAGCCGATCACTATCTCCTTTGTCTTGTTGACATTGAGAGAAAGGTTGTTGTCTCGACACCAGGACATGAGGTTCTCAATCTCCTTCCTGTACTCCGTCTCATCATTATTTGATATCCAGCCCACAATGGCGGTGTCGTCATGAATTTGTAAATTGAATTAGATTTGTACATGGTTGCACAGTTGTGGGTGTACAAGGAGTAATGAACGGGGCTGAGTACACATCCTTGTGGAGCACCAGTGTTGACGATTATCGTTGAGGATCATTTGTCCCTTATCCTCACTGATTGGGGTCTGTTGGTCAGGAAGTCGAGGATCAAGTTGTAGAGATGAATGCTGACATCAAGTCCCGTGAGTTTGGTGATGAGCTTGGATGGTATTGAATGCAGAGCTGTAGTCCA
The DNA here is from genome assembly GCA_035221665.1 of Okamejei kenojei. Classification (NCBI taxonomy): domain Eukaryota; kingdom Metazoa; phylum Chordata; class Chondrichthyes; order Rajiformes; family Rajidae; genus Okamejei; species Okamejei kenojei. Next base: position 3,145,604 of record CM069145.1, read on the forward strand.
TGAATTGGAGGCTGACGTAGGTGTCTCTGTTATCCGGGTGTTCTAGAGATGAGTGTAGGGCTGGGCCAATGACATCGTTTGTGGACCTGGTGTGGCGGTAGGTGAACTGCAGTGGGTCAAGGCTCCTGGGTAGCCTGGATTTAATGCCTTCCGTAGCTAGCCTCTCAAAACATTTCATGATGGTGGATGTCAAGACCCCTGGATGCTACTCATTTAGGCATGAGGTCTTGCTTTTGTTCGGCACCGGGATGATGGAGGTCTTCTTGAAGTCGATAGGTTCCTCAGAACAGAGTAGGGCGAGATTAAAGATGTCTGCGAAGGCTCCCGCTAGCTGGTCCACGCAGCTACTAAGGACGCGGCCAGGATCTCCCCTCAGGCCTGTGGGTTCACGCTCAGGATCTGCTGCAGAGACCCTGGGGAGAGACATACTTGAGTCTCAAGGGCCAGGTGTCTCCGCCCTGTTGGTCTCCTGCTGGAAGCGAGCATAGAAAACATTCAGTCTGTCGCACTATCACCAATGATGTTGCCTGACCTTGCTTTGCAGCCAGTTATCTAAATCAGACCGTGCCACATTTTCCATGTGTCCCAGTGATTATACTGGGACGTAAGTTTGAGTATTGTCTCTTGGTATCCTTGATGACTTTGCAGAGATCATAGCGGGCCTTCTTGTGCCGCTCGGGTTCGTTTAACTTGTAGGCAGTGGACCTGGCATTAATCTGTGAATGTACCTCGCGGTTCATCCATGGTTTCCAGTTGAGGAACACTCGGATTGGCTCCGCCGGCACGTAGTCTACCATGCACTTGCTGATGAAGCCAGTCACCACAGTGGCGTACTCATTCAGGTTAGCTGCGGAATCCCTGAACATGGACCAGTCCGTTGACTCAAAGCAGTTGCATGAGATGACATCTGTGTCTGCCGACCAGCATTGAACACCTCTCTGTACCGGATCCTCCTGCTTTAGTTTTTGTTTGTAGGCAGGGAGCAGAGGCACCAGCTCAGTGGTCAGATTCCCCAAATGTGGCTGAGGGACACAGCCATTGTTTATTGATGTGTGGCAAGTGGTGGAGGGTGTTCTGGCCCCTGGTGGGACAAGAGACGTGCTGGTAGTTTTGGGTAGTACGCCCCTGAGGTTGGCTTGGTTGAAGTCTCCAGCTACCATGATCAGGGCCACTGGGTGTTTGTCTCGAGGCTGTTGATAGTGGAGTACAATTCGTCAGAGCAAGCTTGTCATCTGCATTGGGGGGGAAGGGAATGTAGACTGCTGTCAGGATAATGTCAGGATAATGCTGTCAGGAGTTTATGTGAGGCATGACCAGCCTCTCAAAGCACTTTACACCCACTGAACTACAGAGCCACTGTAGTTCTAAAGACCTGCACTCCAGAATTAGCTGCCCCTCTAACCAAATTGTTTTCAGTGCTGTTATTACGCTGTTGTCTACCAGAAAATATGGATAATTGCCGGGAATGTCTGGTGCACAAAGACAGGACAAATGTAATCTCACTAACTACTGTAAGGCTTCCCGCCAGGCCGTGGCTGTGGGCTGGGGCCGGAGGTCTTTATCGAGGAGCCTCCCAGATGGCCGCGGAGAAGCCTGGTTCAGAGCCCGGCCAGGCCCTCGCGGGTCGGAGGAGTCTCACCTCATGGTCGCAGCCTGGGCCAGCGGAGCCCGCGCCTGGGGACGGGGTCACCACCACGGAGGCCTCAGGAGTGGACTCGGCAGCGTTGTGGGGAGGTCGGTGCAGCGACCAATTATGGCGCCGACCGACGGACGAGACGGGCACGTGACGACGGGTGTCGGCAGTGGTGGGTGCCCGGCAGTTAGGCCTCGGCGACGGTGAAACCTCGTGGTCAATGAGAGGGTGGAGGACCGCCATGACCCGGCATGGGGGAACCGCTGGGGGAGGGGGGCGGGAGGGGAGAACAAAAGGGGAAGCAGGCGGGCTTTGTAACTTTGTCACCACCGTAGGTGGCTGCTATTTGTATACATTGGGTATGCATCAAAGAATCTCACTGTGCCCAGTCACATGTGACAATAAAGTATTCCATTTGTTTCCATTCCAGTAAACCCTCATTTGCTGGTGATTACATTCAATTCTATTTGCAAATCCTCAGCAGTTAAGCCCAGGGCTGCCAACATTGGGTGAGAGTCCCGAGGGAGCATAGCGACCGAGTGTGGGGGGAGAGTGTGGGTGAGGGAGGGGCGTGCCCTCTCTCCCATAGTAAGGAGCTTTTGCATTTTTCAGCGTGAAATTGTGCAATCTGGTGCATTCTGTAGCGAGTCTTTTAACTTACATTTGAATGCTTTAAATTGGATTAGCTATGAATAAGGTTAGGCTAAATTACATTCCTAATTCCATTCCACAGTAGAGCTAAGCTCTGATGCAGCACATGAATGACCTTAGTGTATTCATGTATGGAAATCAGTATGAAAAAAGTAACTAGCATGTTAGATGACAAGAAATCAATTCCTTGTCATCTAACATGCTAGTTACTTTCTCAAAGAAGTCATCAATTGGTTGAACACAATTTCTCATCCATAAAATTATACTCACTCAGCTGTATAAGTATTCTGTTACCACTTCCTTCATTTTCCTAACAAACTGTCCTGAAGTCATTTTCACCTCCAATAATTTCAGTATTTTGCTGTCTTCCTCTCAGCTCAAACAATCAAACCAACCAAAGTTTATTGTAAGTTAGAAATACATCGATATATGCAATTCCAAACAAAATTCCGTTGCATTTGGCTCCCCGTGCAACACGAGAATAAACAGAAGAATTAAATGGATAAAAAGATAAAATGGATAAAAGGATAAAATAGACAATGGTGGCAGCCCATTGCATGGCATTCAGGAGTCTGATGGCTCGTGGGAAGAAACTGTTGCAGAACCTTGATGTTCTGCTCCTTATTCTACGATATCTTTTGCCCGAGGGCAGCAGAGTGAACAGTCCGTGATGGAGATGCGTGGGGTCCTTTATAATACTGCTGGCCTTGGACACGCAACGTTTGGTCGCAATGTCCCCGATTGAGGGAAGAGAAGACCCGATTATTTTTTCAGCCGTCCTCACCACTCTCTGCACGGACTTCCAGTCGGAGGCTTTACGAACCAGACAGAGATGCAGCTGGGCAAAATACTCTCTATGGTGCTCCTGTAGAAAGTGGTGAGGACGGGATGGGGGAGGTGAGCTCTTCTCATCCGGCGCAGAAAGTTCAACCGCTGCTGCACTCTCTTAACTGTTGATGAGATGTTATTTGACCAGGTCAGACTGTTAGTGATCTGCACCCCCAGGAACTTAGTGCTACTGACCACCTCCACATCGCTGTCATTGATGTGAAGTGGTGTGGGACTGTGCTGGTTTTGCCTGAAGTCGACGATGACCTCCTTTGTTTTTTCGACATTCAGGATCAGATTGTTCGTATTGCACCAGTTGTTCCACCAGTTGTTTCACCATCTCCCTGTAAGCCAGCTCATTGTCGTCCCGGATGAGGCCCACCACTGTTATGTCATCTGTGTACTTCTTGATGTGGTTTGTACTAAACCTGGCACAACAGTCCTGGGTCATCAGGGTAAACAGCAGTGGACTCGTGACACAGCCCTGAGGGGAGCCGGTGTTCAGAGAGATGATGTTAGAGGTGTTGTTTCCACCCTCACTGACTGGGGTCTGTCAGTGAGGAAGTCCAGTAGCCAGTTACACATGGGGGTGCTGAGGGATGATTTTGTTGAATGCTGAACTAAAATACACGAACAGCATTCACACATAAGTGTTCTTCTCCTCTAGATGTTCCAGGCTCAGATGGAGTACGGAGGATATAGCGTCCTCTGTGGAGCAGTTTGGCCTGTAAGCAAATGGGTCAAGTGTGGGGGTAATATGGTCCCTGACCAGCCTCTCGAAGCACTTCATCATTATGGGAGAGAGCTAATTGTTGAGACATTGTATTTCGGATTTTTTTGGCACTGGTATGATGGTGGCAGTCTTGAAACACGATGGGACGACAGCCTGGTTCAGCGAGGTGTTGAAGATGTCCGTAAGGACATGTGGCAGCTGATCAGCACATTCCCTGAGCACCCGCCCTGGTATGTTATCAGGGCCTGCCGCCTTCCGTGCGTTCACTCCTTTTAGGGTCCTCCGGACATCCACTGCATCAAGACTGAGTGCGTGTTCATCACAGTGAGGAATACCTTTTCTCGCAGGTGTGTCATTGAATGCCTCGAACCGTCCAAAATAGTTATTGAGTTCATTGAGGAACTCAATGTTGTCATCACAGGGTGGTGGAGCAGTCTTATAGTCCGTGATTGTTTTGATTCCCTGCCACATACGGCTTGTGTTCAGGGGGTCATGAAAGAAGCTCTGGATTTTCTGACCATGGGCACGCTTTGCCAGCCTGATGACTCGGTTCAGGTTGGCTCTTGCGGATCAGAGTGCCACCACGTCACCGGATTTAAACGCGGCTTACGTGCTCTCAGCATTCCACGTACCTCAGGGGTCATCCAGGGTTTCTAGTTGGCCCGTATAGTGATGGTCTTGGTGACGCAGACATCCTCTATGCACTTCTCCATGTAAGCAGACACGGACGCAGTGTGCTCCTCCAGGTTGGTGTATTGACTGTCAGTTGCAGCCTTCTTGAACATGTCCCAGTCCGTGCATTCAAAGCAGTCCTGTAGTGTTGTCATAGCTCCCTCTGGCCAGACCCTAACCTGCATCACAGTAGGTTTTTCTCTGTTAAGCAGGGGCCTGTATGCAGGAATTAGCATCACAGAGATATGGTCTGAGGAGCCAAGGTGGGGGCGGGGGACTGCCTTGGATGCCTTCTTGATGTTTGTATAGCTAGGTCCAGTGTGTTCACTCACCTGGTTGCAAAGTCTACATGCAGGGGACTACATTGTGGGAGAAAACTGTCTTCATGTTTGCCTGGTTAAAATCCCCAGCAACAATGAAAACACCAACTGGATGTATAGATGTATCGCTGGGACTTTTCCAGAATGCAAAGTCCAATAACAATATATATCTAAGCAATAATATTCTTTTCAATGTGATCTTGAGGGTACATAATATTTTCTGTGGTATTCATAACACAACAATTATAAAAAGATCTTTGTTTTGATTGCACCTACCAATATGCATACATTATTATATTACAGTTAATATGTACCGAGGGCAATTTTTGTTCCAATGCTCCCCATTTCCAATTACTTTTACATTGAAGTGATTGAAATCCAAGTGAAGTTTAAATGGCATCAGAAAAATAAAACTTCTGGAATGGATGATATTCATTACGTGGTTGGTTGGAGTCAGTATCAGCACAATTACTATATTAGATGTTGAATCTTCAGATGTGCTGGTTCAAGCTAAAACTAAAGACAAATAATAACCTCCTCATACATTCCCCTGCAAGTATCTCTGTCACCTATAAAATATGCCCCTTCTTTGAACAAGCTCTTAAACATCGCATATAAATCAGTTTCCATCTGATTACACTCCTTGAGGATGTTCATCTACGTGTTCAATTAATAAAACAACGAGATTGGGGACATTTCTATTCAACCTGTCGAAGGAATTTGGGGGGGGGGGGTTTAGAAATAGTCAATGAGGTAAACAAACATAATAGTTGAGTGGCAAATGACAATAGTGCTGCCTTCCCAATATTTAACTGAAGGAAATAATGGGTTATCAGGGCTGTATGTTGTGAAAGACAGCCTGACACTTTGCATGTCATTTTAATATTACACTTATCCCATCCCACTGGATATTCTCGATTAATAAATTAAGGTTTTGTCAACTAATTACACATCAGACTAATTACAAATCAATAACATTAGCCAACTCTAAAACACGAAGCGCTGCGCATTGGATTCCACGGTTCTACAAAGACCCTTTCAAGTTCATCAAAGACCTCTTCGCAAAGGAAAAAAGTGGAACTTTGAAAACATCAAAACAAGAATTGGAGGAACACCTGGAAAAGGCCCACCAAGACACGAAAAGGCATGAGAAGTTAGTCATCACACATGACATCCCACCTATTCAACCACCTGAATTCAACCTGGACACCAGCCCTCCGAAATGGAAAGAAGTAGAGAACACTGTCCGGCGAGCAAGAGCAGCATCAGCTCCGGGGCCAAACGGAGTACCATACAAGCTCTACAAGAACGCACCGGATGTGTTACGCTTTCTATGGAAGCTCATGAGGGTGGTGTGGAAGAAGCAAACAATACCTAAGGTGTGGCGAAGGGCCGGCGGCATACTAATACCTAAAGAAAAGGATGCATCAGACATCAGCCAATTCCGGCCAATATGTCTCCTCAACGTCGAGGGAAAAATCTTTTTCAGCATTGTATCACAAAGGCTATCCACCTATCTGGTAACAAACAAGTACATTGATACATCTGTACAGAAAGCAGGAATTCCAGGATTTTCAGGCTGCTTGGAGCATACAAGCATGATCTGGCACCAGATCCAAGCAGCTAAGAAGGACAAGAGAGACCTACATGTGATCTTCCTCGATCTGGCCAATGCATTTGGTTCAGTTCCCACATGAACTCCTTTGGGAATCTTTTGCCTTTTTCCATGTACCAGAGCTCATCACCACACTGGTCAAGAACTATTTCCAAGACCTGCAGCTGTGCTTCACAACAGCTGAATTCAGTACAATATGGCAGCGCTTGGAAGTAGGCATCATGGCAGGCTGCACAGTCTCACCCTTGGCCTTTACAATGGCCATGGAAGTCATCATCAGGGCCTCAAAATGGGTGGTGGGCGGTGAACGAACCAGAGCTGGGCTCCGTCTGCCACCCATCAGGGCATACATGGACGATATGACAACAATAACCACTACTGCAGCATGCACCAAGCGGCTACTTGGAAAGCTGCAGGAGAACATCAAGTGGGCCCGAATGAAAATCAAACCAAGTAAGTCTCGAAGCATCTCCATAGTTAAGGGGGTGCTTAGAGACACAAGGTTCTGCATCGGTGACGACCTAATACCAACAGTGTCTGAGCAGCCAGTAAAAAGCCTGGGCAGATGGTACAACGCAAGTCTCAAGGACAAAGAGCAGGTGCAACAGCTAAGGCAAGAAATTGTCAACGGCCTGGAGATCATCAATCAGACCCTACTGCCTGGGAAACTGAAGCTCTGGTGCCTACAGTTTGGACTCCTTCCTCGGACAATGTGGCCACTGACTGTTTATGAAGCTCCAATAACAACTGTGGAGAAGATGGAGCGAACCACAACTTCATGCGCGAAGAAATGGCTCGGTGTCCCACGATGTCTAACTAACATCGGCCTCTATGGCAAAGGGGTCCTGGAACTACCTCTCACTAGTCTAACAGAGGAATACAAGTGTTCCAAAGTAAGACTCCAGATGACACTGAGGGACTCTAGAGACAAGACCATCAGTGCTGTTGCGCCGCCCCTAGTAACTGGCCGGAAGTGGACACCATCTGATGCAGTACAGCAAGCTTCATCAGCCCTGAGGCACAAAGACGTCGTGGGGCAAGTGCAGCAGGGAAGAGGAGCCTTTGGCCTTACGACAAGTAAACCAACTTGGCGAAAGGCCACAACATCAGAGCGGAGGACATTGGTGGTTGAGGAGGTGCGGCGACAGGAGGAGGCCGCAAGAAGTGCAAAGGCGGTCTCGCTTGCCAAACAGGGGCAATGGATGCAGTGGGAAGGTGTGGAGCGGAGGAAGATCAGCTGGAAAGACCTATGGGAAATGGAATCAAGCAAGATCAGCTTCATCATCAGAGCGACATACGACGTCCTTCCATCACCAAAGAACCTCAATCAGTGGTACGGCGAGGATCCAACCTGTGCCCTCTGCCCAACTCCAGCGACGCTCAAACACATCATGGTAGGCTGCAAGACCAGCCTCACGCAAGGGAGATACACGTGGAGGCATAATCAGGTATTAAAAAGCCTGGCAACAGCCCTTGAGAACAGGCTGTGTGCGACCAACTCCTTGCCTCCGAGAGCAAGCAACCCCTCCCACTTAAGGGCGACAACCTTTGTCCGAGAAGGACAGAAAACACCGAAACATCCTTCCACTAGATCAGAAGAAGGAAACCTATGCAGGGCCCGTGACTGGAGGATGCTAGCGGACATCGGCCGACAACTAATCTTTCCACCTGAAATTGCTTCAACCAACCTCAGGCCAGATTTGGTGTTCTGGTCCCTTTCACAGAAGACTGCTTACATCATAGAGCTCACAGTTCCATGGGAGAACTCTGTTGTGGAGGCCTATGAGCGTAAGAAGCTGCGCTACACAGAGCTTGCAGCAGAGGCAAGGCAGCGTGGCTGGAACATCAACATTTATCCAGTTGAAGTGGGATGCAGAGGATTTGTTGCGTCATCTACCATCAGACTGCTGAAGGAGCTTGGAATCCACGGTCAGGCTCTGCAGAAGACCATAAGATCACTCTCAGACGCGGCTGAAAGAAGCAGCTGTTGGATTTGGCTCAAGCGGAAAGACCCATGCTGGGCCCCAAATGCGTCATGGTGAATCTTTGAGGCAGTTTGACACGGGACACGCGCTGAGGGCTGATCATCCTGCAGCGGGCCGCCCTTGTGGGGGGTGTATAGTGTTAAAAGGCCGAAACACCCAGTGATGCAAGGGTACATTACTAATGATGTGTCCTGTGCCCAACTGTCCTGAAGGTTACCCAGGCCAAGATATACGTATACGTACCCCCCCCCCCCCCCCCGCCCCCGCCCCCCCCCCCCCTGATGTTGACCGTCTACTACTCTCAGCAACCAATGAATGTCGCGAAATGCTCCCCACCTACTGGCACAAGGGACTTCTTAACACCTAGCGCTGCGCATTGGATTCCAGGCATCATGGACAACTGGCCTCAGTTCCCCGCTCACATCTGGCAGTGTTCACCGTCTGAACCAGGGGCCATGGAGCGTTTTTGAAAGTGGTAGGGCTGAGCGATCACTGATCACTGGCCTTGGGGGTACCCGATGAGGGAGTGGAGCAACCGAGTGGGGAGAGGGTGTGGAACGTGGGGTGCCCCCCTCCCACTGTAGGGACGTTTTGAAATTTGATGTATTAAATTATTGATCATGTTTTAGTGCATTTTAGTATTGATCATGTTTTATTGCATTGTAGAAGTATGATTTCAATATTTTTTGTTTTAAGTATTTTTAAGAGGTAACTTTTTAAGGGGTTACTTTTTCCACATAAAAAGGGTGGTGGGTGTATGGAACAAGCTGCCAGAGGAGGTAGTTGAGGCAGGGACTATCCCAACATTTAAGAAACCGTTAGACTGATACATGGACAGGACAAGTTTGGAGGGATATGGACAAAAAGCAGGTAATGTAGCTGGGACATGTTGGCGAGTGTGGGTAAGTTGGGCCGAAGGGCCTGTTTTCACACTGTATCACTCTATGACTACATTATGCCTCCACCATGCATGAATGCTTCAAAATCAAGTGGTCTGGTTTTATTGCCATATACTCAAGCATAGAAACATAGAAAATACAGTGGCTTCCAAAAGTATTCATACCCCTTGAACTTTTCCACATTTTGTCACGTTGCAACCACAAACGTAAATGTATTTTATTGGGATTTTATGTGATAGACCAACACAAAGTGGCGCATAATTGCAAAGTGGAAGGAAAATGATACATGGTTTTCAAATTTTTTTACAAATAAAAAACTGAAAAGTGTGGCGTGCAAAAGTATTCAGCCCCCTTTACTCTGATACCCCTAAATAAAATCCAGTGCAACCAATTGCCTTCAGAAGTCACCTAATTAGTAAATAGAGTCCACTTGTGTGTAATCTAATCTCAGTATAAATACAGCTGTTCTGTGAAGGCCTCAGAGGTTTGTTAGAGAATAATAGTGAACAAACAGCATCATGAAACCCAAGGAACACACCAGACAAGTCAGGGATAAAGTTGTGGAGAAGTCTAAAGCACGGTTAGGTTATAAAAAAATATCCCAAGCTTTGAACATCTCACGGAGCACTGTTCAATCCATAATCCGAAAATGGAAAGTGTATGGCACAACTGCAAACCTACAAAGACATGGCCGTCCACTTAAACTGACAGGCCGGGCAAGGAGATCGGAGAAGCAGCCAAGAGGCCCGTGATAACTCTGGAGGAGCTGCAGAGCTCCACAGCTCAGGTGGGAGAATCTGTGCACAGGACAACTATTAGTCGTGCACTCCACAAATCGGGCCTTTATGGAAGCGTGGCAAGAAGAAAGCCATTGTTGAAACAAAGCCATAAGAAGTCCCATTTTCAGTTTGCCACAAGCCATGTGGGGGACCCAGCAAACATGTGGAGGAAAGTGCTCTCTTCTGATGAGACCAACATTGACATTTTTTGCCTCAATGCAAAACGCTATGTGTGGCGGAAAACTAACACTGCACATCACCCTGAACACACCATCCCCACTGTGAAACATGGTGGTGGCAGCATCATGCTGTCAGAATGCTTTTCTTCAGCATGGACAGGGAAGCTGGTCAGAGTTGATGGAAAGATGGATGGAGCCAATTACAGGGCAATCTTGGAATAAAACCTGTTAGAGTCTGCAAAAGACTTGAGACTGGGGCGGAGGTTCACCTTCCAGCAGGACAACGACCCTAAACATACAGCCAGAGCTACAATGGAATGGTTTAGATCAAAGCATATTCATGTGTTAGAATGGCCCAGTCAAAGTCCAGACCTAAATCCAATTGAGAATCTCTGGTAAGACTTGAAAATTGCTGTTCACAGACACTCTCCATCCAATCTGACTGAGCTTGAGCTATTTTGCAAAAAAGAATAGGCATACATTTCAGTCTCTAGATGTGCAAAGCTGGTAGAGACATACCCCAAAAGACTTGCAGCTGTAATTGCAGCAAAAGGTGGTTCTACAAAGTATTGACTCAGGGGGGCTGAATACTTTTGCACGCCACACTTTTCAGTTTTTTATTTTTAATAAAATTTGGAAACCATGTATAATTTTCCTTCCACTTCACAATTATGCACCACTTTGTGTTGGTCTATCACGTAAAATCCCAATAAAATACATTTACGTTTGTGGTTGTTACGTGACAAAATGTGGAAAAGTTCAAGGGGTATGAATACTTTTGCAAGCCACTGTAAGTGAAGGAGTAGGCCATTCATCTTTTCGAGCCTGCACTGCCAATCAATATGATCATGGCTGTTCATCTAAAATCAGTACCTCTTTCCTGTTTTTTCCCCAAATCTCGTGATTTTCCTAGCCCCAAGAAATGTAACTCTCTCTTGAAAACATCCAGTGAATTGGCCTCCACTGCCTTCTTTGGCAGAGAATTCCACAGATTCACAACCCTCTGGGTGAAGAAAGTTTGTCCTCATCTCAGTCCTAAATGGCCTACCCCTTATTCTTAAACTGTGACCCTTGGTTCTGGACTCCCCAACATCGGGAACATTTTTCCTCCAGTTTACAGTGAGTGAAAATCTAGCAGGCAAGCAGGATTCTTTCTCCAACCACCCCCATTTGAAGGCCACTATCTTCCACCGTTTCCACCCAGTGCTTGGTACTTACTTCCAGCAGCCACTGGCTGTCCTTCAGGATGTACCAAGCCGCAGCCGGATCCATGCCGGTCACCTGGGCGAATTCGGCGCAGAGAGTCTCACGGCCGCGGCGCAACGCTTCCGACGACTCTGACGGCCCGGGACTCTTGCACTGAGACTGCTCCATGGCTAGAGCTGCAGCGAGCGACTCGCCATCCCGGCAAACACTTGCCAGCCCCGGCTCTCCAACACCCGCAACCAGTTTGCTCAGAGCACAGCTGCGCCTCGTCCAAAGTCGGAGATATTGAAACATGACGAGCCAAAATAGTGGGGGGGCTGCAGCCCCCCTGGTTCCGCGTATCTCTCTCCTGCCGCTCGCCGGCCTCGCTCATGTCAGCCGCTTCCCGCAAATCCTTAAATTCCGACTGCCGACGGGAGCAGGACATGGCCTTACTTGCTGCGCTGGGTGACACTCATTCACTGCCCGGTCCGTGTCTTTCAATGTTCATTTGCATGGGGACATGGTTAGGAGGTATGTGACAGTTCAGTCAAGTGGGAATAACAGAGAATAAGAATACTGCTGTCTGGTCAACAGACGCGCACACAAACAGTTGATATTAGTTTTGAAATTCTCGTTGATCACAGAATTTCTCACGACAGAGCGTGAGAGCGTGAGGATTGGGCGAAATGCGTGAGTCTCACGCTCAATGCGTGACAGTTGGCAGCTCTGGTTAAACCCTACTTCCATGCAGCAAGGCCTCGAGAACATTCAGACATGGGCAAATATGTGGCAAGTGACACGTTTCACTAAAATGACAAGCATTGACCTTCTCAACCAAGAAAGAATAACAACCAACCACGCCATTCCTTCTCTCCAGAGATGCTGCCTGTCCCGCTGAGTTACTCCAGCATTGTGTGTCTACCTCACGTCATTTAATAGCATTATTATCGATGAATCCCCCACTATCAGTACACTGTGGTCATCATTGAAGGGAGACTGAACTGGACTCGTCACATAAATACCGTGGCTACAAGACCAGGTCAGAGGCTGCTCTGCCTGACTCATCCCTGACACCTTCTGCAAGACACGCATCACCAGTGTGATAGAATATTCTCCATTTGCCTGATGAATGCAGCATGGATGACCCTCAGGAAGCTAGGCACCATGAGGGATGAAGAAAGTTGCTGCGATTAACACCTTTCATCTCCCTAAACATTCAATCCAACTTGCGGCTGTAGTGTGCGGCATCTACAAAGTGCACTGCAGTTACTATCCCTTAAACCTTCCTCCTGTACCAATGAGAAGGATTGGGAGTAGAGTCTGAAGAAGGGTATTGACGCAAAACATCACCCATTCCTCTCCAGAGATGCTGAGTTACTACAGCATGTTGTGTCTATCTTTGGTGTAAACCAGCATCTGCAGTTCCTTCCTACACAGGATTGGGGAGTAAGTACATGAGTAGAACAACATCCTCCTATGGGGTTTCCTCCATGCTGAGCAATATCCTGACTCAGAAATATATCGCCAGTCCTTCAAGGTTGCTAGGTATAAATCCTTGAACTGCGTGATTGTACAGTGAGTAGATCTTCCCCAGTACCACTGCCACAGTTCAGGAAGGACCCATCCCAATACATCCTCAAGGGAGGAAGTGTAATAAATGTCCAGGTCTATTGTATGGCTCTCATTCTATACTTCGTTAGATACCTCAGAAGCAAGCTAATTCATCTACTTCAGGTAACATATACAATGTAAAATATACTATGAAGATGGCCTTGTGTTTAATCTCAGAGAGCACATTTTCTTTGTCAATATAAATGTTTTAACCCACAGAAAGATTATTTACCACGTTGTAATTTGAAACAAAGACCTGCATCAGAAGTAAACCTTCCTTTAATCCATTTAAATCTGGAGTCACTACTATTTTCAGAGCAAAGCACAGAAAGATAGCGATGCTCAAACCCATTAGATTAACAATGTTTGCAGTCCACAGCATACGTGCAGAAACATCCTAATCCTCAATACATCTCCGAATCGGAAGTTTCAGATATCTCCTTAGCAATTAGAGTCACTGAGTCATGGAGTCTAAAGGGCCTGTCCCACTTCGGCGACTGTTACAGTTGTAGCAGGTCGCCGAAAAAAGCGTTGACTGGACCCCCTCCCCCCGACAATGTTCACAACAACCTAGTCGACATCAAACTACGGCAAGCTACTGACAACCGGCGACCCACCTACGACCACACCTACAACTTACGATGACCAAAGTCAACCTACGTCCACCCGCGACAAGCTATGACAAGCAACGACCCTGTGGGCGACAACTGAAGACAACTGAGGACAATTCAGTTGCCGGTACCTGTCGCCGGTTGACGTAGGTTGACGTAGGTAGTCGCCAATGGAATTCACCAAAGTCAGCACCAGCGACAACCTACGTCATCCTGGCGACAACCAACGACACCACCTACGACAGGAGAAGACAAGTTACGTCAAGCCCACTGTCGCCAAAAAAGTTTGAACATTTCAAGATCCAGCGGGCGAACAGAAAAACACTAAGGGCTGTCCCACTTGGCTATTTTTTCGGTGATTGCCGGCGACTAAACCGATTAGGAAAAGGGGAGATGCAGCGAGACCTGGTGTCATGGTACACCAGTCATTTGAAAGTAGGCATGCAGGTGCAGCAGGCATGAAAAAAGCGAATGGTATGTTAGCTTTCATAGCAAAAGGATTTGAGTACAGGAGCAGAACTTCAGTTGTACAAGGGTCTTGGGTGAGACCACACCTGGAGTATTGCGTACAGTTTTGGGGTCTCCAAATCTGAGGAAGGACATTATTGCATAGAGGGAGTGCAGAGAAGGTTCACCAGACTGATTCCTTGGATGTCAGGACTGTCTTATGAAGAAAGATGGATAGACTCGGTTTTATACTCTCTGGAATTTTTAGAGAGGGGATCTTATAGAAACTTACAAAATTCTTAGGGTTGGACAGGCTAGATGCAGGAAGATTGTTCTCGATGTTGGGGAAGTCCAGGACCACAGCTTAAGGATAAGGGGCGAAATCCTTTAAGACCGAGATGAGAAAGACTTTTTTCACACAGAGAGTGGTGAGTCTCTGGAACTCTCTGCCACAGAGGTAGTTGAGGCCAGTTCATTGGCTATATTTAAGAGTGGTAGGATGTGGCCCTTGTGGATAAGGGGATCAGAGGGTATAGAGAAGGCAGGTACCTAAGTTGGATGATCAGCCATGATCTTGCAGGCTCGAAGGGCTGAATGGCCTACTCCTGCACCTAAATTTCTATTTTCTATGCGACTGTCACAGTCGTAGCAGGTCGCAGAAAAAGCGGCGAGTGCACCGCCCCTACGACAATGTCTACGACAGGCTACGACAACCGACCACCTAGTCGACATCAAGCTACGCCAAGCTACTGACAACCGGCGACCCATTAGGACGTCCACCTACGACCACACCAACGACAACCTATGACCACTGTTTGTCATCTATAGCAATGATTTGGATGAGAACATATAGGGCAAGATTAGGAAGTTTGTTGATGATACAATGGTCGGTGGTTTTTATAGATAGTAGGTTTCGCCTCAACTACCTCCTCTGGCCACAGATTCCATGGACCCACCACACTCTATGACAAAGTTGCTCCTCAGATTCTTTATCAATCTTTCCCCACTCACCTTATATCTATGTCCTCTGGTTTTCGATTCCCCTACTCTGGGTAAATATCTGTGTGCATCTGTGGCGCAGCGGTAGAGTGGCTGCCTTCCGGCGCCAGAGACTTGGGTTTGATCCTGACCACAGGTGCTGTCTGTATGGAGTTTGTACGCTCTCCCTGTGACCTGCGTGTGGTTTCTCCAGGAGCACCGGTTTCCTCCCACACTCCAAAGATGTAGAGGTTTGTAGGCAATTTGGCTTGGTAAAATAGTAAATTGTCCTTAGTGTGTGTAGGATAGAGTTAAGGGCCTGTCCCACTTAAGGGCCTGTCCAACTTAGGCGACTTTTTAGGCGAGTGCAGGACACTCTGCGCTTGCCACATGATCGCCACATGTTCGCTGGTGGTCTCTGGTGAGTCTCCTTCATGGTCGCAAGGGTGTTCTCGCATTCTGCGATCTAGTCGCAGCCTCAGTATGGTCGCCGCAAACCTTTCAACATGTTGAAACATTTTCTGCGCCCAACAATTGGTCGCCATGGAGAAATTCGATACTTTTGTAGTCGTAGGTAGTTGTAGTGGGGTCGCCATGTAGTTATGGGTAGTCAAGGTAGTCGTAGGTAGTTTTAGTTAATCGCCTTTGCTGACCGGGCATTTTCATTGGCTCATTAGGGAAATAAAACATAAGCACGAGTTTTCAGAACCAAGGATAGCCAACCGGTAATGTTAAATGTCCGCCGAACTTCACAGCTGTGTATCTGTGGCTTATTAAAAGTTGTCTGGCATCTCAAAAGTGTCTCCACTCCTTCTCCCCCTTCTCCCCCCTTCTCCCCCCTTCTCCCCCCCCCCCCCCCCCCCCCCCCCCCCCCCCTTTTAAAGGACTTACCGAACACTGTGCTAGCTGTCTTAACCTTCCTGTTCATCGCGGTGTTCGCACTTTGACTTTGCACCATGTGAATTTCAGACAGCGCTCCCTGGTCCCCGCCTTTGCGATATCCTCGTAAACCTTCTCTGCACTCCTTCCCGCTTAACAACAGGTTCCTAATTGCAGGTTGATAATGATATGCCTCTGGCTGACATATGGTAGACTGGAAAGAGACATTGTCAGTTAACACAAACAGCTGAAATATAAAGGAAACTCAATCAATTACTATCTAAATGGCATCGTTGGGAAAAGGGGAAGTACAGCGGGATCTGGGGGTCCTTGTACATCAGTCTATGGAAGTAAGCATGCAGGTACAGCAGGCAGTGAAGAAAACGAATGGCATGTTATAACAAGAATGGCATGTTATAAAACGAATGGCATGTTATCCCCGGCATCTCCAGCATTGCTTTATGGTCGGCCCGGACTGGAAGGGCAGAGAGGGCCTGTCTCCATGCTGTAATTGTTATATGGGTATAAGAGGAATTGAATATAGGAGCAAAGAGGTCCTTCTGAAGTTGTACAGAGCCCTAGTGAAACCACACCTGGAGTATTGTCTGCAGTTTTGGTCCCCTAATTTGAGGAAGTGCAGCGTAGGATTACAAGGTTAATTCCTGAGATGGCGGGACTGTCATATGCTGAGTGTACAAGCGGCTGGGCTTGTACACTCTGGAGTTTCGAAGGATGAGAGGGCATCTCATTGAAACATATAAGATTGTTAAGGGTTTGGACACGCTAGAGGCAGGAAACATGTTCCCGATGTTGGGGAAGTTCAGAACCAGAGGCCACAGTTTAAGAATAAGGAGTAAGCCATTTAGAACGGAGATGAGGAAACACTTTTTCTCACAGAGAGTGGTGAGCCTGTGGAATTCTCTGCCTCAGAGGGCGGTGGAGGCAGGTTCTCTGGATGCTTTCAAGAGAGAGCTAGATAGGGCTCTTAAAAATAGCGGAGTCAGGGGATATGGGGAGAAGGCAGGAACGGGGTACTGATTGGGGATGATCAGCCATGATCACATTGAATGGCAATGCTGGCTCGAAGGGCCGAATGGCCTACTCCTGCACCTATTGTCTATTGTTTTGTTTTTTTTTGTAAAATATTTCTATTAGAAGTAAATACATATTAAGAAGGAATAACATAAAATCAAAAAGAAGAAACATCTTATTCGTCACATACATTCTTAATATTTTTAAAGTTTACAGTCATTCTTATTTATACTTCTATACTTTTTATTATTTTATAACAGAAAGAAGATAGTAAAGAGAAATAATAAAGATAAATAAAATAGTAGAAAATCGATAAAAATGAGTGGAGTATAAAGCAAGATATTCTTCATTGGAGATATATCCGTGGTCTATTGTATATAGTTCTTCATCTATTCCTTCATTCAGGCTTCAGTCAGGCCCTCGAACCGGACCTCCTTGACAATTTAAGTATTCAATAAATGGAGACCATATTCCTCTGAATTGATCTAGCTTGTCCAAAAGGACAAGTCTTAGTCTTTCCAGATGAAGTGTCTCCGACATTTCTGTAATCCACATTTTGATTGTGGGGGATGTAGGACCTTTCCAAAATCTTAGTATTAGTTTTTTACTAATTATTAAACTATAACCGATAAAAATTATTTGCTGTGTTGTTAGTAGTTGATCCGTTTCTAATAATCCTAACATGATTAATTTTGAGTCTGGAGTCAGATTTGCATTAACTACATTCGAGATTATCTTAAAAATTTCTATCCAAAAGTTAGTAAATGTTATACATTTTGTGAATGAATGCGTTAGATTAGCTTCTAAATGCTGACATTTATCACATATAGCAGAAACATTTGAAAAAAATCTGTTTAATTTTGATTTTGAAAAATGTAATCTATGTGAAACTTTAAATTGTATCAAAGAGTGTCTAGCATTTAATGAGCAGTGGTGTAAATTTTCATTCCATACTTCTACACTAATTGTTTGACCTAATTCGTTTTCCCATGCTTGCCTATATATTTCCGACATTGGTAAATCATTTTCCAGTAAAATATTATAAATATATGATATTCATTTTTCTGTATTCGGATATTTATTTAGACATTCATCTAAAATTTCTGTCTTTCTATTTCTAAAATCCTGTGTGCTTGATTTAACATAATCTCTAATTTGTAGATTTCTAAAGTACCCTTTTGAGTGTAATCCGTAATGTTGTTGTAATTCCTGAAATGAAAGAAATAAACTATTGTCTATTGTCTATTCTGATTCTTGTGCTCCATTAAGCTGCAGCTTCCTGCTGCTACTGCAGCAAACAAATAACAGTACCAGCACGTGGACAGAACCTTGCCCGGGGAACCAGCTTTCACCGGCACTGCGACTGCTGAATGTGAATTGTCCATACACTGAAGCTAGTGACAAGCTCCATGTTTGTTTGTGCAATTGCTACCATTAGGTTTTGACAATTCCTGAGAATGTCAGACTACCAATTCATGCTTGGATTGTTAATGCTGAATAGAACTTAGGAACAATTTACAATTTTATCAAGCTGATTAGCCTACAAACCTGTACGGCTTTGGAGTGCGGGAGTGGAGTACAGACAGCACCCATTGTCGGGATCTATCCCGGGTCTCTGGCGCTGTGAGGCTGCAACTCTACCGCTGCACCACCATGCTGCTCTGTAATCTACATGAAACCAAGGACTTTTGTTAGGTATCTTTATTTTGTTTATCAGCTACTGCGAGCCAAAGATGTTGAAGAAGCAAGAAGCCCTGGAGTTTAATCTCCAGCTCCATCTTGGCCACATCTCAATGTATGTTTTGTTGAAGACAAGTTGCACATTACCAAGTTGGACCTTGAAAAGGAGAGAAGAAGCAGAAATACATCTTTATTTCTTCCAATTATGATAATAGATTTACTCATATTTTCAGAGCAGAGTATTGAGAGTTGGAATGCTTTTCTCTGAAAATATTAGTACCTGCAGGCAACGTAACCAGTGTGAGTGTCCATACCCTCACTTCATTGCATACCCGCCATTTCTGGTTAACACACTTGAAATCACAGGAGATTTGCAAAGTTTATCTCATGATCTGCATCAAAATTACAAAGAATATGCATTTTCCACCAATCAGAACACATATATATGAGCGTGTGTGATCTCCACACTTCATTCTCTGCTTAAAATGGCTCAAGACAATCAAATGTAACCATTTGTGGTCATTAAATAATGCAATGTACAGTGAACTCAATGGCTCCCACCTGCAGCAAACTAACAAGCAACCCTTACTGTGCATTAAGCAATCTTGCCTGGGCCGATAGGTCAATAGAACCATATCAAAGACAAACAGTGTTCCCTGTCTCTTCTCTTGATGCTTCAGAAAACACCAGAACAATGTCAAGAAGCTGAATTAAGTTCAAGTGCAGTATTGATGGACCAATGGGGGAGCAATGGAAAGTCAGTTTGCTCATTATAATGTCTCAGGCTTCAATCTGCACAACAGTCTGATCGCTCAACCTTCCCTGGGCCGGAGAAATGATTAAGGAGGCAGCAGACCATAAATACTGACCTGCCAGGACTGATGAGAGAAAGATGCAGCATGTAAACAGGCCCTTAGGCCATTGAGTCTGCACTGACAATCAACCACTCTTTGACAGTACTTCCACACTAATCCCAGATTTAATTCTCCCTACATTTTCATCAACTCCGTAGACACTACACTCACCTACACATTATGGGTAATTAACAATAGCCAACTAGTGCGGCATGGTGACGCAGCAGTAGAGTTGTTGCCTTACAGTGCTTGCAGCGCTGGAGACCTGGGTTTCGATCCTGACTACAGGTGCTGTCTGTGTGGAGTTGTCCGTTCTCCCCATGACCAGATGGATTTTCTCTGAGATCTTCGGTTTCCTCCCCCACTCCAAAGACAGTTGAGACCAAGTGGAGGCTTGGCGATCGTTTCGACGAACACCTCCGCTCGGTCCGCATTAACCAACCCAACCTCCCGGTGGCTCAGTACTTCAACTCCCCCTCCCATTCCACATCCGACCTCTCGGTCCTGGGCCTCCTCCACGGCCAGAATGAGCAACACCGCAAGTTGGAGGAACAGCACCTCATATTCCGCTTGGGGAGTCTGCACTGGGCTTGAACAACTTTCTCATGGGTACACAAAAGCTGGAGAAACTCAGCGGGTGCAGCAGCATCTAAGGAGCGAAGGAGATAGGCGACTTGGTCGAGACCCTTCTTCAGACTGGTCGACGGTGATTGTGGGAGATAAGGAACAATGAATGAAAGATATGCAAAAAAGTATCGATGAACTTTCTCAATTCTATTAACCCTTGCTGTCTCCTCCCCTTCCCACCTCTCCCTCAGCCCTCGGGCCCTGGCATTCCCTCTATCTCTATCTCCCTCCCCCACCCTGGTCGCACTAGCTTCTCATTTTCACACCACAAACAGCTTACAATGGCTTGTTCCCTTTATCATCGATACTTTTTTGCATATCTTTCATTCATTGTTCTTTATCTCTCCACATCACCGTCTATATCTCTCGTTTTCCTGATCCCTGACCAGTCTGAAGAAGGGTCTCGACCCGAAACGTCGCCTATCTCCTTCGCTCCTTAGATGCTGCTGCACCCGCTGAGTTTCTCCAGCCTTTTGTGTACCCTCCAAAGACGTACAGGTTTGTAGGTTGATTGGCTTGGTGTAAGTGAAAATTGTCCCTAGTGTGTGTAGGATAGTGTTAATGCGCGGGGATCGTTGGTTGGTGCCGACTTGGTGGGCTGAAGGGCCTGTTTCCGTGCTGTATCTATAAACTAAACTAAACTAAACTAAACTAATGTACCATTCAGCACCTTTATTGGATGGGGAACCTGCAGAAGATAGCCCAGCTACTGCCGGTTGTGCCAATGCAAGCAGAAACCACAGCATTTGGAAGATACTCTCATAGTCATAGGGAGAAGGTGGCAATTGTACCACTCCCTAGCACACTAGGGGCAAGTCACAGTGGACAATTAACCTAGCAAACTGCGTGTATTTCAGATGTGGAGGAAACCTACAAAGACAGCAGCCAAAGTCAGGATTGAACTCAGGTATCTGGTGCCGCGAGGTTGCAGCTCTAGCAGTTGTGCTACTGCGCTGCCTCATCAAGAGAATTGGCCCTGGTATTTATGGTGAGGAAGGGAATGGTTCAATCTTGACCATGTTGTCTATCTGTACAGAGTTTGTATGTTCTCCCTGTGACTGAGTAGGTTTGCTCTGGGTGCTCCTGTTTCCTCGCACAGTCTAAAAATGTACAGGTTTGCAGGTTAATTAGCTTCTGTGAAATATTACATTGTCTCTTGTGTGTTGGATAGTGCTAGTGCACAGGTGATCGCGGGTTGGCGCAGACTCGGTGGGCCAAAAGGCCTGGTTCCACTCTGCATCTCTAAAGTACGTCAGCATTTTCTAGGAGGTTGGGTGGGAGGGAGTTTGAGGAGCAAGGTGTAACTAGGAACCCTTTGGCATGGATCGATGCACCGTTAGACTGCTGCAACTGGTGATCAGGGCGGAGAGAGAGTCTGCAGTTGAAAAGCCTGGAATGGGCGGCACAGTGGTGCTGCAATAAAGTTGCTTCCTCACGGCTCCAGGGACGGGTACCATCCTCACAACGGATGCTGTCTCTACGGAGTTTGCACGTTCTCCCTGTGACTTCATGGATTTTCTCCAGATGCTCTGGTTTACTCCCACATCCCCAAAGACATGCAGGTTTGTTAGTTAATTGGTCTCTCTACAATGTCCCTAGTGAGTATGGATGATCGCTCGGAGAGTGCCCACTTGATGGGCTGAAGTGCCTGTTTCCACACTGTATCTCATAGTCATAGAGTCATACAGTGTGGAAAATTGCCCACACCAACCAACATGTCCCATCTACACTAATGCCACCTGCCAGCATTTGGCCCATATCCCTCTAAACCTGTCCTATCCATGTACCTGTCTAATTGTTCCTTAAACGTTGTGATAGTCCCTGCCTCAACTATCTCCTCCGGCAGCTTGTTCCACACACACAACACCCTTTGTGTGAAAAAGTTACCTCTCAGGACCCTATTAAATCTTTCCTGCCCAGAACTGAACACAGAACTCTAAATGCAGCCTTATCAATGTTTTATATAATTGCAACATGACCTCCCAACTTCTATACTCAATACTCTGACTGATGATGGCCAACGTCGCCTATCTCCTCCGCTCCTTAGATGCTGCTGCACCCGCTGAGTTTCTCCAAGCTTTGTGTGTACCCTACCTGCACACCTAAACCCCTCTGCTCTACAACACACCCCAGAGGCCTACCATTCACCGTGTAGGTCCAGCCCATGTTGGACTTCCCATAATGCAACACCTCACACTCCTCTATTAAATTCCATCAACCATTCCTCATCTCACCTGTCCAACTGATCAAGATCCCACTGCAATTTTTGATATCCATCCATTTCTGCAATACCACCCAACTTTGTATCAACTGCAAACTTGCAGAAGTTCATGATAAAATAGGCCGAAGTCAGCAAAGTTTTGATAAGGGGAGATCTTGCCTGGCGAATCTGCTGGAATTCTTTGAGCAGGACAGAGAATCAGTGGATGTTGTTTACCTAGATTTTCAGGCCTTTGAAAATGTGCCACACATGAGGTTGCTAAAGGGGATGAGAGCCCACGGTATCAAAGGGCAGATACTAGCGTGGATAACCGGTTGGCTGGATGGCAGAAGGCAAAGAGTGGCAATAAAGGGATTTTTTTTCTGGTTGGCTGACTAGCGGAGTTCCGCAGGGGTCAGTGCTGGGTCCGCTACTCTTCACGTTTATGTAATGATTTGGATGAGGTGATTGAAGGCTTTGTGGCCAAGTTTGCAGATGATAGAAGATGAAGATAGGTGGAGGGGCAGGTAGTGTAGAGAAAGCATGGGCTTTGCAGAAGGACTTGGACAGGTTGGGAGAGTGGGCAGAGAAGTGGTAGATGAAATATAGTGTAGCAAAGTGTGGGGTCATGCATTTTGGTAGTAGGAATAAAGGCGTAGACCTTTTTCTAAATGGGGAGAAAATTCTGAAATCGGAGGTGCAAAGGGACTTGGGAGCGCTGGTGCAGGATTCCCAAAAAGTTAATCTGCAAGTCAAATCAGTAGTAAGGAAGGCAAACTCAATGCTAGCATTTATTTCAAGAGGGCGAGAATACAAATCAGATGTAATGTTGAGGCTCTATAACCATATAACCATATAACAATTACAGCACGGAAACAGGCCCTCTCGGCCCTTCCAGTCCGTGCCGACCATTTGTTTTCCCTTAGTCCCATCTACCTGCACTCAGACCATACCCCTCCATTCCCTTCACGTCCATATACCTATCCACTTTACTCTTAAATGTTAAAATCGACCCTGCCTCCACCACTTCTGCTGGAAGCTGATTCCACACAGCCACCACCCTCTGAGTAAAGATGTTCCCCCTCACGTTACCCCGAAACCTCTGTCCCTTAATTCTCATGTCATGCCCTCTTGTTTGAATCTTCCCTACCCTCAATGGGAAAAACGTATCCACGTCAACTCTATCTATCCCTTTCATCATTTTAAAGACCTCAATCAAGTCCCCCCTTAACCTTCTGCGCTCCAAAGAATAAAGACCTAACTTGTTCAACCTTTCTCTGTAACATAGTTGCTGGAACCCTGGCAACATTCTAGTAAATCTCCTCTGTACTCTCTCTATTTTGTTGACATCCTTCCTATAACTAGGCGACCAAAATTGTACACCATACTCCAGAATTGGTCTTACCAATGCCTTGTACAATTTTAAACATTACTTCCCTACTCCTATATTCAATGCTCTGATTTATAAAGGCCAGCACACCAAAGGCTTTCTTTACCACCCTATCTACATGCGATTCCACCTTCAGGGAACTATGCACAGTTATTCCTAGATCCCTCTGTTCCACAGCATTCCTCAATTCCCTACCATTTATCATGTACGTCCTATTTTGATTTTGTCCTGCCAAGATGTAGCACTTCACACTTATCAGCATTAAACTCCATCTGCCATCTTTCAGCCCACTTTTCCAAATGGCCCCAAATCTCTCTGTAGACTTTGAAAATCTACTTCATTATCCACAACACCACCTATCTTAGTATCATCTGCATACTTACTTATCCAATTTTCCACCCCATCATCCAGATCATTGATGTACATGACAAACAACAGTGGACCCAACACAGATCCCTGAGGCACCCCACTGGTCACCGGCTTCCAACCTGACAAACAGCCATCCACCATTACTCTCTGACATCTCCCATTCAGCCACTGTTGAATCCATCTTGCTACTCCGCCATTAACACCCAAAGATTGAACCTTCTTAACCAACCTTCCATGGGGAACCTTGTCAAAGGCCTTACTGAAATCCATATAGACAAACATCCACTGCTTTAACCCTCATCAATTTCCCTAGTTACTGCTTCAAAAAAATATCAAGAAGGTTTGTCAAACATGACCTTCCAGGCACAAATCCATGTTGACTGTTCCTGATCAGACCCTGTTTATCCAGATGCTTATATATATTATCTCTAAGTATCCTTTCCATTAATTTGCCCACCACTGACGTCAAACTAATAGGTCTATAATTGCTAGGTTTATTCTTTGAACCCTTTTTAAACAATGGAACAACATGCGCAGTACGCCAATCCTCCGGCACTATTCCCGTTTCCTAATGACATTTGAAATATTTCTGTCATAGCTCCTGCTATTTCTACACTATCTTCCCTCAATGTCCTAGGGAATATCCTGTCAGGACCTGGAGACTTATCCACTTTTATATTTTTCAAAAGTGTCAGTACTTCCTCCTCTTTGAATCTCATAGTTTCCATAGCTACTCTACTTTTTTCCCTTACCTCACAGAGTTCAATATCCTTCTCCTTGGTGAATACTGAAGAAAAGAAAAGAAAAGAAAAATAAATTGTTCAATATCTCCCCCATCTCTTTTGGCTCTGCAGATAGCTGTCCATTCTGGTTCTCTAATGGTCCAATTTTATCCCTCGTTATCCTTTTGCTATTAATATAGCTGTAGAAACCCTTTGGGTTTACTTTCACCTTTCTTGCCAAAGCAACCTCATATCTTCTTTTAGCCTTACTAATTTATTTCTTAAGATTCTTTTTACATTCTTTATACTCCTCTAGCACTTCATTTACTCCATGCCTCCTATAATTATTGTAGATAATCTCTCTTTTTTCGAAACAAGTGTCCAATTTCCCTTGAAAACCATGGTTCTTTCCAATTTTTACTATTTCCTTTCAACCTAACAGGGACATAAAGATTCTGTACTCTTACAATTTCCCCTTTAAATGTCCTCCATTTCTCTTCTACATCCTTCCCATGAAACAAAGTGTCCCAATTCACTCCTTTAAAATCCTTACGCATTCCCTCAAAGTTAGCCTTTCTCCAATCTCCACCCTAGGTCCAGTTCTGACTCTCAAATCTCCACCCTAGGTCCAGTTCTGACTCTCTCCATAATTATATTGAAACTAATGGTATTGTGATCACTGGTCCCGAAGTGCTCACCAACGCTGGTCAGACCGCATTTGGAATATTGTGAGCAATTCTGGGCACCATATCTGAGGAAAGATGTGCTGGCTCTGGAGAGGATTCAGAGGAGGTTTACAAGAATGATCCCCAGGAATGAGTGGGTTAACGTTATGATGGGCGTTGGTCGGCACTGGGCCTGTACTCGCTGGAGTTTGGAAAGATGAGGACGAGGGGGGACTTCATTGAAACATACAGAATAGTGAACGGTCTGGAGAGAGTGGATGTGGGGAGGGTGTTGTTGGGCCTCTCAGTGGGCTGAAGGGCCTGTTTCCACACTGTATCTCTAAACTAAATTCTAAACTTGAGCGATCCTAATTTCTCTTTGGTTGTGCTCTTGTTTTTTAATTGGTATAAAATGGCTTTGGGATTTTCTTTAATCTGACTCATCAAAGACATTTCGTGACCTTTTGGCCCTCCTAATCCTCTGTTCCAATTCTTTCTTCCTTTCTTTATATTCTCGAAGGCTCTGTCTGATTCCAACTCTTAAAAATCTTGCGTGTGCATTGTTTTCTTGCAAGAAGGGATATAAGTAGTTAGAGTGGTAAAGAAGACTTATGGTACACAAAAAGCTGGGAGAAACTCAGGCGGGTGCAGCAGCATCTAAGGAGCGAAGGAGATAGGCGACGTTTCGGGTCGAGACCCTTCTTCAGACTTATGGTACGCTTGTTTTCATAGTTCAGGGCACTGAATATGTGAATCAGGAAGTCATGATGCAGCTTTATGGGATTTTGTTTAGGCCACATTTGGAGCATTGCCTGCAGTTCTGGTGCCCCATTACGGGAAGGATGTGGTGGCTTTGGAAAAGGTGCTGCGGAGGTTTACCAGATTGACACAATACAATACAATACAATACCCAAGACACATAATTAATATAATTAAACATCCATTACAGTGAATCTCCTCCTCACTGTGATGGAAGGCAAAGTCATTGTCTCTCCCCTGTTTTCCATTCTTCTCCTGATGTTATAGCCCCCGGTGGGCGATGGTAAGTCCCGCGGCCGTTTAAGCTGCGCCGGGCGATGTCAGGACCCGCTCCGGGTCGTTTTCTACCCCGCAACTCGGGCGGGAGAAGTTGCCATTGCGGGAGCTCCAAAAAAACAGTCTCCCACCAGGGACCCGCGAGCTCCCGATGTCACCGTCCACCGGGCCTGCGGCTGGAGCCTCCGCGTGCCACCACACCTCTCCACGCTCCGAAGCCGGCCAGCCCCATGATGGCAAGTCCGCAGGTTCCGCGACTGGAGCCCCCAGGTCATTCCTGTTGGAGGCCGCTGCACGGTGGTAGGCCCCAACGACAACGGAGACCCGACAGGGAAAAGCATAGGAATGATTGAGCAGGTGGATGATGGCATCCTCAACCCTCACCTTTGTTTGGTAAGCAAACTGCAGGGGGTCCAGGTAGGGTTTAACCAGGGGTCGCAGGTGAGTGAGCATCAACCTCCCCAGGGACTTCATGATGTGTGAAGTCAGCGCCACCGGTCTGTAGTCATTGGAGGAGCTGGGACGTGCCCTCTTAGGTACAGGAACCAGGCAGGATGTCTTCCACATCACAGGAACCCTCTCCAGGCTCAGGTTGAAGATAGACTGGAGTACTCCGCACATCTAGTCTTGGGAAGCCTAGGGCTGACACCATCGGGACCCGTGGCTTCGCCTGGACGGAGTCTGCTCAGCTCCTCCAATGGGTGGGAGGGGGGTTGGGGGTGAGGGGAGGAGGGGAGGAGGGGGAGCGGGGGTTGGAGTGCTGGAATGCCCCTCCCTCCTGGAATGGCCCATCCTCCCTTGCGAGTGCATTGTGACATCACTCTGATTTTTTTTCCGAAATGTGTGAGTTTTAAGAAATCAGGCTGTTTTTAAAATGTCAATGATTGATAACCGGAAATATAGATTGAAATGCAATGGGAAGATGTTTATCGCCACCACGGGAAAAATATGAGTAGGAAGTGTGAAAATGGGAAGGCTGCGGCCTAGCGTTTGGTAGAAGATAGGAATTAACCATTGACACAGAGACACATCGTGGGCACAAACAAGACAGAGACTTTTAGTTATATAGAGATGTGCTGAGCATTTTTTTTAACACAGAGTTTGAGTTTAGTGAAACATTTTTGTGGCATGCTAACCACTCAGCTTGGAGCATGCTGCTGTGTGTAGTGGTTAAAGCAAATACACTAGTAACATTTTAAATACTTTTGGATGAGTATATGGATATGCAGGGAATGGAGGAATATGGTTATATACAGGTAGATAAGTGATGGTCTTGGTATCATGTTGTTCAAAGACATTGTGTGCCAAAGGCCATGATCTTATGTTATACTGTTCTATGTTCTATGTTCTAAGTAGGTTAGACAGTCAGAACATTTTTATCAGGATGGAAAATTCAAACACTAGAGGGAATAACTTTGAGAGGTGCAAAGTTTAAGGATGAAGTTGCAGGGCAAAATGTTTTTTACACAGAGGGTGGTGAGTGCAGGAATGCATTGCCAGGTAGTGGTGGTTGAAGCAGATACACTAGTGGCATTTGAAAAGACTTTTGGAGAAGCATGTGGATATGCAGGGGAAGGACAGATATGGGCTATGTGCAGGTAGACAAGTGATGGGCTGGTCATCAGGTTTGGCACAGACATTGTGAGCCTAAGGGCCTGTTCTTATGTTGTGCTCTTCTATGTTCCTGTTCTATGTCCCTGTGGCACTGGGAGTAATTCAGAAAACCACTGGCTTTGAGGGCCTGCTTTTTAACCTTTTTGCATAACTCCTGACATCGGCCGCTCTGAGGACAGTCCGCATTACGGTAAGGAGTTGCCGGACATCCTACAGCATAAAAAAGGTAGATAAATCTCTTTAGCCTGATTCGATATATCAGTGAACACTGTGGGAAACTAGAGAATAAATTGGCAGGAGCCTGGTTGAGTTGAACTGAATTGATATTGAATTGAATTGAATAAATTAGACAGGGGAAGTGGGGCTGGGTGATGGTTAATGTTGTGCCTCTCTTTAAGTAAGGGGCCAGGAAAAGCCTGGCAATGCCTGTTGAGCCCTACATCAGTGGTAAAGCCTGTTACTGGAGACAGTGCTGAGAGAGAAGATTTTGGATAGATTTGGAGGTGATCAGTGATAGTCAGCATTGTTTTTTGGATATGGGAACCTCATGTGTTACAAATCTGATTGAGTTTTCTGAAGTAACCAAAAAGGTTGATCAGGCCAAGCCTTGTAAAACACTGTCTATATGGACTTCACCCAAAGCTGTTGATATGGATCCGCATGGTAGGCTGCTCTTGAAGGTTAGATCCCATGGGATCCAAGGAGAGATTGGCTTGATGGAAGGAAGCAGAGGGTGATAGTGGAAGGTTTGTTTTTCAGACTGGAGGCCTGGGACTAGTGGTGTGCCTCTGAGATCAGTGCTGGGTCCATTGCTGTTTGTGGTTTATATCAATGTTTGGATGAGAATGTACTATGCATGTTTTAGGAAGTTTGCAGATGACACTAAAGTAGGTGGTATCATAGATAGTGAAGATAGTTATCAAAAAATTAGCCGTATCTTGATCAGCTGGGCAAGTGGGCTGGGCAAATAACTACCCGAGTTTAATCCAGATAAGTGTGAGGTGTTACATTTTGGGAAGTCCCAACCAAGGCAGGAGCTTGGCAATGAATAGTGGGGGTCTTGGGAGTGGTAGAGATTAGAGGAGATTTAAGAGACAGGTACATAGTTCCCTGAATGTGGCTTCACAGGTAGATAAGGTAGAAAAGAAGGCTTTGGTTACATGGCCTTCATTAGTCAGTGTATTGAGTACACAAATTGCTGGAGTAAATCGGTGGTCAGACTCAGGCAGCAGCCCTGGGAAATATGAATAGGTGATATTTCAGGGCAGGCCCTTTTTAATACTCATTGAGTATTGAGTTGGGATGTTATATTATAATTGAACAACACATTGGTGAGGCTGCATTTTGTACTGTGATTAGTTTCAGTACTCTGTTTAGAGGGCGGAACGATGGCACAGTGGTTAGAGTTGCTGCCTTACAGCGAATGCAGCGCCGCAGATCCGGGTTTCATCCAGACTGGTTGCTGTCTGTGTGGAGTTCGTACGTTCTCCCCGTGACCTGCGTGGTTTTCACCGAGAATCTTTCGTTTCCTCCCACACTCCAAAGATGTAGGTTAATTGGCTTGGTAAATGTAAAAATTATCCCCTAGTGTGTGTAGGATAGTGTTAATATAAGGGATCGCTGGTCGGAGTGGACCCGGTTTAGCCAAAGGGCCTGTTCCTGCAATTGTGTCTGTGAACTTAACTAAACTAAACCACATTCGTCCTGCCTTCTCCCCATAACCCCCTGATGCCCCGTAATAATCAAGAATATTTCTATCTCTGCCTTAAAAATATCCATTGACTTGACCATAGCTGTCTGTGGCAATGAATTCAACAGATTCACCACCCCCTGACTAAGGAAATTCCTCCTCATCTGCTTCCTAAAGTAACATCCTTTTATAATGATGAGGCTGTGACATCTGGTCCTAGACTCTCCCACAAGTGTAAACATCCTCTCCACATCCACTCGGTCCCAAAACCTTTCACTATTCTGTAAGTTATCAATGAGGTCCCCCCTCATTCTTCTAACAACCCCAGCGAGTACAGGCCCAAACAGTCATCACATGCTAACCCACTCATTCCTGGATCATTCTCGTAAAACCTCCACTGGACCCTCTAATGAATCTCCTATCACTATCTGCCTTGACTCGTCCCGCTGTTGCTCAGAACCAGGTCTGGTGAATAGAGGGGGGGGAATAAGGGGGGGGGGGGGTGGGGGGGGGGGGGGGGCAGACCTGACTGCTGCTGCACACCCTCCCCAAACCAGTCACCCCCCCTAATAGAAGTCAATGAATATCATTGTTTGAATGGCCACAGGGCATTGCTGTACTCTGCCCTCTTCCCTTTCCTGGTGGTCACCCATCTACCCTCAAGTTCAAATTCAAGTTCACATTTATTGTCACATGCACCAATTACTACAGTGATATTTGAGTTACCATACCAGCCATAACAAGTAAAACGAACGCAATAAATTAACATAAACATCAAGCCAGTGGGAATGCACATTTCTCACAGTGATGGAAGGCAATAAAGTTCAGTCATCTTCCTCTTTGTTCACCCGTGGTGGTCGAGGCCTTGACGGGGCCGTTGCTGATGGTCCACTGTCCAGGCCCTCTCGTCGGGATGATCGAAACTCCGGCGTTGGGACGGATTGCAACATTCCGCGGCATGGAGCTCCCGAGTTGGCCGTCTCTTACCGGGGACCGTGGCTTCACGGTGTTAAAGTCCACAGGCCCCGCGGTCGGAGTACTTCCACAGTGATCCTCGACAAAGCATCGCCCGCTTCGTGATGGTTAGTCTGCGCCGCGCTTGCGGCTTGAATCTCCGGTCGGTCTCCAGGAAAGGCCGTACCAAATCCAGTTGTTAGGCCGTGGGGGTGGGGGGGGGACGGAGATGGAACACGGAAATAAAATCACATCTCCGTCTAGGTAAGTGACTAAAAACGGTGTCCGCCTATTCATCCCCCCCCCCCCCCCCCCCCCCCATGCAAGACATACCGAGAAACATTAAAACATACATTTTAGACACTAAAAATAATTTTCAAAGTCAAAATAACACATAGGCTGCTGGCGAGGCTGCCATCGCGGCGCCACGCGGTGGTTTTCTCTCCGGCACCTTTGGTGTGACCGCCTCACTGTAACTCTCATCTATTTTATACTCCCAGATGTTCTTGTGAGTTCACAGGCCCCGCAGTTCCATTACCTCAAGCAGTCGGTTAGGACATGCAGCTGGATGCACTTCCCATATGAGATGGTCCTCAGGGATACTGGTGGGGGGGGTTACTGACTGCCGACATCCTGCAGGCTGAGCATGCCCTCATTGAGATTTTCACTGCCCTACCATTGGAGGTATCTGCAAATGGAGAAGACCTCACCTCCATTCACCATAACCCTCCTAGCCAGTCTCACAAGCAAAAGCCTCAACACTTACCCTGAAATACAGAGCTTCATCTCAACGCATCCCAGTAGTCCATCGAAGATCATCGTTGCTGAGGTTTTGTTGTGCCGTGTTCAGGAGCCTGATGATTACAGAGAAGACATTGTTCTTACACCTGCTAGTCATGGTTTTCACGCACCTGTGTTTTTACCCATGATAGTAGGGAGATGAGAGCATGGCCAGGACGGCGTGGGTCTTTGAGGATATTGGCTGCCTTTTTGATTTAGCGCCTCCTATAGATTCCTTTAATGGTACAGAGTTCTGTACGTCAGGGGCCGAACACTATCCATCCGTCTCGATGGTTTCCTTCATTCATGGGTTGCTGAACCAGGTCATGATGTAACCGGTCAATATGCTCCCTATCATACACCTATAGACACTTGATAGATATTTGGCAACATGCCGAATCTCCACAATCTTTAGTTTGCTTTGGTTTAGCTTACAGATACCGCACAGAAACAAGTCCTTCGGCCCACTAAGTCCGCACCGACCAGCGATTCCCTGCACAATAACACTTTTCTACTCACACTAGGGACAATTTACATTGTACCGAGCTAATTAACCTACAAACCTGAATGACTTTGGAGTGTGGGAGGAAACCGAACATCTTGGAGAAAACCCACGCAGGTCACGGGGAGAAGGTGGAAACTCCAGACAAACAGCACCTGTGGTCGGGATCAAACCCGGGTCTCTGGCGCTGTAAGGCAGTAGGTCTACCACTACGCCACCGTGTCACCCTAAAAGACCATAGAGGCGTAAAAGGACTTCTAAGGAAGTAGAGACATGATAATCTTTCTTTGTGATTGTTTCATCTTCTGCACCCACCCCCTAGCACAGTGAACATCCCATTTCTTCCACTATTCCGCCCTTATTATCCCAACACACCCCCCCCCACCCCCATTCACCTATATCCCTCGTTCTTGCTTTACATTTCACACCTCTGGGCTCCTTATTAGATACATTTTGTCTCCTTTTCATTTCTAGCCTTTGTCACTTCTCAACCCATCTGCTGATCAGCCTACCCATTCCCTCCAGAGATGCTGCCTGACCGCTGAGCTACGCCAGCACATTATGTTGTCCTGTTGTCTTAGTGTTGCAATTTGTAAATTTGTTCTAACCTATCCACAGAAGTACATATGATCCATTGATTAATCGCGACATTGTTAACCCCAGCGCACTTGATTTCTTTAGATTTCTTCACTGGAGGCACTGTTCAATGACACCCAGAATTGTTCCATCTCCAGATCACTTCCAATGTAAGAAGAGGTCTCGGAACTAAAGGTCAGCCATCCAGCAATAAATTGAGGAACTATTTCGTTTCTCAAAGGATTTCTTTCCAGAGTGGGCTGTGAGTGCAGTCATTGAATATATTCAAGATACTGAGAGGTTGTTACATACAAAGGAAATTCACGTGTTCATAAGTGATAGGAGCAGAATTAGGACATTCGGATCAACTCTTTTCTGCCACTCAGTCATGGTTGATCTAACTCTCCCCCCTCAAACCCCATTTCTCCTGCCTTCTCCCTGACAACCCGTACTAATCAAAAATCTATCTATCTCTGCCTTAAGAAAAAAGCAAATGAGGACATGCGATGGCCAGTGTTGGAAGGTGGAGCTGAAGTAAAGGACAAGCTGTGATCTAATTTAAATATCAGGGATGAACACTAAAGGTTGAAGACGGTACATCTAAATCTCAAGTTCTGTTTCAAAAATGTAATTGGTTGAAATTAATTTCATGCATGTTGCCAAAATCTTATGAGTAGTGTAGGATTACAGATAGTAACTACTTGTTTCTCGAAATAAAAACAGAGCAATTAAAACCCTCAAATGAAGAAAGCAAGAATGTGAACCAGGTGAATACTGAGTGAAATAGCATTTAAACAGTTCTTTGATGGATTTTAATGGGGTAACTCAAATATTAATTAGTACACAAACTGGAACACTTAGAATTTAGATGCAAAACTAGTTACCTCCTTCAACAAATACCAACCTCAATAAATGTTGCCAAGGCACTAAAGATAACTACTAACAAATAACGCCATGGGTAAATGTAAAAAAGTCATTCCAGCCGTGATTAAGCAGATTAAGCAAAATATTTCTGTTTTCTGAAACATTGGCAGAATTCTAACTTTTCCACAAAATCTCTCCACAGTCTGGCCAGCATCAAAAACCCCAACCAAACAAGTTACAGGACTTTGCTAAACTTATTAGGTATCCCAACTATAAAAGTCAATGACAACCACCTAACATACAAACTCCAGACACACAGCACCCTCAGTTAGGATCAAACCCGGGTCTCTGGCGCTGTGAGACAGCAACTCTACCACTGCGCCATCGTGTCACGCTTGTGTTTGGTGAAATAGCTGCCAAGACTATGTTTGGTCTCATGTTTGGAAGCCACATCAGGAACATCGGATGCAGTAGATGAGGTAAGGAAGGACCTGGAAGGACTGTTTGTATTAGGGTTTCCAACTTTCTCACTCCCAAATAAGGGACAAAAGGTCAAAATAAGGGACAAATTCCTGACGGCATAAGTACAGAAGGCTTTCGTCGAGTCACCGGCGACGGGCTTAAGCCACGTCTTTTTTGTTTCCCATTGCTTGTTATACCTGCACAGTCTTTTCATTTTTTGCAGGTTTATCCATATTTGCACTTGCCAAACCGACCGAACAACGCAGACGTGACATGAGAAGGAGGGGTGGTGGTGTCGGCAGTAAGCGAAGGTCCGAAGGTCGGACAGCTGGCCGGGCGAGGTGCTGCTGCTGCACTCCATGGGCTGCACTACATCGGGACAGGTGAGGCGGGGCAGGACGTGGCGTTCTGACCCGACAGTCCCCTCGATCCGAGTAGTAGCAGTCAAATACGGGACAAGGGCGAACCAATTTAGCTCAATATACGGGATGTCCCGGCTAATACGGGACAGTTGGCAACCCTAGTTTGCATCCCTGGATGGATGTGAGGAACAGGGGTAGGTGCTACATCTCCTGTGGTTGCAGGGGATGGTATCTGGGGAGGCGGTGGTTTGGGTGGGAAGGATCTGCAGTGGCAGCAGAGAGTTCCCCAATCCTCGCCTTTCACCCCACTAGCCTCCCATCCAACAAATTGTTGCTGTCTCTAACATGATCCTACATGTTTCCATTCCCACTCCTTTCTGACTTTCGCAGAGACCCCCTCTCTCTCTCTTACTCCTTGGTTCACTCATTCCTTCCCACGCAAACCACCTGCTACCTGGGTACTTCCCCTTGGAACCAGAGGAGGTGTAACACCTGACCTTGTGCCTCCTCCCTCACATCCATCTGGGGACCCCAGAAGTCCTTCCAGGTGAAACATAGCTTCACATGCCCTTCCTGAAATCTCGCCTGGTGCTCTGGATACAGCCTCTTTAACATCAAGCAGAGATTCAATGACCGTTTGGCAGAACACTTGCACTCAGCTCACCAAACCTTTTTGCATCTCCCATTTTAACTCCTCATCCAGTTTTCGTACTGACTGTTCTGACCTGGGCCACAACGAGGCCAAACTGGAGGAATTGCACTTCATATTCTGCTTGGGTAGCTTACATCCCAATGTTATGGACATGGAATTCTACAATTTTAGGTAAGTAACAAATGTCACTCACCACCCCTTCTTTTCCCTCCCTCATTTTTTCATCTCCCCCCCCCCCTTCCCTGTGTCCCATCTGGACTTGCATCTATTCTCCCTCTGTCCCTCCCTTTCATCTACATTCCTTCCTCTAGCTTCACAATTCTCAACTCTTCTATCTTTAGAAGAGTCTTGTCTTTTCATCATTGGCATTTGTCCAACCATCTGGCTATAGAACAAACTCCCTGCACCCACATCTGCCAATCACTTGCTAAGCTTTGCCATGCCTCTGCTCCTTTCCAAAACAAGGCATTAGTACATAAACATAATTGGAAATAAAACAAGTCGATGGTAATGTAAGAGGTGGACCATGGACCGTTGTTGAGGTAGGATTAGGACTAATTTATATTGCACTATTTTATAGGCTACGCCAATGAAGCAGATCTGAAGTGTGGACACTCTTACAGCCGAGTCTGGGTGACACTGTGGTATAACAGGTAGCCCTTCTACCTCACTACTCCAGTGGTTTGCATTTGATCCTGACTGTTGCTGTTGTCTGTGTACAGTTTACACACACTGCAAATGGCTGCTCTGGTTACGTCCCACATGCCGAGGTTATGCTGGTTCATTGATGACCGTAAATTACCATTAATGCAGTTTAGCTTAGTTTAGAGCTACAGTGAGCAAACAAGCCCTTCGGCCCACCGAGTCTGCACCAACCAGCGATCCCTGCACACTAACGCTATCCTACACACTAGGGACAATTTACATTTATACCAACCTCCAAACCTGTACGTCTTTGGAGTGTGGGAGGAAACCGAAGATCGTGGAGAAAACCCATGCAGGTCACAGGGAGAACGTACAAACTCCGCAGAGCCAGCACCTGTAGTCAGGTTGGAACCCGGGTCTCTGGCGCTGTAACATTACCACTGTTGCACCGTGACCCCTAGATGTGCAGAGGAGATTCGGGGGCAAATTGATGAGTATGTAAGAGAAAATAAATAACAGGGAAATATGGGGGAAATATTAGAGGGTATAGCTTTAAGGAGAGAGGGGCAAAGTTTAAAGAAGATGTGCTGGGTCACTATTTTTACACAGAAGCTGGTGAGTGCATAGAATGCATTGCTGGGGTTTGTAGTTCAGGCAGACTGGATAGTGGTATTTAAGAGGCTTTTCGATTGGCATATGGACATGTGGAGGATGGGGGATATGGATTCTGTGCAGCCAGATAAGAGATGGTCTTGGCATCATGTTCAGCACAGACATTGTGGGCAGAAAGGCCTGTTCTGGTGCGGACTGTGCTATGTTCTATGAAATGGGATAGTTTTGAGAACTATTATAGACTTGATGATCTGAATGGTCTCCTTCCATGTTGTAAGGGGAATATAGGAAACACAGTGGTTTTCTGCAGTGGTTTTCTAATCAAACCTGATTAAAGACATGTAATGCTTCTTTCAGTAATTAGTGGAAGGGTCAACATGTGGCAGGCACTGGGGAGAACACGCCTGCTCAGGACTGGTACAGCACCTTCACGAAGGTGGGGATCCTGTGAAAAGGTGTCGGGCAAATGAATTAGGACAATGAGTTATAAACATGGAAGTGACCTCCCCTCCTTGCACAAGATCTTGATCCAGCTGGTCTAGTTTTTATTGCTTGGCATTTTGGCAATGTCATGGCATTGGAATGAATATAGATGACAACCATTCCGTTAATGGAGTGTTGATGCCGGGCTATTATCGCTAACATTCAGATTCTTGGGGGATAAGCTCATACCTTTTAAACTATAAAATAGTCTACTCATAGAAACATAGACAATAAGAGCAGGTGTAGGCCATTGTGCCTGCTTTGGCATTCAATATAATCACAGAGACACTTTATTTTAATACAATTTTCCTGCTCTCTGCCATGCCCCTGTAACGTTCTGCATCTCTGATGCTGACAATGTTTCATGTACTACAGCTGGATCAGCAAGGAGACCTAAAATAGACACAAGATGCTGGAGTAACTCAGTGGGTCAGGCAGCATCTCTGGAGAGAAGGAATGGGTTGCGATTTGGGTCAAGACCCTTCTTCAGACTTTATGGGATGTTCAAGATGCAAAAGAATAGTTATGTCAGAATCCCAGATATACTTCTTCAGACAATGAGTCTGTAATAAGTTGCTGGAATGTTACAATGCGCATGGATACAGTACATGCGTTCAAAAAGGAATTGGATGAGCTTCTCTGAGCAGAAGACGACGAGGACAAGCAGAAGACAAGAAGATTGCACAGAGTAGAGGAATCGAGGACCAGAGGACATAGGTTCAAGGTGAAGATGAAAAGATTTAATAGGAATCTGAGGAGTAATTTTTTCATACAAAGGGTGGTGGGTGTATGGAACAAGCTGCCAGAAGAGGTATCTTAGAATCTTAGAAAATAGGTGCAGGAGGAGGCCATTCGAGCCAGCACCGGCATTCATTATGATCATGGCCGCAATCAATAACCCGTGCCTGCCATCTCCCCATATCCCCTGATTCCACTAGCCCCTAGAGCTCTATCTAACTCTCTCTTAAATCCATCCAGTGATTTGGCCCCCACTGCCCTCTGTGGCAGGGAATTCCACAAATTCACAACTCTCTGGGTGAAAACGTTTTTTCTCACCTCAGTCTTAAATGGCCTCCCATTTATTCTAAGACTGTGACCCCTGATTCTGGACTAGCCCAACACTGGGAACATTTTTTCCTGCATCTAGCTTGTCCAGACCTTTTATAATTAGTATAGTATAATAGGTATTAGTATACTATAATAGGTAGTTGGGGCTGGGACTATCCCTTCATTTAAGAAACAGTTGGACAGGTACATGGATAGGACAGGTTTGGAGGGTTATGGACCAAGCGCAGGCAAGTGGGACTGAGGTAGCTGGAACGTTGTTGGCCGGTGTTGGCGAGTTGGGCCGAAGGGCCTGTTTCCACACTGTATAACTCTTTGATTCTATGACTAATTAATTCTTCTCATATAGTGGTATATATTGGTTTCCTGTTTATAGTGTGTTGGTAGAATGAAGTTTATCAGACAATCATTGTCTTGGACAGTCAGTCTTTTAAGTTGACAGCTGCTTCTACCTTAGGATCTGTTTTCAGTTTACTTCTCTTGAAGCCGATCAATTCTCAGCAGGCTCGTAAACACTTCTTCTGCCTTTCACATTTGAAGCTGTTGTAACAAATCAATCAGCTGTGTGGAACCAGCTGCCAGAGGAGGTCGTTGAGGCCGGGACTATCCCATCATTTAAGAAACAGTCAGACAGGTACATGGATAGGACAAGCTTGGAGGGATATGGACCAAACGCAGCCAGGTGGTTGGGCCAAAGGGCCAACGCTGTGTCATTCTATGACTATGGTGTATTTACATCCTGCAATAAAAGTGCCTGAGGATTACAATGGAAATTAAACCTTGCTGCTTCTTAAAGCTATACTCAGCACCCCACCCTACTGTGTTACACACGAACAGTGGCTTATCAGGAGCAGTGCATACAGTCGCAATGAGCTCCAGGAACTTCCTTGACTCTCAACAGAAAGCAAATTCTCCAAAGTCCTGTTTCTAAATTCTTACTTCCTAGAATTTGCAACTTTGGAAAGGTGTGGTGGAGAGATGGGACAGGGAAAGAAATAAAGAAATCATTGTTAAAGTGGTTTAGCTAAGTAGTCCCATATGAAGGTGATATACACTTAATAGTTTCGTGTTTTGTTACACTTTATACCCAGATATTACACTGGAAAATTACAAATGGGTTGAAAATGTTCCAGCAATCTTTTATTGAAATCTACCAACTTCAGTCAGGAATTGAGAGTTGGTTTGCAATGAGCAATGAGACTTGTATTACCTTAAAGTCTAAAGTATGACTCAATATTTTGGTGATTTTTCAGAGTTTTAAAAGGGGATGCAATTATTACCTCAGCATTCATAAGTGTATATCAGTGTATTATAAAGTCATAATGTGGAGGCACGTGTTGGTGGGCCACGCACTATACATAACCTTCAGCTCTGGGTGGAGTCATGTGTCCCAGTGACGAGAGGTAGGGGTCACGGTGTGGTCACGGGTGCTGCTGGGGAGTATTTAAGGGGTTAATCGCGTGCGCATGGGGTTGGTGAGTGAGGAGATTTAGTGTAATGAAGAACCGTATTTTCAGACAAACTTCTTGTCTGCCTCGTTCTTTAACGGACAACTCCGTGTCCGCTACATTTGGTGGCCCCGACGTCCAGAATCGTTATTCTGGAAGAAAAAATGCGCCCCGCCAGCGCCCAACCCTCCGCAGCCACCAACCAAGCCCAGCCCAGCGCCGTCGCCCTGAAGCTGCCGACTTTCTGGTCCGCTCAGCCGCAGGTATGGTTCCAGCAGGCCGATTCACAGTTTTACGACCGCGGGTTAACCAACGATGAGACCCGCTACCATTATGTGGTCGACGTGCTCGACCGGGAAACGGCCGTGTGAATAATCCCTTACCTGCAGGATCCACTGGCACCTGATAAATATGGCAGCCTGAAGACGCTGCTGCTCCGTACCTTCGGCCTCAGTCAAATGGAGCGAGCGGCCCGCATTTACAACATGGGCGGGCTCTGCGACCATAAACCATCGACCCTAATGAGCGAGATGGACAGCCACCAGCACTGCATGCTTTTTGAATATGCCTACCTGCAACAGCTTCCAGACGACATCCGCCCACTCCTAGCAGGGGTACGTTTTGAAAACCCTCGAGATCTAGCTGAGCTGTGTTTGCCGGACGGCAGGAAGTGGGCGCTGGATCGGATGTCCACAATGCCCAGGAAGGCGAGAGCGGCCTAGAGCCACGCTCACCAGAGGCTCCACAGAGCATCCTTGGAGTGGTGCTTTTACCACCAGTGTGGGGGCTTGGCGGCCCACCAATGCCACCCGCCCTGTGCGTTTCCAGGAAACGCTGGGGCCGGTCACTGGTAATCACCTTCATTGTCTTTACGCCTGGTCCGGGCTGAAGATTTCTGGTCGATACGGGGTCCGAGTTCAGTGTGGTGCCTGCGTTCAGGATGGATACGCATGCTGGTAAGCGGGAGCCCTTGTTGACTGCTGCGAATAGCAGCCGCGTACAGACGATTAGGGGTCCGCAACATACCCTTGATATTTGGCGCCTGCTTGGCAATTGTTGGGCGCAGATTTGCTCCAGGCTGCTAGTGGACGTGAGGGGACAGCACCTTGTCCATGTGTCTATGCTCGAGGCAATCTCCTTGCGCACTGCTGCGTCTGCTGTGCCAGTTCGCAACCCGGTGGCGGCGATGGACAATATCTACGCACAGTTCCCTGCTGTCCTGACCCCTCAGTTCAACTTGATCAACCCGAAGCATGGGGTCCAACATCACATTCTGACTTCGGGACCGCCGCTTCACGCCCGCGCCCGCAGACTGGCACCCGACAAACTCCGGCTTGCAAAGGCGGAGTTCCAAAAGATGGAAGCAATGGGAATTGTCCGGCGATCAAACAGCCCATGGGCCTCCCCTTTGCACACGGTGCCCAAGGTCTCCGGCAGCTGGAGGCCTTGAAGCGACTACCCCGCCTGAACGATGCCACACTTGCAGACCCGTACCACATCCCACACATTCAGGACCTCTCTGCCCATCTAGCTGGAGCAAAATTCTAATCCAAAATCGACCTGGTCAGGGGGAACGATCAGATCCCCGTGCGACCGGAGGATGTGCCCAAGACGGGCTTTTCGAATTTGCCCTTTGGCCTTAAGAACGTATGCCCTTTAGCCTTAAGAACGCTGCACAGGCATTCCAACGCCTGATGGACACTGTGGGGGGGGAGCTGGATTTTGTCTTCATTTATCTGGATGACATCCTGGTGACGAGTCATTCACCGGCAGGAACATTGCGCCCACCTCCGGTTGTTGTGCCAGCGCCTGAGCGAGTTCGGGTTGGTTTTTTTAAACCCGGATAAGTGCAAGTTCCCGGTCGAACGTGCTGTATTTATGCCCCGTCGGGCCATCGACTTCTTGGGCCATCGTGAGATGCAACACAGTGCGGTGCCTCTACCAGGCAGAGTGGATGCCATTCGCTGGTTTCCATGGCCATCCACAGTGCGGGGCCTGCAGGAATGATACAGTTCTACCACCGATTTGTGCCGGCGGCAGCAGGAATACTGCGGCCTCCATTTAACCTGTTGTTGGGCAAGTGGTGGGACATGCAGTGGACCGACGTTGCCGTGACGGCCTTTGAGGGGGTGAAAGAGGCATTGGTTCGGGTGACGATGCTGGTACATCTGCGGGCGACGCCCCTACAGCACTAACTGTGGATGCCTTGGAGTCTGTGGTCGGTGGTGCATTGGAACAGTTTGTAGACGGTCACTGGTGGCCTCTCGCCTTTTTCAGCAGCCAACTCAACCCAGCGGGGCATAAATACAGCACGTTCGACTGGGAACTACTCGCTTTATACCTGGCGGTGAGGCATTTCCGTTATTTCCTGGAGGGCCGGGACTTTGTGGCGTTTACTGACCATAAGCCCCTCACGTTTGCCTTTGCCAAGGGGGCCGACTCTTGGTCCGCTCGGCAGTTGTGCCACCTCACCGCTATCTCCAAGTTCACGACGGACATCCACCACATTGCCGGGAAAAATACCCCGGTTGCGGACGCATTGTCCCGCCCGGCTGTAATGGCCGTTCTCGACGTGTCCCTGGGAATCGATTACTCCACTTTGGTGGCTGCGCAGTTAGCGGATGAGCACCGACCTGCCATCACAGGGCTCGTGCTCAAGGATGTGCCTTGGGGTTCCGCTGGCATCACCGTCCTGTGTGACATCTCCACGGGGAAGCCGCGGCCCATTGATCCGGTGACCTGGCGTCGTCGGGTTTTCGACGCCATTCATGGTTTGGCCCACCCATCCATCCGGGCGATGGTGGGTTGGTTGCGGCAAGATTCGTATGGCACGGATTGTGGAAACAGGTCGGTCATTGGGCCTGGACGTGCATTCCCTGTCAAACATCGAAGGGTCAGCGGCACGTCCGGGTGACAGTTCAAGGCTTCGCGGTGCCTCGCCGACGTATCGACCACGTCCACGTGGATATCATGGGGCCGCTGCCTCCGTCCCGCACCATTTCACACTTGCTTACGGTGGTGACCGTTTCACCCGGTGGCCGGAGGCAATCCCGCTTGTTGACTCCTCGACCATGTCCTGCGCGCATGCCCTGGTGGCCTATTGGTCAGTGTCGAGGGCATCCGACATCTCGGGTCCCACCTAATTCATCCTTACAGGAAAAAAAACCTTTGCGTGGGGACGTCCATTTATGTGCCTCCGGTTCTGGGGGGTGGGGGGGAGGGTAATGTGGTGGCACCAGGGGAGTACTTAAGGTGTTAATCGCACGCACACGGTGTTGGTGAGTGAGGAAAGTTAGTGAGCAATAAAGAACCATATTATCAGAAACTTCATGTCCTGCCTCGTTCTTTAACGGACAACTCCGCGTCTGCTACAATAGAGCTGTACAGTACGGGAACAGGCCATTTGGCGCACTTTTACAATGCCGACAAAATTGGCATATTGGGCTCACCCCATTTGCCTGCATTTGACCCATGGGCCCTCTTAAACCCTTTAAATCCATCTACAAATGTCTTTCAAAAGTTGTAATTATATCCACTTCTTTAGTGGATATTTGAGGTCCTCCAAAACTGTGAGCTGCAACATTGATTTGAATCAGATTTCATCACAATGTTAGATTCCACACTGATCCACAGCTGGACTGATCCCTCCCTGATCTCAATCCAATTCTACTCCCCTTTCCCCACCAAGGCTTAGTGCTGCTCCCTCTATCCTACTGACGATGTTAGGCCTAATCTTCAGGTCTCCACCCCAAGCAGTACTCTCTCCTAACTGAGCCCCAAGTTAAGCTTGACTCTCCACAAAGTGTTCCCAACGCCCATGTCAGGCTCCTCACTCACCCCATCACCTTACCCCTCACACTGGGCAAGAGACTCTATCCGATCATCCACATTCAGTACCCCGTTCCTGCCTTCTCACCATATTCCGTGACTTTGCGATCTTTAAGAGCTCTACGTAACTCTTAACCAGAGAATTGGCCTCCACTGCCTTCTGAGGCAGAAAATTCCACAAACTCACAACTCTCTTGGTGAAAAATGTTATCCTCATCTCCGTTCGAATGGCTTACCCCATATTCTTAAACTCTGGCCCCTGGTTCTGGACTCCCCCAACATCAGGAACATGTTTCCTGCCTCTAACGTGTTTTGGCACGTCTCCCTCCTCCAATCTCTTAATAATCTAATGTGTTTCAATAAGATCTTCTCTCATTCTTCTAAACTCCAGTGTATACAAGCCCAGCCGTTCCATTCTATCCACATATGACAGTCCTGCCATCCCGGGAATTAACCTTGTGAATGGAAATTGTTATAAAAATATGGAGGGGACGGACTTCCAGTGGCGCCATGGAGGGCTAGAGAGCAACGCCAGCCAGCTCCTTGGAAAAAAAATTGAAAAATCAGGGAGAAAGCGACCTACCTGCTGCCTGCTGCTTCTGTACCGATTGCCGTGAGTGACGTCATCAGGCGCGCGACTTACTATGTATACACAGCGCAGCCCCCCCACAGATAAACCAAAAAATCGTGTTACTAGGCAGAAACCGGTGGAACAAGAAAAAGGCTCGATTGAAGCCTCAGGCTCAGG
This sequence comes from Okamejei kenojei, assembly GCA_035221665.1. Lineage (NCBI taxonomy): Eukaryota > Metazoa > Chordata > Chondrichthyes > Rajiformes > Rajidae > Okamejei > Okamejei kenojei. Next base: position 3,189,471 of record CM069145.1, read on the forward strand.
TAGGACACTATCCCAAGAAGATGTGTCGAAAAAAACGATGAAAAAATTGGAAGGTGAAGATCTTAAAACGTTTATTGCAAGTGAAATTGTTGGCTTAAAGGAGAAACTAAAGAGTGAACTTGAAAAAACGAACGAAGAATTGAAGATGAATTTTGGGGAAAAAATTAAAAAAAATAAAGGAGGAAATTATGGACTTAAAGCTTGAAATTAATATCACGGCTATGAATACATCGGATAAACTGAAGAAAGAAATTGCAGAAATACTGACTAAACAAGTTGCAAGTATGACAAACGAGACAAATGTTAAAATCAGAAAAGTGACAACTGATCTTGAAGAAAGGCTGAATCTCGTGGAGGTAGCACTGAACGAACAGATGTTAGCCATAAAAGGCCTTGAAGAACTAGCCGATACAAGTGCTCAGACTACAGCAAAACTTATCAGAGAAAACCAACGTCTAACTGAACTACTGGGCAAAATAACTGAGAAATGTACTGCATTGGAAGGTCGCCAGAGAAGACAGAACCTAAGAATTGCGGGTATTCCAGAAGGGAAAGAGGCTGATCAAGATCCCCGAGAATTTACTGCAAATTTACTGCAAAAAGTTTTATCTCTGGATCAAAAGCCTTTACTTGCTCGAGCACATAGAGTGATGAGACGCCAGACAAGACAAGGTGCTCCCCCAAGACAAATGATAATAAAAATTCAGTACGACTATGTCCTGGAGGAGATAATGCAAAAAATTACAAGAAACAGAAATCTTACATTTGAAGGATACGGGATCAGTATCTATCGAGACTACCCAGCAGAGGTCTCCGGGAAACGAAAAGCATTTAATGAGACCAAAAGAATCTTGAGGGAAGTGAAGAACTTGAAATATGATCTGAGGTATCCAGCTACCCTAAGAGTCACCTACAATCAGAATGAACACTTTTTCACCAACCCTGTGGAGGCACTGGACTTTGCCCAGAAGATTAAGGCTCGAGAGGAAGCTTGAATAATACTTTTAAAACTGAACTTCATCATTGAATAAACTGACTTTGCAGGACTGGATGGAACTAAAGTCGTATCTAAGGAAGCTGGAGAAAGATGTGGATCAGAAACTCTCCCATGGATACTAATAATTAGTATAACTGCACTACTAATACAAATAAATAATAAATACTAAACCTATAGCATGGTATTTTTACTAATCAGAGCTAATAATTATCACTAATGACTAATATTTACCTATAATTGAATGTTTAGAGTCAAATATAGAGTTTGATTTCATTTGCCCTCCTTGGAAACCCTTTTTTTCTTTTTTTATTAATTTTTATTTTTATTTTCTTTCTTCCTTTTTTTTTGTTTTTTTATTATATTCTTAAATGTTTTAAATATATCTATCCTCACATTCCTGATTATTGGAACCCGAATATTTTAAAATCCAATATCAATCCCGGTAAAATACTGCTATGGAATAAACATTTCAAGAAACCAGGGAGCTGGTTAAGTTGGTAACATCAACTACGGAAGTCGGTAGATGGTTAGCCATGCTAGTATGGCTAGCACTAACTACACTAATACTAGATGTAGTTTTTTCCTTCTTTGTGCACATTATTAATTTCTTAATCTATCCTCTTTTTCTTCTATTATATTCTATCGTTATTATTTTCAGTTTGAATGGAGTTACAAATTGGATCAAAGGAGATATACATGTGAGAGACATTCAATGGTCTTAAAATTCGTCTATTCGGAGTTCGGGTGTAAGGTCGGGTCTGTCGAACTGAACCATTGGCTATTATAGAAAAAAGATGCAAGATTTAAAAATGAATACGGGGAATGAAGGAATAACGTTTTGTAGCTGGAATGTTAAAGGTATTAATGAACCAATTAAGAGAGGTAAAGTACTAGCACATTTAAAAGCAATTAAAGCTGATGTAATTTTTATTCAAGAAACACACATAAAAAAAGATGCCGAGCATAGGCTGAAAGCTAAATGGATAGATAAAACATATCATTCTTCTTTTACACACAAATCCAGAGGCGTATGAATATTATTTCGTAAAGGCACTTCATTTAAACATACATCAACTATAACTGACAGAGATGGTAGATACATTATTGTAATAGGAGAATTAAATGCACAAAACATGATTTTTGTTAATGTTTATGGACCAAACTTTGATAGGCCACTGTTCTTTAAGAAAATATTTAATAATATCCCGGAAATAGAACAACATAACTTAATAATTGGAGGAGATTTAAATAGTAAGATTAAATGAGAACTTACCAGTTTGAAGTTTGATCTTTATTTTATGAGGAGTCGAGTTGAGGGACTACGTGAATAGAAGCCCGTACAGCCGTTGGTGCGTCAATCTTCAAAGCAGCGGAATGAATTCACAGCTAACAATGACTGAAGTACAACGGTAAGATGATAAAACTAGAACTACCAGATGAGATCTATGAGGGTGGGAGCGGAGGGCACGTAGTCCCTCAACTCAACTCCTCATAAAATAAAGATCAAACTTCAAACTGGTAAGTTCTCGTTTAATCTTACTATTTTACTTCAGAGTCACGTGAGTGACTACGTGAAGACTTCAAAGCACTGTGAATTCATGCCGCAGACCGAAATCCGACGTTCACACTGCCTGGATTGACTCAAAAGTCGTTAACAATCAATCATGCATCAGTAATACATTTGTTAAATGAATAACAGTTTATTTACAAACAAATCATAACAAACCCCTCTAACTCAGGGGGAAACTGTAACAGTACTCAAAACAGAATCAGCAAACACCCCGAGCTTTGAAATCGGGTTGTGATAAAACCTCTGAAAAGTTACCTCACTGGACCATCCTGCGGCCGCGAGGATATGGTCAATTGGCACGTCCATCGCCCTTGCCGCGGAGGTTGATGCCGCCCTGGTGGAATGAGATTTGAATTTATCAGTATCAATTCCAGCACTTGCCAGGACCTGCTTTAGCCACCTTGAAATTGTTTGCACCGACACCTTACTGTGTGGTTTTTTGTGACTAATAAACAAAGCCGCCTCTGTTCCTCTCAGAGGTTGAGTAATCTCAATGTAACGTGATAAATGCGAGACTACACACAAGCGATCATCTGCGGGGTATGCTGAAAACACAATCTTACATCCTGTCTTGCCTCTTCTATTATGTTTAAGCAAATCATAGACATAAAATATAATGGCATCTGCCAACACATGCATTCTATCCAGCCGTAGCTTTTGCAACGTTTGTACGCGTTGAGCTGAAACCAACGCCATAAGCATGACCACCTTAATAGTTAATTTGGCTATAGATAGGCTTGTAACCGGAGCCCACTGGTGAAGAACCATAAGAACCTCACTCACATTCCAAATCCCGGCATACCTGGGTTTAGGAGGATTAGAATTGAAAACTCCCTTCATGAATCGTGAAACTAACGGATGTGTTCCTACGGTATGTAATTCTGCATTCATAGGTAAATAAGAAGACAGAGCACTTCTGGCTGAATTGATCGCACTATAACTTAATTTCTGGTCGAAATAAAGAGTTGACAAAAACTCCAATACGTCTGTGATCCCTGCAGTGTGATATACAATATTCTGCTGTAGGCAGAATTGCTCCCACTTCTTTATATAGGTGATATATTGCTGCTGTGTACTATCCCTGCAGGCCGACGTGAGAACATCCACAGTCCGATGAGACAGTCCTCTCCCCAGGTATGGCCTCCTTAAAATCTGCAAATTAACAGATCAATACGATCATATAAAGGATGTTGATCCCCAGTGACTGGATTTACCAGTAGATTTTTATTCTTGGGAATAAGCATATAAGGCACCCTAGCCATTTGTAATACAACGGGGAACCATGCTTGTGTAGGCCAATCTGGCACTACCAATACCCCTGAAGCGGAGTCCTCCTTGATCTTTTGCAAACATCTGCTGATGAGACAGAATGGAGGAAAAACATACACAAACATTCCTCCCCAATGCAGCGAAAACGCATCCACTGCTACTGCCCCAGGATCTGGTTCCCATGAAACATATCTAGGTAACTGATGATTTAATCGAGATGCAAACAAGTCAATATCTGGCAATCCATACTGAACAATCATTTGGTTAAATACATCCTGATTTAACATCCATTCAATGTTGTCATTAAACTGACGTGACCTAGTATCAGCTACCGTGTTGAACCTTCCTGGCAAATAAAGTGCTGAAAGCCAGATATTTTTGTCAATACACCAGCTCCAAATCTGGTTAGCCAGTCTATCACAAGACTGTGACTTAACTCCACCCATGTGGTTTACATATGCCACTGCCGTGGTGTTGTCAATCTGAACCTGCACATGCAGATCCCTCCTTGTAGAACAATAAGCTTTGAGCCCATACCAGGTGCCCAACAACTCTAAATAATTAATCCCTCTTAGTTGAAGAAGCAATGTCTCATCCACATTCCATCTGCCTCCACAACTAGAAGACATATCTGTTGCACCCCAACCCAGTGCACTTACATCAGTCTGTAATATCAATGACAGTGGTTCCACCAAAACCTTCCTAAAACTTGTTGAACCATTTGCTATCTACCATTGTAATGTCAGCAATCGCCCCAGCTGACAACTGCATAGGCCTATCAAAATGGCCCCTTTGTATTCTCAGTGCCTGTTCCTTTGATCGTTGTAATTGTTGATGATGCAGAGGACCATACTGCACAGCTGGAAATGCTGCCACCAACTTCCCAATTAACCTGGCTACTTGTCTAATCGAAGGCCTTTGTTCTCCAACGAGACTAACACAGTCCTCAATTAACTGATTCAATTTAACCCTGGGCAAAGTTACCAACATGTGATTGGAATTAATGGTAAATCCCAGATAATCAATAATTTGGACTGGTGATAATTTAGATTTATCTGGGTGAATCACAAATCCCATTTGTTCAAAAGTGATTATAACAACTGAAACTGATGATTGCGTTTCAGCATGAGTCTTTCCAACAATCAGAATATCATCTAAGTAGGCCATTACCACATGCCCCTGAGCTCTAAGTAACGCTAACACAGGTTTTACCAATTTAGTAAATAATCTAGGAGCTGAAGTTAATCCATTCGGCAATGCCCTGAATTGCCACAGTTGAGTCATCCAAATAAATTTCAAATATCTTCTATCATCCTCATGAATAGACACTGAGTAATACGCATCCTTTAAATCAATAGTCGCCATATAACACCCTTTGGACACTAGATGTTTGGCCTTGATAAAGGTTTCCATTTTGAAATGCCTATAACAAACAAATTTGTTCAAGCTCGATAAATCCAGAATAATTCTACACCCCCCAGTCTTTTTAGATCTGGGAAATATATTTGACACAAATTGTCGACTTTGATAGATAGAAGGCTCAATTACCCCTTTCTTATGTAACGACTGAATCTCTGCTTGAATAAGCACATTTTCTTCATCTGAAAAACTAAGTTTACGACTAGGAAAATGTTGATTAGGTAGACTGTCTTTAGAGTAAAATTCAATTCTCACCCCTTCAATACTACTAAGTATGAACAAATCTGATGTCAACTGCTGCCATTGTTTGAGAAACAATATTAACCTTCCCCCAATTTGAACAGGAACATCAATTAATTCATCGTCTGTTGATGTTTTCCTTACTTGCATCTTTCCTTGCGGACCTTGTTGTCCTCGACCTCTTGTGGAGAAAGGCACCTTCCCCTTCATGCTGGCAGCTTGTCAGTTCCGAAATTGAAGACCTGAACGGCTCGTTCCTTCTCCTGCATCCACATTAGTTCCTTTCCAATACGGAGAAAACCTTTTGCCCTGCTTACCAGCCGGCATATTGAGGGCCATAGTTTTAACATCTTCATGACACTCTTTGACCCTTTTCGCAAGGTTACCTCCAAACAACAGATTTTGTGGTGGTACACTGGTTGGTTTGCACAAACTTGCCAAATTCGGATTAAGCACTGGCCTAATAGCGGCCCTCCTGATGTTATTGAGTTCAAAAAACGCATTACACAGGAATCCCAGTCTGTCCTGGTGTGCTTCAACCACATTGCTTGGATCAATCACTTTCACCACAGCTGTAATACCTGCTGACAACAGTTTAAGCACTTTTTGGAACTTCATCTCCTGGGCCCTAGCAGACATGCCCATCTGTGACCAAATTTGGTGATTAACCACCGGTACCCTCAGGAGATCACAATTAACAGGAGCTTTATAGTTTTTTGCCGCTTCTTCCATAGCTAGCTCCTGTAACTGGTGGGAGAGCATTTACTGAATGGCTTCAGCAAATTCCCCATCAATCGCCTCTCCCGCCTCTCTAGGCTGAGCAAACTTCCCAGCAATGTTCGGAATTATCTCCAACCGAACTTCTTTACTGCTCTCCCCCAGCATAGAATCAGTGTCAGCAAACTGCACTGATGGAACATCCTCCTCACAGGCAGGATAGTTCTGCAGCCCTGAAACAGGTGCTGCTAGCACAAGCTCTCCATCAGCCTGGCTTGGGCACCACTCCTCCTCATGGAGCTGGTCCCTGTCGAGCATTTCTTTGCAATAAAATCTCGACTTTGGAGAGCCGTGAGCAAACGGACTCTCCTAAGGAGGGTATAACCTCCTGGCCCGACTCATCTACGGGCCACAGAGACTTGCCAGTGGCCTTCCGCCCTACTGACAAGCCTCCACTGCCCCCCGGCAGTGGGTCCGCAACCACTGGCTGTGTAGCCAGCACCGGACCAGGTGTACCAGACGGGCCTCCATCCACTACACTCTCCTGGTCACTCTCCTTTCTACCCCTGGAGCGCCTCGCCGACACCTTCTTCACTTTCTGCAACATTCTCTAAGAACACCCAACCGTCGCAGAAAATGACCTGTAGTAAAATTTTTAAAACCTTACCTCCGTTTTTAAACTTACCGCTCGGAGGAGCGCTGCTGCTCCAACCGCCCGACTGCACCAGCGTCTGACGTCATGACGCACCAACGGCTGTACGGGCTTCTATTCACGTAGTCACTCACGTGACTCCGAAGAAAAATTGTACAATAGACTCTTACTTAGAAAGATCCACAAGACAAAGGAAAATCAAATCCCATTCCAGTGACTTATTAAATGCATACATGGATACTAGTAATATTATAGATGTTTGGAGAGGAGAAAATCCAACTGGACGAGAATATTCATTTTACTCACCTGTACATAAAACCTATTCAAGAATAGATTATTTTTTGGTAGACTCTAAACTCATATCACTTACTTACAATTCAAAATACCATAATATTACAATCTCAGATCACGCACCTTTAACATTTATGATTAAAATAAATGGTAAAACGGAAAAACAGGGACAATGGAGATTTAAAACCCACAAATTTTTAAAGACAAAAGTAACTCAGGAATATATTATAGAACAGATCAAGATTTTCTTTGAAATAAATGATAAACCGGAAATATCTTCTTCCCTATTATGGGAAACCTTTAAAGCATATGCCCGTGGAATTATGATTTCTTCTTAAGCATTTTATAATAAAGAGAATCGGAGGGAACAACAGGAATTGAAAAAGGAGATTAAACAATTAGACACAGAGAATGCTGCTAATCCATCCATAACAAAACATAATAAAATCGCTGCACTGAAATATAAATTAAATAAAAATATACTCAGATCAAGTTGTAAAACTCTATCAATACACTAAACAATTACAATTTGAATTTAGAGATAAACCTCAAAAATTATTGGCTCGTCAATTACGGAAAATGGAGGGAGAAAAAATAATCCATAGGATTAAACCATACAATGGGCGAACCATTAGTACAACCCAAAGATATTAATGAGAGATTTTTGCAATATTATAAAAAATTATATTCAGCTAAAACGACAGAAAACAGGATAGGAATAGAAGCATTTAAAAAAAGTAATCTAAATGGGTTGGATTCACAAAATAGAGAATCACTAAATGCTGAAATATCAGTAAAGGAAATCAAAGAATCTATCAGATCATTAAAAAATGGTTAAACACCGGGACCAGATGGTATTGGTTCGGAATTTTATAAAACATTTTATGATCTGATTGCACCACGTTTGAAGATACTCTATGAATACATCTATACCCACCAGAAACTACCAGAAACATTAAATGAATCTATTATAACACTTATACCTAAAATAGACAAAGATCTGGATGACCCAGGATCATATAGAGCTATAGCGCTTTTAAATACTGATCAAAAGATACTAACCAAAATATTAGCACAAAGACTAAGCACAGTTATCAATAAATTAATTCACCCGGATCAAACAGGATTTATACCAAAACGATATTTCTCATATAACCTGAGACGATTATTCAATATTATATATTCGAAAAGAGGTATTAATAAAGACCTAGTAATTATATCATTAGATGCGGAGAAAGCCTTTGACCAGGTGAAATGGTCTTACTTGTTTTCGGTTATGGAAACTTTTAAGTTGGGAGAGAAGTGTATTACTTGGGTTAAATTATCATACACTAATCCAACAGCCAGAATAATAACAAATCAAATGCTATCAATTAAATTTAATTTATTCCGAGGCTGCAGACAAGGTTGTCCTTTATGCCCGCTATTATTTGCACTTGCAATAGAACCATTAGCTCAACGTGTGAGATTACATCCTGAAATATATGGATATGCCAGAGATACTGAAAATAAAATCTCCTTATATGCAGATGATGTATTACTTTATATTACAAAACCGGAAATTAGTATTCCAAATTTACTAAAATTAATAACTGAATTTGGATTATTTTCAGGATATAGTATTAATTGCAATAAAAGTGAACATGTCAATAATGGTAAATAACTTACATATATTACAACAATTTCCTTAGCAAACGAAAAAAATCAAATTTCTTGGAATTTATGTAACAAAAAGATTTGATTCTTTATTTAAATCCAATTTTCCACTTTTATTGAATAAATTAAATAAGAATATTTTATATTGGAAAACATTACCTATTTCAATGCTAGGTAGAATTAATGCAATAAAAATGATTTTACTATATCTCTTCCAATTGATTCCGATATATCTTCCTAAAAATGTCTTTAAGAAGGTTGATTCTATAGTCACCAACTTTATCTGGGATTGTAAGAGCCATAGAATAAATAAAAACCATTTATGTAAATCAAAAATAAATGGAGGTCTAGCACTACCAAACTTTATGTTTTATTACTGGGCAGTTAATATTAAAAATATGAATTTTTGGTTAGTAGAGACAGATAAATAACCAATCTGTTTAAAAATGGAAAAAGAAGATTGTTTGCCTTTTGAAAATTAGCTCGATTTTATTCGCTAATATTAAACTAGGTAAGAAAAATCTATAGTGAAAATCCTATAATAGAAAGTGGGATACGTATCTGGAAACAAATAAAGAAAACATTAAAATTGAAATGTATAACCACTAGCCCTTACCATTGTAAATAACGTTACATTTAAACCTTCAATGATGGTCAAAGGATTTTTTTACAATGGAAAAACTATGGAATTAATAAGATGGGCTATCTCTATAGGGAAAACTCCTTCATGTCATTTCAAGAATTACAAACAAAGTATGGATTACATTCAAAAGATTACTTTAAATATTTACAAATTAGAGACTATGTAAAAGCAAACACACAAGAAATCAGAAATAGAAAGACAGAAAATTTTAGATGAATGTTCTAAATAAACACCCGAACACAGAAAAATTGATATCATATATTTTTAACATTTATTGTGGAAAACGATGTCCCAATGACAGAAAGATATAGGCAATCATGGGAAAACGAATTAGGTCAATTAATCAGACTAGAAGTATGGGATGAAAGTTTACAACATGTACACCATTGTTCATTAAATGCTAGACACTCTCTTATACAATTTGAAATATTTGATTACATTATTCAAAATCCAAATTAAATAGTATTTTTTTCAAATGTATCTGCTATATATGATAAATGTCAGCACTTAGAAGCTAACTTAACGCACTCATTTACAAATTGTATAAAAATTACTAATTTTGGACAGAAATATTTAAGATAATTTCGAATGTTGTTAATATGAATCTGATCCCCGACTCAAAATGAATAATATTGGGAATATTAGACACAGATCAATTAATAACAATGAATCAAATAATTTTTATTGATTACAGTTTAATAATGGGGAAAAACTAATATTGAAATTATGGAAAGGTCCTACATCCCCCACAACCAAAATGTGGATTACAGGAATGTTGGAGACACTTCATCTGGAAAGATAAAGGCTTGTCCTACTGGACAAGTTGGATATTTTCAGAGGGGTATGGTCTCCATTTATTGAATATTTAAAGGGTCAAAATGGCTTGGTGCTAGAGCCTGACTGAAGCCTGAATAAAGGAATAGATGAAGAATCATACATAACAAATCATGGATATATCTCCAACGATGGATAATCTGTTTAACACTCCACTCATTTTTTTTCTTTCTATTTTTACTTCATTTTTCTCTATTTTTACCTATCTGCAATAAAAACAAAAAAAATGTATAGAAATACAAATAAGACATAACTGTTAATATTAATAATATTAAGAATGTATGTGACAAGTATATTATTTTAATATGTACTTACGTCTAATAAAAATATTTAACAAAAATATGGAGGGGACGGGGACAGGGGGATACAATTTTTTAGCGGCCGCGCGCACATGCGCACACACACACACATGCGCGCACGGCTTCGGAGGCTCAATCCAGCGCTAAATGCAGCTCAACTCTGCCTGTCTCGCCGGGTTAACTACAGACCTGCCTGGACTGACGGGACACTAGCGCTGCTTCTCCGCGCTGCCCATATTTCCCGCAAGCCCAGGCAGGGCTGCAGGTTCACCTGGCGGGACAGGCAGAGTTGAGCTGGGTTTAGCGCTGTTTCTCTGCGCTGGCTGTGGGCCAAGGGGCACTGCTCCCACCTGACTCCCGTCCTCTCTGGCCACCCGCGGGATTGGGCGGGGGCACTCGGGTGGGGACGGGACAGCACCGGAGAGCCGGGATCGATCCTGGCTGTGGATGAGGCGCAGGTTTGTGCCAAGAGTGTTTTGGCACGTCTCCCTCCTCCAATCACCGCACTCTATCCTCAGACCCACCCGCTCCCCCCGACTTCTCCCTCCTCCAATGACCTCACTGAATCATCATGTCCCGCCCCCATTGCCTGCTGACCGACGACTTTCTCGTCCAATTGGTGCCCTCGATCAGAAGTTCCACCCCTGTCTCACGGAAAGCGGGGATTTCACCGGGTTTTAAAATCCGGATTACGAAAATTTGGGGGGGGGGGGGGATGTCCCCCACCTCTCAAAACAGAGTGGGGACATCCCCCCTGGCCCCCCGGGATTTCCGCCCCTGACCTACGCTGCGCTCCCTCAAGAATGTCCTTCCTCAAATTTGGAGTCCAACACTGCACACAATATTCCAGGTGTGGTCTCACTAGGACCCTGTACAACTGCAGAAGGACATAGTTGCTCCTATACTCAACTCCTCTTGTTATGAAGGCCAACATGCCATTAGCTTTCTTCACTGCCTGCTGTGCCTGCATGCTTACTTTCAGTGACTGATGAGCAAGGACCCCCCCAGATCTCTTTGTACTTGCCCTTTTCCCAACTTGACACCATTCAGATAATAATCTGCTTTCCTGTTTTTGCCACCAAAGTGAATAACTTGACATTTATCCATATTAAACTGCGTCTGCTATGCATCCGCCCACTCACCCAACCTGTCCAAGTCACCCGGCATCCTCATAGCATCCTCCTCACGTTCACAACTGCCACACAGCTTTGTGTCATCTGCAAATTTGCTAATGTTACTTTGAACTTATCTTCATCTAAATCATTCAGTATATTGTAAATAGCTGGGTTCCCAGCACCGAGCCTTGCGGTACCCCACTAGTCACTGCCTGCCATTCTTAAAGGGACCCGTTAATCCCTACTCTTTTGTTTCCTGTCTGCCAACCAATTTTTTTATCATGTCAGACCCTACCCCCAATACCATGTGCTCTAATTTTGCCCACTGATCTCAGTAGGATCTTATCAAATGCTCTCTGAAAGTCCAGGTACATTACATCCACTGACTCTCCCTTGTCCATTTTACTAGTTACATCCTCAAAAAACTGCAGAAGATTAGTCAAGCATGATTTCCCCTTTGTAAATCCATGGTGACTTGGACCGATCCTGTTACTGCTGTCCAAATGTGCGGCTATTTCATCTTTTATAATCGACTCCAGCATCTTCCACACCACCGATGTCAGGCTAACTGGTCTATAATTCGTCGAAACAGGGCGGACCACGTGAAGGTTGCAATCTTCCACCCAAGAATCCATCACGGAGGCACCCCACAAACTCACTTTCTTGGGGTCCAGTACCAACCTGATTTTCCCAGTCTACCCGCATGTTGAAATCTCCCATAACAACCATGGCATTACCTGTGCGACATGCCAATTTTAACTCCTGATTCAACTTGCACCGTATATCCAGGCTACTGTTTGGGGGCCTGTAGATAAGTCCCATGAGGGTCATTTTACCCTTACAATTCCTCAGTTCTATCCATACAGACTCGTCCCTATTATTTTTGAGTTTACTTATAACTCCACATCACCTGATTCAATGCCATCCCTCGCAAGGGACTGAACCTCGGCAGTTTGCCGCTGCAGACGGTCCGATATTCAGGCCCTCTCGTCGGGATGATCTAAAACTCCAACATCAGGACGAGGAACACTCCGCAGCATGGAGTTCCCGAGTCGGCTGCCTCTGACCAGAGACCGCGGCCCTTCACGGTGTTAAATGTCCACAGGCCCCGCGTTCGGAACACTTACTTCTGGTGATCCTTCTCTGGTTCTCTTTTCCCTTTACTCCATCTCCAGTTTGTCTCCTCCCACCCCCCCCCCCCCCCGCAGTATTTATTTAAACCCACCATTAGCAGTGGCAAACCGGCCTGCAAGAAAGCTGGTCCCCCTCCCCCGTTAAGGTGCAACCTGTCCTTTTTGTACAATTCACCCTTTCTCCAAAACAATCCCAGTGGTCGCTAAGAATCTAAATCCCTGCTTGTCTATATGGATTTAAGATCATAATCACCCCTCATCTTCCTGCGTTCCAAGGAATAGAGACCCAGCCTACTCAACCTCTCCTTTAGCTCAGACCATCAAGTCCTGGCAACATCCTGTGTAAATTCTTCTCTGCACCCTTTCCCAACTTAAGAACATCTTTCATATTACATGGAGCCCAGAACTGAATGCCAAATTATTCTAAATGCAGCTTCACCAACATCTTATATAACTTCAACATGACATCCCACTTCTATACTTAATACTCTGCCTGATGAAGGGCAGTGCCAAAAGCCTTTTTGACCACCCCATCATCTGTGACTCCACCTTCAAGGAACCACGTACCTGTACTCCTAGATCCCACTGCTCTACAACATTCCCCAGAGCTCTACCATTCACTATGTTGGTCCTGCCCATTTTAAAACGTCCCAAAATTCAAACACCTCACATTTCTCTGCATAAATTCCATCAACCATTCCTCAGCCCACCTGGCCCAACCGATCAAGATCCTGCTGCTATTTTCAACGAACATCTTCACATACTGCAAAACCACCCCTTTTGTATTATCTGCAAACGTGCTCATCTGGCCATTCAGTAAACATACTCATCCAAACCATTGACATAGATGACAAACAATAATGGGCTCAGCACCAAACACTGAGACACACCACGAAGTCACTGCCTCCAGTCCGAGAAGCAATCTCCATCTCCCATGGAGCTAATTTTCTATCCATTCAGCTATCTCTCCTTGGTCCCCATGCGATCTAACCTTCCAGAGAAGCCTGCCATGTGGAACCTTGTCAAATTCTTGGCTGAAAATCCATATATACAACATCTAAACCTCTGCCCTCATCAACCTTTTTAGAAATATCACATCTCAAAAACCTCAATCGGATTTGTGAGACACAACCTCCCCACATAAAAATAAAGCTGACTATCCTAAATCAGCCCTTGTCCATCTAAATGCAATGTATATCCTATCAGATTATTCTCCAGTAACTTCCCAACTAATTATGTCAAGCTCACTGGTCTATAGTTCCCAGCCCTTTCTCTCCAGCCCTTCTTGAATAGAGGCCCAACATTTGGGAAGGCAGGAGAATGGGGGTTGAGAGGGAAAGATAGATCAGGAAAAGATATTATCTTGACAGGGAAAACAACTAATTATTTTGTCACGAACTGCTGCCACTCTCTTGGAGTGATACCTCAGAAATTCTAGTAATCTGCTGTAGGACAGGTTGTGGGAATTCGCATCAAAGCCTTCCAGAGCCATGTGTGGCAGCAAGCTGATACATGGTGGCCAAAGCGAGGTCATTCCAGGGGAACATTCTGCTGCATTGGAACCGATATCTTGTCCCATGGTGCATGTTACGACTCCCCAATGCAGGTACTTCGGGGGCCGCGTAACAGTCAAAAACCAGGCTCAAGTTCAAGAAAATAGTCTTTATTTTGTTAAAACCCAAACCTGATCCAAACAACCCAGACAAGGACAAGAATAAACTAATAAACAAAGGTAACAGTGCTCCAGCCAGCCTCGCAATGGGATGTCGAACTAAGTCTCTAACCTGCCTAAATGGAAATAACCCTGAAAACAAATACACGAAACCCTAGGTCAGCCCTTATCTGTCCCCAATTCAATATTAAGTAACAAATGTTGGTAATAATACACAAAGTTCTATGCCGTGTGGCCAGGCCACCTGAAGCTCAGACCAGCACCCTGCTCACAAGTCAGGGTCGACGAAGAGAGAGAGATTTCTGGGAGATTCTGGTATTTAAGCTTCCAATGAGTCACCGTCACCTGACGCAGCTTGGCCAATCGGGTACAGGAGCCCTTAACCCTGATTCCTGAGCTCCGAGCCACGGGGCTAGCACTCAGGAGAAAACAGAAGAGTTAAGTACATAGCATTCACCAGATGGGCGGGGGAGTAGCTAACAGTGCACCACAGATGGAGCTGGAAGTGGGCATTGGACCATACCCACTTCCATGCTCAAAACATGGTCTCCTGACTATGCAAAAATCACCTGCGATTTTGGAGCTGGACACTTGCAAGCCCCCTGAAGCAGATCTCTCTTCTCCTCAGGGATCTAGATGCATTATGCCCTTGGGTATTAGGGCCAAACTGCCAAAGGCCACCTGCCCTGGGTCCATCTCCCCAAGGCCAGGGAGATGCCCATCTAATCAAACCTACTGCAATACTGTGTTATTTGATGAGTAGAGTAACACTAGATAACGCAAGTATCTGATCTGACCATGTCACAGTACATGATTATCTGAAAAAATCTTTGCCACAGAAGGCTGTGGAGGTCATCAATGGCAGAGATCGGTAATTCTTGATTAGTACGGGAGTAAGGGGTAGAAGGCAAGAGAAATGGGGGGTTAGGAGGGAGAGATAGATCAGTCATGATTGAGTGGCGGAGTAGACTTGATGGGCCGAATGCCTAATTCTGCTCCTATCAATAATGAAAATGAAAGAACGGGCCATGGAAATAGACGTAATTGCTCTTCATAACTGTGCCTTATAAATGAGTGGGGATGATGGGATAAGTAGTAGTCAGTTTATGCTGCTATACAGTTGAAGCACCATGCTGTTTGTGGTGTTATATGAGTTACTCAATAAATACTGTTGTACCAGATCAGTGAGTCAGTTGTCATAGGGGTGCAGATATTTAGCTGAGGTTGGGGATGAATTTCCCCAAGTAGTTAACCATTCCCAGGAATCTCTGCAAACTCTTAACGTCAGTGGGAACTGGCATCTCGTTGATGGCAATGGTCTTGGAGGGGTCTGGTCTGAGGCCATCGCTGGTGAAAACGTGTCCGACATACTGGACCTCCTTGACGCCCAAAATCTGCACTCTCCATATTACTGAGATCACGAACCTCTCACACTAGGTCTTTGGGGCCCGCACCGCTTCCTCGTACCGTGCTGATGCTACCGACACCCTCCTAACCGTAATCAGCGCTCGCAGCCCCTGCCTCTCAACAAGCCCCTGTTTCCTCCCCTGCCTTGGTCCGCGGTTGCTAACGACATATTCAAGTGGCGTGGCAAACAATATCTGGTTCTCGTTGACTCGTATTCGGGCTGGTTCGACATCGACCTACTCCAAAGCCTAACATCCGAGGCAGTCATCCAAACGCTGTCGCGCCATTTCTCCGTGCACGGCGCCCCTGCTCGCCTCTTATCAGATAACGGCAGTCAATTCACCAGCTAGTGTCTCCAAAACTTTGCTCAACGATGGGATTTCCTCCATGTCACCTGCTGTCCTGAATTTCCACAGTCCAACAGACTCACAGAACGAGCTGTCCATAGCGTCAAACAATTAATGGAGTGCTCACACCTTGCTACATCTGATGTATTCTTGGACCTGCTCAACTTAAGGAACGTCGCACGTTACCCAATACTGGGGTCTCCAGCCTAACGCCTGATATCTCGGCAGACCCATGCTGCTCTACCCATGCCCCAGCAGTTGCTGCAGACACAGGTCCGTTCACCTCCTGCTGTCCAGAAACAACTCCAGCTGAAACGCGATGCCCAGAAGCGATTTTTCGACAAGTCCAGCAAACCACTTAAACCTTTCTCCAGTGAGCAAGTCGTTCACCTTCAAACCAACAAGGGCCATGGCCGGTTGGGAAACATCCACAGCCCCGCAAAAGAGCCGCGCTCATACCTGGTGCGCGCCAACGGAGGAATTTACAGACGCAACCGTCAACATCTTCCCGTAATGGAACCATGTCCTGTGTCTCGTATCCTGATGCAACACGTCCGATCTACCCTTCTACTGTCGGACTATCTCCTCCCTCGTGCCCTGCTGCTGCAGACCAATCATTGGTTGTGCCCCCTACTCCCTCACCACCACGCCCGGTGCCCCACTCCCCTGACTCATCGTGTTCATCCCCCGGGTCACCAGTGCTCTTGCCGCATAGGTCCCCGGTTATTTCGCCGGTGAAGGGAGGAGACACGGATCTGTACTGTACGTGCGCGGGTTTGTAGGCCGCACCTTATATACAGGAGTTTGTTGAACCATCTGTACTTCCCTGTATGTGTTATTAACGTTTTGGTTACTGTGTTAATCAGTCAGTGCCTGGAATCATGTTTATTCATATATATATCACTTAAATTTAGATGTTTCACTTTTATTCCTACAAGGAATGATGTAGATTGGTTACTTTACTTCCTAATCAATGTAATGCTTTATTATTAGAAGCTCCACCTACTACCACACTATTCATATCATCGCAACCCGACATGGGCAGTCAGTCTATGCTGCTGTACAGTAGAAGCAACATGCTGGAGTGTGTTATATGTGTTACTCAATAAATACCGTTGTATCAGATCAGTGAGTATGTGCGATTTGCTCGGCAGATAGCTTACGAGAAGGAGAATTAAGACAAGTTTATTCTCAAGATCAACAACCTCTGTTTACACTGTCCACGGGTTCTGCGATGATCACCACATTGTGGACATCACTCTATTCTTCTGGTGGCTGAACCTGTGCTCATCCTGCTGCTTGCAGTCAGTCCATTGTTGCTGGCAGTGCATGTTGGGCACCATGGCACGGCGGCACATGTTGGGCACCATGGCACGGTGGCGCATGTTGGGCACCATGGCACGGTGGCACATGTTGGGCACCATGGCACGGCGGCACATGTTGGGCACCATGGCACGGTGGCACATGTTGGGCACCATGGCACGGTGGTGCATGTTGGGCACCATGGCACGGTGGCACATGTTGGGCACCATGGCACGGCGGCACATGTTGGGCACCATGGCACGGTGGCGCATGTTGGGCACCATGGCACGGTGGCACATGTTGGGCACCATGGCACGGTGGTGCATGTTGGGCACCATGGCACGGTGGCGCATGTTGGGCACCATGGCACGGTGGTGCATGTTTGGGCACCATGGCACGGTGGCACATGTTGGGCACCATGGCACGGTGGTGCATGTTGGGCATCATGGCACGGCGGCTCATGTTTGGCACCGTGGCACGGTGGTGCATGTTGGGCACCATGGCACGGTGGCACATGTTGGGCACCATGGCACGGCGGCGCATGTTTGGCATCATGGCACGGCGGCACATGTTGGGCACCATGGCACGGTGGTGCATGTTGGGCCACCATGGCACGATGGCACATGTTTGGCACCATGGCACGGCGGCGGCGCATGTTTGGCATCATGGCACGGCGGCGTATGTTTGGCATCATGGCACGGCGGCACATGTTTGGCATCATGGCACGGCGGCGGTGCATGTTGGGCACCATGGCATGGCGGCACATGTTGGGCACCATGGCACGGCGGCACATGTTGGGCACCATGGCACAGTGGTGCATGTTGGGCACCATGGCACGGCGGCACATGTTGGGCACCATGGCACAGTGGTGCATGTTGGGCACCATGGCACGGCGGCGGTGCATGTTGGGCACCATGGCACGGCGGTGCATGTTGGGCACCATGGCACGGCGGCACATGTTTGGCATCATGGCACGGCGGCGTATGTTTGGCATCATGGCACGGCGGCACATGTTTGGCATCATGGCACGGTGGTGCATGTTGGGCACCATGGCACGGCGGCGGTGCATGTTGGCCACCATGGCATGGCGGCGGTGCATGTTGGGCACCATGGCACGGCGGCACATGTTGGGCACCATGGCACGGCGGCACATGTTTGGGCACCATGGCACGGTGGTGCATGTTGGGCACCATGGCACGGCGGCACATGTTGGGCACCATGGCACGGCGGCACATGTTGGGCACCATGGCACGGTGGTGCATGTTGGGCACCATGGCACGGCGGCACATGTTGGGCACCATGGCACGGCGGCACATGTTGGGCACCATGGCACGGTGGTGCATGTTGGGCACCATGGCACGGCGGCACATGTTGGGCACCATGGCACAGTGGCGCATGTTGGGCACCATGGCACGGTGGCGCATGTTGGGCACCATGGCACGGCGGCACATGTTGGGCACCATGGCACGGTGGTGCATGTGGGCACCATGGCACGGCGGCACATGTTGGGCACCATGGCACGGCGGCACATGTTGGGCACCATGGCACGGTGGTGCATGTTGGGCACCATGGCACGGCGGCACATGTTGGGCACCATGGCACGGCGGCACATGTTGGGCACCATGGCACGGTGGTGCATGTTGGGCACCATGGCACGGCGGCACATGTTGGGCACCATGGCACGGTGGTGCATGTTGGGCACCATGGCACGGCGGCGCATGTTGGGCACCATGGCATGGTGGCGCATGTTGGGCACCATGGCACGGTGGCGCACGTTTGGCACCATCGCCTGCAATGAAAATCAGAATACTTTAGCAAATATATCGCTATGTATTTGTGATGCGTTTGCTATGGTTGACATGCTGAAAATGTGTACGAACTGTGATACAAGGCATCAATGTTGGGGTGGTGGTTAGTAGGTGAGGGGAGGGTGGGACATATGAATGTGAGACAGATATAATAATTGATTATTTCATGATATTTTGCTTGAACCAATCTATGAGAATAAGGGGTTTGGGGTATATGATTTGTTGACCAATCTCATGCAGTTATTATGTTTTTTCTTCTCTACATGAAGGGGCGACACGGTGGCGCAGCGGTAGAGTTGCTGCCTTAAAGCGCTTGCAACTCCGGAGACACTGGTTCGATCCCAACTACGGTTGCTGTCTGTAGCGAGTTTGTACGTTCTCCCCCAGACTAGGTGGGTTTTCTCCGAGATCTTCGGTTTCCTCCCACACTCCAAAGACGTACAGGCTTGTAGGTTAATTGTCTTGGTGTAAGTGTAAGCTGTCCCTAGTGTGTGTAGGATAGTGTTAACGTGCAGGGATGGCTGGGGTCGGCACGGACTTGGTGGGCTGAAGGGCCTGTTTGCATGCTGTATCTTTAAATTAAACTAAATTAAAAACAAAATGACACCCACACACAGTTGGGTTTCATCCCACCAAAGCCGACCTTAGTCATCTGCGATCACTTCTGCCTAAATATGAGTTTCGATGGTCCCTGAAGCCTTCTCTCCCTCTTTTCAACGAAGACATTGAGAAATGACAACAAAAAGTTACTTCTTGTTCTCAGCCTACCTTGGCTTTTTTGCAAACTTGCCAAATCCGCAGGCCCTTCAGCCTACCGAGTCCGTGCCAACCAGCGTTCTCCCGCACACCAGCACCATCCAGCACACTGACACCCTGAAACCGCAGTCTCCGGGGGAATGTGCCGATTCGGGCACTCCAAGCAGCGGAGTGTGTTTGACCGTCCCAACGTCGGAATTTAGATCATCCTGACAAGATGGCCCGTACATCCGGCCATCCTTAGCAGCGACTATGGAGGGTTTATTGCCGCGACCACGGATGAACAAAGGAGGAGGACTGACTGACCTTTGTTGCCTTCCACCACGTGAAGAATGCTGTGGTGGATGTAAGTAAGTAAGTACGTTTATTGGCCAAGTATTCACATACAAGGAATTTGCCTTGGTACTCCGCCCACAAGTAACAACATGACTCTCAGTGACAGTTATGAATGACTCAGAAAACACTAAACTTAAATAATAATAAAATATTAATGATAAAAAACACCATTGATCAAGCATGTGAACCAACAAAATACCAGATCAAAGGGAGGCTACAGATTTTTGCCTGTTGAGTAGAGCAACTACTCGTGGTAAAGAGGTGGGGGGAAGGGTCTCGACCCGAAACGTCGCCTATCTCCTTCGCTCCTTAGATGCTGCTGCACCCGCTGAGTTTCTCCAGCATTTTGTGTAATACTCGTGGGTAAAAACTGTTTTTATGTCTGGCTGTGGCAGCTTTGACAGTCCGGAGTCGCCTTCCAGAGGGAAGTGATTCAAAGAGTTTGTGGCCAGGTGAGAGGGGTCAGAGGTGATCTTGCCTGCTCGCTTCCTGGCCCTTGCAGTGTACAGTTCATCAATGCAGGGAAGGTTGCAGCCAATAACCTTCTCTGCTGATCGGACGATTCGCTGCAGCCTCCAGGTGTTCGTGCTTGGTGGCTGAGCCAAACCAGACCATGATCGAGAAGGTGAGGACAGACTCTACGATGGCCGTGTAGAATTGGACCATCATTGCCTGTGGCAGATTGTGCTTCCTCAGCTGCCGTAGGAAGTACATCCTCTGTTGTGCCTTTTTGACTGGAGTCGATGGTAGCCCCCCATTTAATGTCGCTGGAGATGATGGTTCACAGGAACTTGAATGACTCCACAGATGTGACTGTGGTGTTGTTGATGGTGAGTGGGGTGAGGGGAGGGGGAGCTCTCCTAAAGTCTACAATCAATTCCACTGTCTTAAGAGCATTGAGCTCCAGGTTGTTGCAACGGCATCAGGACGCCAGCTGTGACACTTCCTGTCTGTGGGCAGATTCCTCCCCATCCACGGCCAGAGTGAGCAACACCGCAAGCTGGAGGAACAGCACCTCATATTCCCATTGGGGAGTCTGCATCCTTTGGGCTTTGAATATTGAATTTTCTCAATTCTGTTTAACCCTTGCTGTCTCCTCCCCTTCCCACCTCTCCCTCAGCCCTCGGGCCCTGGCATTCCCTCTATCTCTATCTCCCTCCCCCACCCCAGTCGCACCAGCTTCTCATTTTCACACCAGAAAACAGCTTACAATGGCTTGTTTCCCTTTATCATCGATACTTTTTTGCATATCTTTCATTCATTGTTCCTTATCTCTCCACATCACCGTCTATATCTCTCGTTTCCCTGATCCCTGACCAGTCTGAAGAAGGGTCTCGACCCGAAACGTCGCCTATCTCCTTCGCTCCTTAGATGCTGCTGCACCCGCTGAGTTTCTCCAGCTTTTTGTGTACCCTCGATTCTCCAGCATCTGCAGTTCCTTCTTTAAAACTTCCTCCCCATCCTGGATCAGTCTAATCAGGGTTGTGTTCATTTGTGTTAAATTGTATTGTGTATTGTGTGTTCTTTTTTAAGTGCATCGCTGCTGGCAAATTCATTTCACTGCACCTTCATTGGTGTATGTGACAAATACATTTGACTTTGACTTTAGGAACAATTTACAATTTTGCTGAAGCCAATTAACTTACAAACCTGTACGTCTTTGGAGTGTGGGAGGAAACCGGAGCACCCAAAGAAAACCTACATGGTCACAGGGAGAACGTGCAAACTCAATACAGACAGTACCCATCGTCAGGATCAAAGCCGGGTCTGTGGCGCTGCGCCACTGTGCCGCTTCTGCCAAGTATCCATGAAGATGAGCGACCAGATCAATCTGCTGTGGGTTTTCCATGAATGTTTTTCAGGATGATCAATCTCACAGGCCTGTAACTTATCTCAGCCAGGTCTACTAAGCAGATGCCCCTGGGCATTAGCACCACATTGAGTCACTGCATGACCATTTGCTTCACAAGCAGAGATGTAGGCAGGAGCACAGATAATAGGATTATTTAGAAAACCAACAGTGGGATCATACTGGAGAGTAATATTTCCATCTTACGCTCCCAACACCTGTGTAAGGATAAAGGGAAAAATCTTTTAGGACCGAGATGAGGAAAACATTTTTCACACAGAGAGTGGTGAATCTCTGGAATTCTCTGCCACGGAAGGTAGTTCATTGGCTATATTTAAGAGGGAGTTAGATGTGGCCCTTGTGGCTAAGGGGAT
Organism: Okamejei kenojei; assembly: GCA_035221665.1. Taxonomy (NCBI): domain Eukaryota; kingdom Metazoa; phylum Chordata; class Chondrichthyes; order Rajiformes; family Rajidae; genus Okamejei; species Okamejei kenojei. The sequence continues at coordinate 3,212,157 of CM069145.1, forward strand.
CAGGGGGTATGGAGAGAAGGCAGGTACGGGATACTGAGTTGGATGATCAGCTATGATCATATTGAATGGCGGTGCAGGCTCGAAGGGCCGAATGGCCTGCTCCTGCACCTATTTTTCTATGTTTCTATGTTTTCAGTTTCAGGCTCCATGAAGTGTGAAGAAATGACATTCTGGCTGTATATTGTATTGGTTTTTCATTTTTTCTGGGAATTAGTCCAGGCTTTGACATCTTATATTCATAAATCTGCCCAATGTAAATGTTTAAAAACATGAGCATTTTTTCCCAGTAAGTAAGTAAACGCTGTTCTGATTTTAATTGTTTTTCCAATTAACCGTGCAATATTTTTACAATATTGTTCCTGGCAATTTTGTTTTATTTATCCTGATGTCCAGATAATATGTAACTGCCCTTATCCTTGTATTTCTAGTGTCTTTAATTATGCCATCAACATCATATTTCAGTTCATAGACACTAAAGAATGTTCTCGACTCAAAACTATTGATCTTTTGAACCATTGATCAGACTCCGAAGAAGGATCTCGACCCGAAACGTCGCCTTGTCCTTCTCTCCAGAGGTGCTGTCTGTCCCGCTGAGTTACTCCAGCTTTTTGTGTCTGTCTCGGTTTAAAGCAAGCATCTGTAGTTCCTTCCCGCACATCTCCTCCATATACGTCCTTCACCTTATCCCCTCTCCTCCAACAATTAGTCTGAAGATATCTGCCAAAGAAAGTGAGTGTTACTTTCAGCAGCGATGAACAATTTCCCTCACCTGAAAACCAGGTGTTTTAACTGTCTATGTTGCATGAAAATACACAGCTTTCCTCCACCCAACCGATAGACAAATGGAAGTACAACTTGCTGCTGTGGTTAGAATGCAGGGCAGTGCCTTCCAATGCACGAGTCCCAAGCCACTGGATAATTACATTTATGATGAACAATATGTAACACAACTCAGTTGTTGGCCACATGATTTGATATTCTAATGGGCTTGTCCCACTTAAGGCAATTTTTCAGACGACTGTCAAGCAGCAGCAGGTCGCTGAAAAACTGGAACGGCGACTGTCAGGGTGGAACACACACACACACACACCAGCCAGTTATGCAGGCGGGGGACAGGACAAGCGGGGGGAGCACTGTCTGAGTGAAATTCACACGGTGCAGAGCCAATGTGATACAGACACACACCATGATGAACAGGAAGGTTGGCGCTATAATTAAGACGGTGACACCACAGTGTACGGGAAGTGTCACTTAAGTCCTTTAAAAGGGGGTGGGGGGAGAAGGCAGGAGGAAGGAGAGACGGGGTGGGGAGAAGGAGTGGAGACAACTTTCAAGAAGCCAGAGATACACGGCTGTGAAGTTATCTTGCCAGTTAACCTTGGTTCTGAAAACCACTGTTTAAGTTTTTTTACCCAATAAGCCAATGAAATTCACTGGTCAGCACCGGCTACAACCTACGAGAACCTATGAGAACCCACAACCACTGCACCTACGACACGAGAATTCTTGCTACTCTCCATGGCGGCTTCATTCTGAGTTAAGTTTTCAACATGCTTGACCAACTTTTCAACAGGTTTTCGACGAGAATGAAGCTGCGGTTAGTTACGAGAATGCGGGAACTCCTCACAACCATGAAGGCAACTCCCCGGCAACCACCCGCGAACATGTGGCGACCAGGTGGCGACCGCATAGTCTCCTGCAGTCGCCTAAAAATTCGCCTAAGTCGACATGCCCGTTATTCACATGTTAATGCGTGTAATCAGTAGATATCTGTGTGATTGTTGGTTTAATGGTGTGAGGAAAAGTGTTATGTTTTTGAGTGCTTTACTTTAGTTTATTTGTTGTCACATGTACAGAGGTACAGTGTAAAGCTTTTGCTTCGTGTTAACCAGTCAGCGGAATGACAATACACGACAAAGACAGTAAAGTCTGATCAAAGATAGTTCGAGGCTCTCCAATGAGGTAGATAGTAGTTCAAGACTGCTCCTCTCGTTGTGGTTCTGTTGCCTGATAACAGCTGGAGAAACTGAACTTAGTCTGAGAAGGGTCTCAACCCGAAATGTCAACCATTCTTTCCCTCCAGTGATGCTGCCTGTCCCGCTGAGTTTACTCCAGCTTTTTGTGTCTATCTTGGGGAAGAAACTATCCGTGAATCTGGAGGTGTGTGTTTTCACACTTATGTACCTTTTTACTTGATGGGAGAGGGGAGAAAAGGGAGTGGCGACCCGTCCTTGATTATGCAGCTGGCCTTGCCGAGGTTTACTTCATGTGTTTCAGTAAATACATTCAGATGTATTTGCATTTACAGTACTTCTATTACAGGATGCGTTTGTACAATAGTTGGTGCATTTGTATAAAAAATCTTGCCATGAGCATGGCTAGACCAACAATTTTCAAATTGGAATGCAGTATGTTAGGGTTAGATTTAAATGACAGCATTTTTTTAACAGAAATTACGAGTAGTTTGATCTGTACTTCATCAATTCAATTGGCTTCAGCCATTCAATGTCAAGAGAGCAATAGTAGTAAGATTAAATGAGAACTTACCAGTTTGAAGTTTGATCTTGATTTTATGAGGAGTTACGTTGGTGATTACGTGAAGAAGACCCGCCAGGACGCCTGCGCAGCAAACTTCAAAGCAGCGGTACGAAATCACAAATAAACAACACCGAAGTAAACAGTAAGATCAGTGACTCGAGAACTACCAGATGATCTTTTATGAGAGAGGGTTGGGCGTAGTGGGCACGTAATCACCAACGTTCCTCCTCATAAAATCAAGATCAAACTTCAAACTGGTAAGTTCTCGTTTAATCTTACCATTTTACTTCGGAGTCACGTGAGTGATTCCGTGAAGAGTTCAAAGCTTTGTGATTTCATGCTGCAGATTACAATCTCAGCATCCCACTGCATTTGATTGACTTGAAAGAGAAATAAATGCATTAGTAATAACATTGTATTTAACAATGTAAACAAACAACAGAACCCCTAAAATTTAGGTACTTAAAATGTCATTGGCAAACAGCACTGGATTGACAATTTGCCGATGATACATTTCTGAAACATCAGCTCATTTGCCCATCCGACAGCCACTAAATTTGGTCGAAGGACACATCCCTCCATTTGACCGCCAATATAGCTGCTGCCCTAGTATAATGAGATGTAAACACACTCTCTAAATGATATACTGACGTTGATGCTGACCTGGTGGAATGAGACATACAATCCTCAATGTTAATATCTGTTGCAGCCACCTTGAAATAGTCTGAACCGACCTTCTCTTGTGTAATTGTTTATTAACTAATACACAGTGCTGAATCCATACTTCTAAGGATTCCGGTGGCCTTGATAACATAAATTGAGACAGTGGGGTATTCAAATGTTCTTAAAACCATGCCAGCCCTGGTCAGCTCTGCTAGTGTAGACCAGAATGTAAAATGTAATGGCATGAACAGCCAATTCCATCCTGTCCAGCCACAGTGTTTGCAATGTTTTGCCGTCGTTGTGCTGATATAAGAGGCATGACTAAGGATGTAGCTGGAACCCCTTGGTGAAATAATGTTTACACATTTACAATAACCAACTGCATAATCTTGTGATGCGAGTACTTGTATCAAGATCTTTTTTTTTTTTTTTTTTTTTTTTTTGTTTGTTTATTTTTGTTAGAAGTAAGTACAGTAGTCTGGTACTTAAGTACCTAATACATAATACATAAATACATATTTTCATTCTTGTACAACTTCATATTTTTGGTGCAATAATAAAAGAACAGTGAGAGAAAAGAGAAATAAAGAGTGTCGGAATAGATAGACAAGCAAGTAGAAACAGAAAGTAAAAAAAAATAAAGGACAGAGGTGAGAAGTTAAAAGATTGAAAGAAAAGGAAAAAGTAATAAGAAATGAAAGATTAGGAGAGATCTACCTATCTCATATTTTTGCCCATTCGTCACCCAGTTCTGAAACCATTTAATTTCTAAGGTTATGTTATGTTGCACCATATGCTTGTATAAAGTTGATAAACGGAGACCAAATCTTAAGAATTGGTCTACTTTGCCTAGTAAGAGGAATCTCATTTCTTCAAGATGTAGCGTTTTCAGACATATTGAGATCCACATTTTGAATGTTGGCGTAGGTGCGTTTTTCCAAATTTAAGTATAAGTTTTTTTCGCTGTATTAGGACCATAATTAAGAAAGGCTTCTTGGGATAATAGTTAGTTTACTTCCCTCTTCCATTGATCCAAAGATAATCAATTCAGTATTGGGGTTCAATTTTGTGTTAAATAGTTTTGTAAAAATTCCAAAAATTTCATTCCAAATGTATACAGTTTTGTACAAGAGACAAAGGAATGTGCTATAGTGGCATTTTGAGTTAGACATTTTTGTCGCAGATGGGGAAACATTTGAAAATATTTTATTCAGTCCTTGTTTTCGAATAATTTAATCTATGTAAAATTTTAAATTGAATTAGGTTATTCCTTACATTCATTGAACATTTGTTTTACATATAATAGATTTTTATCCCATCTATCGTTCGGAATTTTTATCAATAACTCTTGTTCCCAGTCTCTTCTAATTGCTTCTGTCGTTGGTGTTTCTATATTTAGAATTATATTATATAAGTAAGATATTAAATTGCTTGATTCTGCCTTTCTATTCATTCCTTTCCTCCAGTAAGATCTGGGGTTTTTAAAGTTTGATATCCTTGTATATACTTTTTCAAATAATCTTGAATTTGAAGGTATTTGAAATATTGATTACTTTTCAAATTATATTTTAGTTGTAATTGTTGGAATGATAAAAGTTTTCCCATTTCATACATATCTCCCATCATTTTAATTCCTATTCTTTCCCAATGGGTAAACGTTTTTATCAATAATGGATGGTTTGAATGAGGGATTATTAGCTATTGGAGAAAGAAGCGATAATTTTCTTAATTTTAAAGTTAATTTTATTTTGTTTCCAAATTCGTATTATACTATGAATAATTGGATTCTTCTTGTATATTACATTGTTCAGTTTTTATCGGGGAAAGAAGGATCGCTCCTATATTATAAGGGGAACAATCCTCTTTCTCCATTCTTATCCAATCTACCTGTTGGGCAGAACTGTCCAACCAGTAGATTATATTTTTAATATTCACTGCCCAATAATAATACAATAAGTTAGGGAGTGTCAGTCCCCCTGATTCTTTGGATTTACACAAGTGTTTTTTTTTTTATTCTGTGTGATTTATAATCCCATATAAAGTTATAATATCAGAATCTAATTTTTTTGAAGAATTTTTTAGGTATGTATATTGGTATTGATTGAAATAGGTACAATATTTGTGGTAAGAAGAATCAATTTTTATCGCGTTTATTCTGCCTATTAATGACATCGGCAGTGTCTTCCAAAATTTTAATCAGCCCATTTAATTTAGTTAATAAAGGCATATAGTTTGCGTTGAGTAATGATTTATAGTTCCTAGTAATTTGGATGCCCAAATATTTAAATTTTTCTGTTGTAATTCTAAAAGGGAATTTCAACAGATGTGTCGACTCTTGAGGTTTTATCGTCATAATTTCGCTTTTGTTCCAATTTATTCTATATCCTGAAAAAGAACCAAATTCCTCTATTAAATTTAGTATATTTGGTATGCTAATTTGCGAATTTGTAATATATAATAATATGTCCATCTGCATTATAATGAAATTTTATTATTTGAGTGTTTGGTAATATACCCATGAATGTTCGGATGGCTTCTTATACTTTCAGCAAAAGGCTCTCTATCACTAGTGCAAAAAGCAGGGGCGATAACGCGCACCCCTGCCTATTGCCCCTTGTTAAGTGGAATTTCAGGGATAATATATTATTAGTCAGTATTCTAGCCGTCGGCTTATCATATAATAGTTTTACCCATGAAAATAAAATTATCTCCCATATTAAATTTTTCCAATACTTTGAATAAATATTGCCATTCTACTTGATCAAAAGCTTTTTCTGCATCCAATGAAATAATTGCTAGTTTCTTCTTCAGTATTATGAGTACATTATATTAGACAACCGTCTCAAATTGTTAAATGAGTATCTCTTTGGTATGAACCCTGTTTGGTCCGGATTTATTAGTTTACTAACATATTTACTCAATCTTCTCGCTAGGGTCTCGTTAATATTTTTTGGTCTGTATTTAGGAGTGCAATAGCTCTATATGAGCCTGGTCTTCTAGATCTTTATCCTTTTTTGGTATAAGTGTAATAGTTGATTCAGTTAGTGTTTCTGGTAGTTTATTTTCTTTAAAAATGTATATATATAAATCTTGCAACCGTGGAGAAATTATTTCGTAGAATCTTTTATAGAATTCATTACTGAAGCCATCTGGTCCTGGGTTTTGCCGTTCTTCAACGAACTAATTGGTTTCTTCTATTTCCTGTAGTGTAATCTGAGCTCCTAATGCCTCTTGTTCCACCATATTTAATTTTGGAAGATTACAATTATCTAAGAAATTTGCAATTTGAGTATTATTTGCAGAGGTTTTCGATGTATATAAGTTTTGATAAAATTGAGCAAATCTTTTATTAATATCTTTAGGTAGTGTTAGTAATTCCCCTTTGTCTGATTTAATTTTAGTAATTGTATTTTCTGTGTCCCTTTTTTTCAGTTGCGTGCTAGGAGTTTATGAGGTTTATCACCAAATTCAAAATTTTCTTGTTTTGTAATTTGAAATAATCTCATTATTCTGGCCATAAAATTTTTATTTAGTTTATATTTAGTATTATTATCTTATTATGTTTTATCTATAGTTGGTTCTTTGGCATTTTCTGAATCTAATTGTCTAATTTCTTGTTCTAACTGCAATTGTTCAGTATTATTCTTTTTATTTTGGAAAGCTTGATATGAGATTATAATTCCTCTAATAAATGCCTTAAAAAGTTTCCCATAATAAAGAGGGTGAAATATCTGGTGTATCATTTGTCTCAAAGAAGAATCTCATCTGCTCTTTTTAAATATGTGCAACCTTGTGAGTTATTTAAAATTTGGGGGTTAAACCTCCAAAACGAATTTTTTATCGGGCATTCCTTCTAATTTTAAAGAAAAAGTTAACGGGAATGATCAGAAATGATACTATTATGATATTTAGAATTATATGTATATGGAATTAGTTTTGTGTCCACTAAGAAATAATCAATACGTGAATATGTTTTATGTACTGTTGAATAAAATGAAATATTCCCTACTTACTGGGTTAGCGATCCTCCATACATCTGTTATATTAGAATTTTTCATGTATGTATTTAGGAGTTCACTCGTTTTAGATTTTATGTTAGTCCTTTTTTGTTTTGCTGATTTATCCAAATATGGATCTAAAACACAATTCAAATCTCCCCCTATTATCACATTTTGATGATTAAGTTCTGAAATTATATCCAAAATTTTACTAAAAAATTGGGGGTTGTCAAAATTAGGAGCATAAAAAAAAAAAAAAAAATTAAAAAAAATAAATAAATAAAAATAAAAAAAAAAGATCTTTTTAACAACTTGATATCCGGGTTGGACCCTTATGTTACAGCTGTAATTTCTCTATAACTGAACTATTGTCAATATCACTTAAAATGAATTGGAAGTAATTTGTATCATATCAAATGTATCATAATATTAACAACATTCCTGATCCCCTCAATAGAGATTGTAAATAAACACTTTACAAACTCTTAAAGTGTGCAACATCTTTTAATGATAGCACAGGGTATTACATACATCTTCAAGCACTGGCTACATTCTTCTACTGCTGCGCCCAGGAAGGGGAAGGCGTTATGATTGATGTTAACTAGGCGGGGTTAATGGGAGTGAGGTAACTGTATTATTGGTTGCATATAAACCATCTACATCCTTCCCCTTAGAAAATCAAAAAACAGATTGTTGTCACGACAACAGAATTAAACAGCAGAATTAAACAAAATCGCCGTAGCGAACAGGTGGCTTGCTGATCCGCGCCCGAGCGCGTACGGATGTCTCCCCCTTTCCCCCGAAGGAGCAGAAGAAACAGGAGGACGCGAGGCAGCTGGGGAACTAGGGGAGGGCATTGGGGTGGGAGAAATAGGAGAGGGAGAACCGCGACCGGCAACAGGGGACCCGCGCAGAGGGGAGCCAGGCGCTCGAGATGGGGACCGAGGCATGCAGGGAACACCAGCCGGGACGGCAGCCGGCTGCTGGTAGGAGCGTGGCGGGGCATAGGGCCCCGGGGGCTGCGGCTTCGGCTCATTAACCACAAGCAGGTGTTGTCGGCTTCTTCGGTAGATGGTACCCTCATAGTCGACCAGATACGAACGAGGTGAGTCGGCCACCCCAACCACGGTGGCCAGACGGGAGTGACCACTGGCGGTCTGCAACCGAACAACCTGTCCAGGCAACAGAGGATCGAGTGGTCTGCACGACCGATCGTGGGAACGCCGCTGGCTGTCATGTTTCTCTTGAATTCGCCTCTGCACGGAGGCAGGCTCCAGCACCCGAGGTTTCAGCTGGCGCTGGGCAATCGGGATGGTAGATCTGGTAGCTCTGGACATCAGACGCTGAGCAGGTGACCCCATGGCCGGATCCCTGGAAACATTCCTGAGGTTCAGGAGATCCAAATACAAATCAGAGTTGGATAGCCGCGCCTGTTCCATCAGAAGCTTGGCGCTGCGGACGGCCCGTTCTGCAAGGCCGTTGCTCTGTGGGTACTCTGGGCTGCTGGTGAAATGCACGAAGTTCCACTTGTCGGCAAAACTTTTGAATTCTCAGCTTGTAAACTGCCTGCCGTTGTCAGTCTGGAGCCTGACCGGGGTCCCAAAAGTGGAGAAGTGTTTCCGCAGCTTTCGGATCACCATCTCCGACGTGAGGGATGTCAGCAAATCCACCTTGAACCAGTTTGAGTATGAGTCGACCAGGACAAGGTAGTGGTTACCACGCCACTCGAAGATGTCGGCAGCCAGCGAGGACCAGGCCAAGGCAGGGGCGGGCTGTTGCAGCAGGGGCTGTCGCTGCTGGTGTGGAGCAAGACTGTTGCACGTGGAGCAGGCAGAAACTCGGTCTCGGTTATATTTGGCCATTCCAGGGCAGTAGAATTGGCACTGAGCGTGGGCGAGTGTTGCATCGACCCCAGGGTGTCCGCTATGGGCTGCACAAAAGTAAAAGTCAAACAGGGAGGGGGACGGGACTACAACTTTATGTCCCTTGACGATAACGCCATCCTGGAGCACCAGTTCGTCGCGGACCAGGAAGAAAGGCTGTGTTTCAGACGGCGCAGCGGAGCGCTTTGTTGGCCACCCTGCTTTAATCACAGAGGCAAGCCGCTGCAAAACCGGATCGGCACCGGTGTGCTCGGCCAAAACCTGTAGCTGCTTGGTGGGAATAAAGTTAACGCCCAGTACGAGCAAGTCCTCTGTTTCGTAGGGGTGGCGAGCGCAGGAGGTCCGCGGGGCGCGCGATAGGGTGTCCGCAATGTGCATCTCGGTGCCCTTCTTGTAGATTATATCGAAGTTATATCATACGCTGCAGCCTAGCTATGCAGACCGGCCTATTTTATCATGTTCTTCTGTAACCTCATCCTTTATAATGAACTTGAAAATCTTACCAACCTCTGAAGTCAGGCTAACCGGCCTAGAGTTTCCACTCTTTTGCTTCGCTCCCTTCTGGTAATATTGGCAATTTTCCAATCATCTAGAACCACTCCTGACTAGTGATTCTTGAAAAATCACGACTGATGCCTCCACAATCTCTAAAGCCACCTCTTTCAGAACCCTAGGGTGCAGACCATCCGCTGCAGGTGACTTATCCACCTTCAGCCCTTTCAGCTTCCCAACCACCTTCTCCCCAGTAACAGCCACTCCATTAACTTCCACTCCCGACTCTCTGGAATTTCAGGCACGTGTGAAGACTGTTGCAAAAAAGTCATTCAACTCCTCTGCCATTTCTTAATTCCTCATTATCATTTGTCCAGCATCTCCAGCCACATACCAACCACCCTCTGTGTAAAAAACCTACCCCCCAGAACCCTTTTGAAACACCTTGCTCTCACATTAAACCTACGCTCTTGTTTTTCATATCCTACACGGAAAATAATTTTATGATTACAGAGTTTATCTTTGTTTCTCATAACCTTCTATTCTCCTATCGGGTCATAGTCATAGAATCATACAGCGAGGAAACAGGCCCTTCAGCCCACTTGCACATGCCAAGCAACAAGCCCCATCTACACTAGGCCCACCTTCCTGTGTTTGGCCCATACCCCACTAAACCTAGGGTTACACAAAAAGCTGGAGAAACTCAGCGGGTGCAGCAGCATCTAAGGAGCGAAGGAGATAGGCGACGTTTCGGGTTGAGACCCTTCTTCAGACTGGTCAGGGATCAGGGAAACGAGAGATATAGACGGTGATGTGGAGAGATAAAGAACAATGAATGAAAGATATGCAAAAAAGTATCGATAATAAAGGGAACAAGCCATTGTAAGCTGTTTGTGGTGTGAAAATGAGAAGCTAGTGCGACTAGGGTGGGGGAGGGAGATAGAGATAGAGGGAATGCCAGGGCCCGAGGGCTGAGGGAGAGGTGGGAAGGGGAGGAGACAGCAAGGGTTAACAGAATTGATAAAATTCAATGTTCAAGCCCAAAGGATGCAGACTCCCCAAGCAGAATATGAGGTGCTGTTCCTCCAACTTCCGGTGTTGCTCACTCTGGCCATGGAGGAGGCCCAGGACCGAGAGGTCGGATACGGAATGGGAGGGGGAGTTGAAGTGCTGAGCCACCGGGAAGTCGGGTTGGTTTTTGCGGACCGAGCGGAGGTGTTCGGCGAAACGATCGCCAATCCTCCGCTTGGTCTCACCGATATAGATCATCTGGCATCTGGAGCAGCGAATGCAGTAGATGAGGTTGGAGGAGGTGCAGGTGAACCTCTGTCGGACCTGGAAGGACTGCTTGGGACATCTCCCCACTAAACCTACTTGTCCATGTACATGTGCAAATGTTTTTTAAACATTGTGATAATACTTGCCTCAACTACCTCCTCCAGCAACTCATTTCATATTGTTCCATATATCTGCAACCCTCAGTTTTCTATTAAATGTTTTGTAAAGTTGTAACCTAACATCTCAACTCTTATATAAAATGTTCCACCCTCTCTACCTGTGTTGTCATTTTCACAGAGTTATGGATTGGATCCATAGACAGCACCAACCACACCCAGTTGTCTTTTACAGCTCTTTATCTGTTTGCAGGTTGAAGAATCTTTCCCCAGTTTTTTTGCCAAGTCTTTAAATTCCTCACTGTTCACTTTTCTCCAGTGGGAAACTTTACACGATGGTTTTGAAGGAACTTTAATCTTTGTGTGCAGTTTTGCTTGGATAATAAAATTGATCGCTGATTTCCAGCACACGATGAAACATCCTAAATGAATTCTGTATGTGAACAGGATAGTCTCTCCTCCTGCTCCTTGCTTCGCTATTCTATCAGCTTGTCCCAGATCACCATAACTTTGTCTTATGATCCCCTTTAACTTCTGCCGAAGGCAACTGATTAGTGAATCAGTTTCTGCTCTGTCTAAAGTTTTAACTGTGGACACACCTGCTGCATATCTGGCTCCTAATAACTATATCAAGCCTTTTTTCCTTCTCCATCTCTCTATAATGGCTACTCTACTCACTCCGACCTGCGCGAGATAACCACTTAAGAGGTGTTTGCGCGGTAATCAACCAGAACCAGAAACTAGACCAACTTCGAGTGACTTTGCCTATACAGTGAATGTTGGAAAAGAGGATTAGTACTGTCCCCACAAAAACTAGGGCGTCTTAACACAGTCATGTTTAAAACTACCAGCACATGTCCGTAACCTGGTACTAGAGTAACCATATTGCCCATATCTTTCCAATACTATCCCACTAGTGTTCCTCAGGCCCTCATTACACTCTGGTGCTCTAGTGGTGACAGGAGGCCTCGCAGTGGTCGATTCCTCAACAGAGTAGCCCTGTCGAGTGACCATGCATGTCCTTTTGCCGCAGGTAAGTGTGAATGATTGGTCGATCCTGTGTCTGGGCATGACAAACATGATCCACCTCTCTCACACACCACTCCCCACCGGATAATCTCCAAAGTGCCGTGCAATTCCCAAATGTCCATTTCACAGCAACGACGCATGTTGTCACATTCCCCCGTGTCCGAACCGCCCACCATTGTCACATCTGCAGCTGGTCCTTCTTCGTTATTCCTCTATTTACAGTGTGTATCAAAGGGGTGACATGACCAATTATCCAAATTCTCCGGGCGTACCTTGTCGGGTATTATATTTACTGTTCCGTTATGGATCTTTCCGATTCCCACACCACTTCACCGGCTTCCTCTGGCTACATTTTGTCCACCATGGCCATGCCTTACAGTGTCTGCAATTCCAGCTCCCCAAGCCTAGGTCTCAAATAATGTTGGTTAGTCAATCAATTTTCCAAACCAATTGCAACCCCAACCAACACCAGTTACCCGGACACTCTAATTCTCCAGCACCACGCTCCTCACACTCTGAGGTCTCTCTTTTACACAACACAGTCGCAGTTGACCCTAACCTGCAGGGTGGTATCTCAAACACACTCACCCAACCAGGAGTCTCATAATTGATTGCGAACCAGAGAGGTATCCAACCTAGCGTGACCAATAGGACATAAAGATCAGACCCCAATCAATATCCTTGTTTGGCCTTCTAATCAATCGTTCCCTGAACACCAATGCTTTACCGGAGAGTCGCTGCTTCAAAAAGGCAGACAGCATCATCAGAGACCCACACCACCCTGGCCATGCTCTCATTCCACCCTGCCATCGGGAAGAAGGTACAGGAGCCTTCAAAGTAACATTAGCAAATTGACACAAAGCTGGGTGGGCAGTGTGAACTGTGAGGAGGATGCTATGAGGATGCGCAGGGTGACTTGGACAGGTTGGGTGAGTGGGCAGATGCATGGCAGATGCAGTTTAATACGGATAAATGTGAGGTTATCCACTTTGGTAGCAAAAACAGGAAGGCTGATTACGATCTAAATGGCGTCAAGTTGGAAAAGGGGAAGTTACAACGGGATCTGGGGGTCCTTGTACATCAGTTTATGAAAGTAAGCGTGCAGGTACAGCAGGCAGCGAAGAAAGCGAATGGCATGTTGGCCTTTATAACAAGAGGAATCGAATATAGGAGCAAAGAGGTCCTTCTGCAGTTGTACAGAGCGCTAGTGAGACCGCACCTGGAGTATGGTGTGCAGTTTTGGTCCCCTAATTTGAGGAAGGACATTCTAGCTATTGAGGGAGTGCAGTGTAGGTTTACAAGGTTAATTCCCAGGATGGCTGGAGTGCCATATGCTGAGAGAATGGAGCAGCTGGGCTTGTACACTCTGGAGTTTAGAAGGATGAGCAGGAATCGCATTGAAACATATAGGATTGTTAAGGGTTTGGACACGCTAGAGGCAGGAAACATGTTCCCGATGTTGGGGGAGTCCAGAACCAGGGGCCACAGTTTCAGAATAAGGAGTAAGCCATTTAGAACGGAGATGAGGAAACACTTTTTCTCACAGAGAGTGGTGAGTCTGTGGAATTCTCTGCCTCTGAGGGCGGTGGAGGTGGGTCCTCTGGATGCTTTCAAGAGAGAGCTAGATAGGGCTCTTAAAAGTCAGGGGACATGGGGGAGAAGGCAGGAACGGGGGTACTGATTGGGGGATGATCAGCCATGATCACATTGAATGGCGGTGCTGGCTCGAAGGGCCAAATAGAACTACTCCTGCACCTATTGTCTATTGTCTGTTGTCTATTGAAAAACTGTAACGTCCAGGTTCAGGAATAGCTTCATCCTTACAGCCATTAGGCTATTAAACACTACAACCTCAACATCTAACTACAATAGACTATTATTGTTATTATTGCACTATTATTGTTTGTTTGTTTTTAATGTGTATGTATGTGCGCATGTATGTGTATGTATATCTATATTACTAAAAGTCTGATCTTGACCACTTCATGTTGTTCTCTATATTGATTTTAGAAAAAACGCTGCCATTTACGGCTGTGATTTTTGGCCATGTAACTCAGAGTCCCCCTCCACTGCGCAGGACAGAGGATTTTTCCCATCGATGAAAAATGAAAGCGTTATTAGTGTTTAAAAAATGTTGAGATTCTCTCTCCTGAAGGTCATGCCACTTCCAGAGGGACTATAAACCCGGAAGTATTGAGTGCCTCAGTCAGTCTCTGCAAGATGGGGGAAGCGAGAGGGTCACATCTCTCAGTCTGAGCTGTGAATAACACTGAACACATGTTTACCGTATAGTATATAATGTGCCTGATACCACTCCACCAGGTCTCCCTCTTGCTATCTGTTGAAGTGATAGGGTCTCACTTTACTCCATCTTCCCTTGGCTGATGCTGTTTCACAGACAGCAACCTGGGGGTCCAAAATCGCAACAATTTCTAACTCCCTGTTCCCCTCCTCCAGGGATACAGGCAGTGTTGCCTCCTCCTGTGGCACCTCCACTTGAATCTCCAGTTGCCTCTCTTCCTGCCTCTCCTCCTCCTCCTGTATCTTTTTCGTCTTCTTGGCAGTTTTTTGGTATGGCTCTGCTCTTCCCTTCCGTTGAACTTTTCTTGGAGCCACCATCAGCAAGCTTCTTATCACAAATATTCACCAGCAATGAGGTGAAACGCCCTCGATTGAGCAGGTCACGTGCTGATGTTGAAATCACATTGTTTTTACTCACCTTTTTTTTACTCGGTCCAGATGCCGATTTAATTTAACGCACGGGCCCTACGTTTAACAACGAGTAAAAATGTTAAATTTTTATATTGAACATGAAAGATTAAACATCTGTCTGAAATTACATTTATAGAAATCATTCAGTATTATGACAGATGTTAGTTTTGACAACAGAAACTCCTACTGTCTTAGCCAGCCTCGCGAAACTATTCCGGACAATTCATCGAAATGGCTGCTGAGAAGCAATGCGGCCTTTACGTTAACTCGACTTACAAGATATGCATCAGCTTTTTTATGTTAAAAAAAGTACGAATTATTGACAACGCAAGCGTTTTACGTGGGATTGCAATAAGCGTGCAACGATAAGATCTGCATATGTTCAGTGGGATCCACGTGGAAAAGCTTTGTGATCCGGCAGCCGCCGACCATACTCTAGAGACACTCAACACATTGGTGTTCCCGTGCAGCTTTACACCAGAATAAAACAACTGGAGTAACTCAGCGGGACAGGCAGCATCTCTGGAGAGAAGGAATGGGTGACGTTTCGGGTCGAGACCCTTCTTCAGAGTTTTGCTCTGGTGTAGAGCTGCACGGGTACACCAATGTGTTGAGTGTCACTACAATATGGACGACGGCAGCCTGTCCCGCTGAGTGACTCCAGCATTTTGCGTCTATCTTCGGTTTAAACCAGCATCTGCAGCTGCTTCCAA
Source organism: Okamejei kenojei (assembly GCA_035221665.1). Lineage (NCBI taxonomy): Eukaryota > Metazoa > Chordata > Chondrichthyes > Rajiformes > Rajidae > Okamejei > Okamejei kenojei. The sequence goes on from CM069145.1 coordinate 3,227,579, forward strand.
CAGCCTGACACCAGCCTATCTATTGTGTATCAGATTGGAAACCCGATGTTCATACTATATTGTGCGGGAAGGGAACTGCAGATGCTGGTTTACACGGAAGATAGACACAAAAAGCTGGAGTAACACAGCGGCTCAGGCAGCATCTCTGGAGAAAAGAAATAGGTGAGGTTTCGGGTCGGTTCTTCAGACACTATACCGTCTTATCCCTTTCATGTGTGTATGCACCCGAGGCTGGTTCTCATCGGCGATGAAACTGCGGTTAACTGCACCCTTATTTATTTATTTGGAGCTGAGCTTGGGGAGTTCTAAAAACAAACTTTAGTTCACTATAACCATTGAGTGGAGAATTTGGATTCAAATTTAAAAGACCAAATCTCTCCCCGAGCACAACAACCAGGCATTATCTCATGACTGCCTCCCATTGGGATCGGGATACCTTCCAGGCTGGGCATCATCATTACCGTGGCTCAGGCGTGAGTTTTTGATGCTGGTCGAGATGGAACCTGCCCTTCCCCTCGTTGCAAAGCTGCGCCCTGGAACCGAACAAAACTCCGGGCGAGTTGGACAGGTGTGTTTCTAGGTCACTGGGAGACATTCCAATTTTTTGAATGAAGTGTTAGCCGTTACAAATTCCATTCTCTGCCCATTGTGGAGAATCATGAATTGCCAAGACACAAGGCACTGTAGATACAAAAAATGTCATACAGAAGAAAGGGCAGATGCTGGTAGAAAAAAGTGACCACATGGGGCTGGAGAAATTTGGAAATGTCATCCCGTCACCCATTTCTTCTCTCCAGAGATGCTGCCTGCCCGCTGAGTTAAAGAGTTCCCACGGTAGACTCACGAATCACTAAGGTAAACGCACGGGCCACTGGGTTATAAACGAGCTTTAAATGTTTCAATTTTTAACTTGAACAGTAAATTTGACTCGTGGAAAAAATCAAACGTTTGATTTTTTTCACGCGTTAACACGTTTCACGGGTACCTGCCGTTAGCGCCACGAGTCGCTAAGTTGCTCGCAAGAGTTCCGACGTTCCGGTTACGTTTATTGTACGTGATTACCGCGAGTGAAAACTCGGGGTCACTCGTGGGTCAACTCGCACCGCGAGACAGGGGCTTAACATAACTCCTCTCTTTAAGAAGGATTCAACCACCAACCCTGCGAATTATCGCCTAGTTTCATTAACAAGTACTTGCTGCAAATTTCTGGAGCATTTAATTGATAGTAATCTGATGAGACATGTGAGCAAACATAACATTCTTGCTGACAACCAACATGCGTTTAGGAGGCATAGATCATGTGAGTCTCAGCTTATCCTGACGACAAATGACCTGGCCAAGAACCTTGGTAGTAACGTCATCACGGATTTAGTAGTGCTGGACTTTTCTAAAGCATTTGATGTCATCCCACACCAGAGACTGCTTCGGAAGCTTGACTTCTACGGTGTTCATTCCAACACAAAACGATGGATTTACAGTTTCCTGACAAAACGCCTTCAGCGTGTGTGTGTGAACGGAAAGAGCTCCGATTGGCATCCAGTGTTGAGTGATACACCTCAGGGCACAGTACTTGGCCCACATCTGTTTTTGCTTTACATCGATGACATCCATGAAAAAGTCACAAGTACGACCAGACTATTCGCTGATGATTGTTTGCTGTACCGTCCAATTAAGTAAGCTGATGATGAAGATGCTCTCCAAAAAGATGGGGCATGCAGTTCAACCCGTCCAAATGTGAAACCATGCGTGTCACCAGGAAGAAAGAACCAGGCGAAACATCAGACAATATCCTTGGTGTCACCCTTGAAGAATCCAAACAAACCAACTATCTTGGCATCAAATTACAGAACGATCTGCGTTGGAATTTTCAGATACATCATGCAACGGTGAAAGCAACAGGTGTCCTAAATTTTCTGAGACACAACTTTCATCATTGTTCAACTTCTGTCAAGGAGAAGCTATACTTCACCCTCCGTAGACCTCATTTGGACTACGCAGTTGCAGCATGGAACCCATTCACAAATAGAGAAATTTCTTCCATCGAACGTGTGCAAAGGCAGGCAGCTCGATTTGTTACTAATACCTATGAGAGAGAAGTTCATGTTACCAAACTTCTGAATTCACTGGTCGGGGTGGATCCCTCTCCAAGACAGACGTGAAGCTCACCGTTTGACTTGTTTTTACAAAATGTTAAATGGTCAGCTCGACAAAGAATACCAAACCTGCACCAAACCCAAACCAATTAGCAGACGAGGGCATTCGATCCAATTTGAGATCCCAGCTACCAAGACAGATGTGTACAGCAATTCATTCTTCCCCTGCACAATTAAAGCATGGAATAGTCTTCACCCTACTATAGTTACCCAACCAGACGCAACTAAATTTAAGGTAGCTCTTCTTCTCAAAGAATCCTTTTCTGCTTAAGTCCACCCTCTGCCACCTCTAGTTTAAATTCCATTTGGAATATTTTTGGAGGACCAAGAACCAAGAACCAAGTTATTGCAGCCATTGAAGGATATAACTAATGGGGTTATTGATAAAGTGAACAATGACACCCGATGTCATGGTGGGAATGCCGTTTGAACACCATATGCTGCCTGACTCTTGTCTGCAGTCAGGACAAACATTCTACAGTTAGAAGGACACAGAGTCCCGGATTGGATATCAGACCAGCAGCTGGAAGAATGGGTGGGTGAAGGCACCCCTGGGTGCCACATTCCAGATCACACTCTGACTAATGATGTCCTGGGAGAGGGTGAACATGAGGAGTCCACTGTACATTGCAGCAGTCCTCCACATTCCTCGACATGGTGACAAACAGACACACCCTCGTATGAGAGTGTAGAATGTGGGAAATACCATGAGAAACATGGATACCTGTAAGCAACCCGTCGACCTGTGCAAGTGAGTTACACAAGTCCCAGAGGGGAGATGAACATGATGCAATGTCACCAAAGGGGGAGTCATTGGGCATGTCCAGAGGAGATTGTAAAAAGAGGCCTGACTGAATGTGGCTTTGCTACGTATGATACAGTTCCCTGTCCATTCTGGGTTATGTGGGATATAGGTCATGTGCGGTTAGATACAGTCAGTGATGGTCTTGGCATTATGTTCGGCACAGACATTATGGGCTGAAGGGCCTCTTCAGGTGCTGTACTGTTCTACATTCTATGTGCGATGTTCTAGGTTGTCAAGCTGAGTTTATTATAAGCGCAAATGCAGTGAGACACAGGTGTAATGAAAATCTTGCTTGTAGCACCACCATTGTCAGATGGACTCAGACAACACATAAAAACATTAATCATACATAAGTTACATATAAATTGCACACATTAATGAAAAGACACAAAGTGTGCAAAAATAAACAAGGCATTCGTACAAAACACTATTGGAAATCAAGCCCCACTGTAATGCAAGAGGCAGTTTGTAGAGTTCCATTGCTGAGGTAGGATTAGAATTGTGCAGGTTAATTGTAGGAAAGTAGCTGTTCCTCAACCTGATGGCGTGGGACTCCAGGTTGCTGAACCTCCTGCCTGATGGTAGCAGTGAGAAGCGAGCCTGGCCTGAATGGTGAGGTTTGGAACGGCTGATTATAGACAACGTTACATAAGGTGCAAGGTGTTGAGTGTTCAGTTGGCCTTGCGCAGTGGTGCGCTGGAGTCTGACTTCAGGAATGAGCAGATTGGCTCTTTAAATGATGTTGCTCCTTCCTCAGCCATCAGCAGTAGTGAAGCTTCTGCAGCTGTTGCCTTTCAAAGCAATGCTCCTGAATCACATTAAATGCACTTGCTGGTGACATGCATTCTGCAAAGGTGCACATTTGCATTAACCGCTTGTTCATGTGAAGGCATGTTATCTTGGCATTGTGCAGATATATTCTGGACTATTGATTGTGATTGAACCACATTCTGATTCTTAAAGACATTCTAAATCATTCTGACCATTAAAAATGAATCGAGTCAGTGAAAACTGAAAAGCTCTTTAAATATTTAGTAAAAATGAAACAAATATATTTCAAAGGATTCAAATAGTCTTGAATATTAGATTGCATGGGATCCAAGGAGAGATAGCTGATGGATAGCAAATTGGCTCCATGGAAGGAAGCAGAAGATGATGGTGGAAGGTTACTTCTTGGACTGGAGGTTTGTATCTACTGGTGTGCCTCAGGGTTTGGTGCTGGGCCCGTTACTGTTTGTCATCTATAATAGTGATTGGGATGAGAACGTGCATGGTAAGATTAGCAATTTTACAGATGACACTAAAGTGGATAGTATGGCAGATAGTGAATATGTTGTGTAAAATTGCAGCAGGATCGGAGCATTTGCGGAGCATCTTGTACAATACATCTCACCCCCTCCATGACACACTAGTCAACCTGAGGAGCACCTTCAGCAACAGACTGGTCCCACCATCTTTACACATCCCTCATCCTGGACTTTCCACTCGATAATTTAATGTCACGCTTATGCAATACTACATATGTGCTGTGTAACAACTGGTCACTTAAATGTCATTATTATTCATGATTATTATAATGCACTTGACAATTTCACTGCCTTGTGCAGACTCTAGGATAAGTACAGTGATTGCGTTTCGTATCGTATGGTATCGAGCAGTGTTGCCATCATTTGTGTTGTACTGCTTGGCTTCTTGAGGAATCCAGAGGCAGAGCACTGTCTTGGAAAGCACAAGGAGCAGCTGCCAGGAATTTTGGGAGTTCCTCAAAATTACACTCAAGGAAATCCCGTACATGCAGGTAGTTACACATGGGAATCCTGGCAGCTGTGTGCGGATCTCCGAAACATTTCCCTGCAAAGTCATGCACAGATTTGATGGAGCATCATCTTTATTATAAGCTGAAATTAGTTTAGTTTAGAGATACAGTGCTGAAACAGGCCCTTCAACCCACTGGGTCCTCACCGACCAAGGTTCCCCGCACACTAACACTACCCTACACACACTAGGAACAATTTTCATTCATACCAAGCCAATTAACCTACAAACCTTTATGTCTTTGGAGTGCGGGAGGAAACCGAAGATCTCGGAGAAAACACGCATGTCACAGGGAGAACGTACAAACTCCATACGGATAAGCACGAGCAGCCAGGATCAAACCCGAGTGTCTGGTGCTGTAAGGTAGGAGAGTAGAAGACATTAGAAGTCTAGATTATTTTTTGTGGTCAGTTCATTGCCTTTGGGGAATTAGTAACTGGTATTTTTTTATTGACTGGCAGTTATGTTCACTGCTTTCTGCCTGGTCTTACATTGTCCTATCTGTAGGAGCACTGGCGGATATTTTTCAGTCTGTTAGACGGCAGGTGGTTTCACTATTTTAGCTTATTTATATTGATGTTAATCAGCTTAACTCCCATTGCTTAAATCTCTTCACCTTGTGTATTTTCAGTTCAGCATTGCGGTTGAATAGTCATGGGGCACTGATCCACACAATGGAAGCTCGTGGAAGAATAAAAGCAGGCTTGAAGCTGATCAAATGTGACCTGATTGAAGATGAACCATCTGCCTGCCCTGCAGTACACTGTCCACAGAGTGCATCATCAATGTTAGTGCATCATCAAAGTCACAGATTCAACCCCGTGCTGTCTAACTCACACAGTTCAAGATCTGCCAGTTAAAGGGAAATTTAAAGTGAGACCATAGATACCACGATCGGGGAATTGTTCCTGTCTGTGTTGCACTTAATGACAAGTGTAAAGCACAGCTGACTATGTGGCACATTGCCTGAGGACACGTCACTGGCACTGACAACCACTGGCAATCAACACCACACCATGCCATGGACTGAGATGTCCAAAGACTCGGTCAAGGAGATGGGTATTAGGAAATGTCTGATTAGAGGACAGTGATGCAGAGATACTGGTGGCGGGAAATCCAGAGCAGCTGATGTACTCAGTGGAGGAGGTACTGATACCAGGGTGTGTAAGCAGGGAAACGAGTGACCACAGAGAGTGTAGGAAGGAACTGCAGGTGCTGGTTTAAACCGAAGATACACACAAAAATCTGGAGTAACTCAGCGGGACAGGCAGCATCTCTGGAGAGAATGAATAGGTTACGCTTTGGGTCGAGACCCTTCTTCAGACTGAGAGCCAGGGGAAAGGGAAATGAGAGATATAGATGGTGATATATAGAACAAATAGGGCAACGCAGTGGCGCAGCAGTAGAGTTACTGCCTTACAGCGCGCAGCGCCAGAGACCCGGGTTCAATCCCCACTACTGGTGCTGTCTCCACGGAGTGGAGGAACTCCACCTCATTGCTGGTGAATATTTGTGATAAGAAGCTTGCTGAAGATGTCTCCAAGAAAAGTTCAACGGAAGGGAAGAGCAGAGCCATACCAAAAAACTGCCAAGAAGACGAAAAAGATACAGGAGGAGGAGGAGAGGCAGGAAGAGAGGCAACTGGAGATTCAAGTGGAGGTGCCACAGGAGGAGGCAACACTGCCTGTATCCCTGGAGGAGGGGAACAGGGAGTTAGAAATTGTTGCGATTTTGGACCCCCAGGTTGCTGTCTGTGAAACAGCATCAGCCAAGGGAAGATGGAGTAAAGTGAGACCCTATCACTTCAACAGATAGCAAGAGGGAGACCTGGTGGAGTGGTATCAGGCACATTATATACTATACGATAAATCCAAAGAGGATTATCGTAATAGGGATAAGAAACATTCTCTGTTTGAAAAGAAGGCAATGGAGTATCCTGATTGCACATTATGATATATCATGGCATCAGCAGGTGAACCATTTTATTTATCCATGATTGCAAAACTTGCAGTGTTATTGATGTAAAAGTTCTATATTTTCCGTAAAAATAAAACTTCTCTAGTAGGTCTGTGCCCTGCAGCTGTAAAGTTATCAGTTGCAGACAACTTTTCACAGGTTGTGTGTTTGAAGTTAGAATCCTGTCTCCAAAAGGCCATAAAATTAAATATGCGTGAGGACAGGCAATTAAAACATGTCATGCTTGCCTTAAAAAAGGCTCTTAGTTTTTAAATGTGAATCCTGTCTCCAACAAATATCACATTAAAAATGCGGATGGCAGGCAATTAAAACAGGGCAACAATTTAACAGGCCTTAATGGCTTTCAGGTACATGTCTGTGTACTCTCTGCAACTTTTCATCTCTTGGAAGATATCCTCTGCTAGAAGTTATTTTTAATCCCACCACTCTCCTGTAATGCAGATGAACAACTAGTGCAATGGGTGACGAACCAGAGGACAATATATGGCAAAGTCACCGCACTTGGAACAAAGACGGGGTCTGCTGGCAGCAGACTAACAGAGAGAAACAAGTGGATAGAGGAAAAGTGGTGTTTCTTATCCAGCCATATTGTGCGTGTGGTGACCAGAAATAGTGGGGAAAAGGTACTTATTACGACAATGTTTTACAGTGATGAGGCTCTGGACACACTGTCTAAATGTCTTAATTTGATTCCTCCAGCAACAACAGAACATTGAACAGGTGTTGGATGATCCTCTGGAGGGGACATCTACGCCACGACCATCCATCAGCCAAGAGCACTCCAGGAGGCAGATGTCGCAGGACATCAACATTGGTAGGACCACGCCTGGAGGTATTGAAGAAAGTACAGCTACAGAGAACATGGGTGTTGTAAGTACATAGGGTTTCTGCACATTTAAATTTCCATTGCACAATGCATCCATCCACCATTTTGGTCTTATCTAACATGGGTTCTTATGTTTCAGATCAGGGACCTTGTAAGAGACGGTGTTGAGTTATTGAGAGATGGATGCAAGGAAATGTCATCAACCGACTATATGAGTAAACTCTGGGAGTTTTTGTCAAGCGGTGATGAATGATAATATTACAGATGAACAGTGGAGATTTTCATTGTCTTTGTTCAATCTTGCAGTGGAATACCGAGAGAACAAGGTAAATATGACATCATGACTCTGTTCACTTCTTTCGTCATTTCTGTTAAAGCTCTTTATTTCTCACATGATCCAATCACATTTATTTAATGTGTGTTATTGTCTGTGCAGCTAAGGACAGAAGCACGTTTACCTATGGTGCCTCGTCCCATGTATGTACAGCCTCGTCCGTCTCACTACTTTGATCAGGTATTAAAATACATATGAACGCTGAAATCAGTGTTGTTGTCTGCCAATTATGTCATCAATGATTTTTATTTAATGCATTGAGTTGGACTAATATATTATTCTCTAATTCTGCGAGGCAACAGGGAGGACAGTTACCAATGCTGGCACAGCCACCATACCAGGCAGTACAGGTATACAAATATCTTGTGTTGGATTGAACTTTCAAAAATTGAGATTCTCAACCGTGTAAGGACAGTAAATTAATCCACATCTATGAGCAATGTTAGTGGTTAATGAGATGCAAGAAAAGCACATGATTCATCCTAAATGACATAAGACATGATCATAAAATTAATTGCACCTTTTTATGGTCTGTGAATAGGTTTTCACTTGTACATCATACTTATTTTTCAGAAACACACCCCATCAACACTCCGTTATACAGAGCTGCATGCAGCCTGCTTCAAGAGCTGCATTACAATCTGTATATGGAGAGTGCCGTCTAAGTGGATCAGTCATCATTTGATGAAGGGACAGAGGGGCGCAGTGAACTGGGAGATTAGTCCCGTTATCCCTTTGATGTTGATTATTATCTATATGTTTATGTTGTCTTTTGCCTGTTTGAGTATCGTTTAGTATCTTTTGTATACTCCCACTTTTTCTAATAGGTGTTGAAAAGCTTTTTACTTATCCGTTTGGTTGTCACTGTTTGTTTACTTCAACGCACAATAAAAGAGAGTTATTTGTTGTAAAGATCCAATTGATGTGTGGAAGTCTTCATTTTAATATCACTACAGAGTCTCATGAATGTAATATTCCTTTTGTCATAAAACACAAAATTGAGGAAGTGTCAATATATGTTCACCTCTGAGTAGATCATAAAATAAGACACACAGCACGGTGAATGTGAAACTAAGTTTTTATTCATCTTGTTCAATAAAAAAAATGCTTTTTGGCACATTTTGAGAAAAAGAGCACCACTGCAAACAACACAGTGGTCAATTTAAACAAGGGAGGCTTTTTATAGTGTGTGAAAAAAAGAACATGACGATTTTTCAACACGTATTCTTGCCAGAACTGATTCTCAAATTGGGATTTCTGGATTTGTTTTAAATGTAACCCTGAGATCACGATTAAGTTGGTGTTTTTGTGGAAAATTAGATGTTAGATTGATGATTGATGATTTTGTTTCCCTAGTGGACACACTTCAAACTCCCCGTGCTCTGGATCACTCTTTGAGGATCCACAAGTAACATGACACAATGCGGTAAATGTACCGACCAGCATCTCCTTACTAAAACCAGGTCGCATTTTTGATCATAATGTTTCTCATTTAAAACGAGTCAAACGGCAACAGATTATAAATATGTTTTGAGTTCTGACAGATCCGGGCAGGGCTCTTTTATGCAAGGAATTTCGTAACGAAATCCACATGGGCCAAATATGCAGCCAATCACAAATACCCATTTCTTCACTACAAAGGCTTCATCTCAGTTGTTAACCAGGAATGTACCCTCTCGTTTTCTAACATGAACTTTGAAAGTGCGATCTGGCCCCGATATCCAGCGTGAACAGGCGCACGGCCGAACCGCAGAATGCTTCATATTTCCTTATGACACGGGACCTGTTCGGCCCATCGAGTGGCTCTCAGAGCAATCCTACAAATTTCACTCAAAACCCAAAATGTTGGAGGAACTCAGTGGGCACGACTAGAATTTGGGCAGGAGACGTTTCGGACAATTCTTCAAATATCTGATTTTTTTCTGAAGAAGGCAAATTGGTCTTGGTTGTAGCTTAAAAGACTGTGTCACTTTTCTTGAGAAGTTGTCAGCTCAAGAGTATGTCAGGAGACGTTGTCAGCTCAAGATAAATGGGAGAGGAACTAGGAGACGAACTTGGAATATCGCAGTAAACGGCAAAATACCATACCCGTGGGAACTCGGTTCAAACACTTGAACATCAACTTGGGATCTCGTGCACAACCACGAGTCTGTCACTCGGGGTCACTCGTGGGTCAACTCACACCGTGAGACAGGGGTTTTAGCCTTCCTCCAATCCAGCGGAACATCACCTGAGTCAAGCGACTGTTGGAAAATGAACGGCAAAACTGGAGCCAGTTCTTCGGCTGCGATCTTGAGGGCTTTATTCTGTATCTGATCTGGTCCAATTGCTTTTGTTGTATTGATGTTGAGCACTAACTTCTTGACACCTTCAACCTCAATTTTAATAGCAGGCATATCAGCATACGGGCTGGGCGGTAGAACTGGAAATGATGAAGGCTCCATATCTTCCCGGGTGAAAACGTGTTGAAATTGGTTTGCAAGAGCTTCTGCTTTCGCCTGGTCCTCAGTGAACAGACAGTTGTTCACTTTAAGCATCTGGCCACCAGTGTTGTCTGTCCGTCTGGATTTCACTAATCTCCAAAAAGCCTTGGCTTGCTCTCCCTCAAGAATAGAAGAAACATGTTGTCTACGAGCACTCCTAATAGCACGATCAGTTTGCTTTCGCACTCTAGTAAAATTGTCCCAGTCCAGTTTTGTTCCCCTTTTTTTGGCACGGATATAAAACTTCTTTCTTGTTGCAGAGACGTTTCAGTTTTGCCGAAAACCAAGGAGGACGCATACGGCCCTTAAAGAGTTTTTGAGGAACATTATTTGTAACGATATTTTGTAAAGAGTCTCTCAACCACACCCAGTTGTCTTTTACAGCTCTTTATCTGTTTGCAGGTTGAAGAAATCTTTCCCCAGTTTTTTTGCCAAGTCTTTAAATTCCTCACTGTTCACTTTTCTCCAGTGGGAAACTTTACACGATGGTTTTGAAGGAACTTTAATCTTTGTGTGCAGTTTTGCTTGGATAATAAAATGATCGCTGATTCCAGCACACGATGAAACATCCTAAATGAATTCTGTATGTGAACAGGATAGTCTCTCCTCCTGCTCCTTGCTTCGCTATTCTATCAGCTTGTCCCAGATCACCATAACTTTGTCTTATGATCCCCTTTAACTTCTGCCGAAGGCAACTGATTAGTGAATCAGTTTCTGCTCTGTCTAAAGTTTTAACTGTGGACACACCTGCTGCATATCTGGCTCCTAATAACTATATCAAGCCTTTTTTCCTTCTCCATCTCTCTATAATGGCTACTCTACTCACTCCGACCTGCGCGAGATAACCACTTAAGAGGTGTTTGCGCGGTAATCAACCAGAACCAGAAACTAGACCAACTTCGAGTGACTTGCCTATACAGTGAATGTTGGAAAAGAGGATTAGTACTGTCCCCACAAAAACTAGGGCGTCTTAACACAGTCATGTTTAAAACTACCAGCACATGTCCGTAACCTGGTACTAGAGTAACCATATTGCCCATATCTTCCAATACTATCCCACTAGTGTTCCTCAGGCCCTCATTACACTCTGGTGCTCTAGTGGTGACAGGAGGCCTCGCAGTGGTCGATTCCTCAACAGAGTAGCCCTGTCGAGTGACCATGCATGTCCTTTTGCCGCAGGTAAGTGTGAATGATTGGTCGATCCTGTGTCTGGGCATGACAAACATGATCCACCTCTCTCACACACCCACTCCCCACCGGATAATCTCCAAGTGCCGTGCAATTCCCAAATGTCCATTTCACAGCAACGACGCATGTTGTCACATTCCCCCGTGTCCGACCGCCCACCATTGTCACATCTGCAGCTGGTCCTTCTTCGTTATTCCCTCTATTTACAGTGTGTATCAAAGGGGTGACATGACCAATTATCCAAATTCTCCCGGGCGTACCTTGTCGGGATTATATTTACTGTTCCGTTATGGATCTTTCCGATTCCCACACCACTTCACCGGCTTCCTCTGGCTACATTTTGTCCACCATGGCCATGCCTTACAGTGTCTGCAATTCCAGCTCCCCAAGCCTAGGTCTCAAATAATGTTGGTTAGTCAATCAATTTTCCAAACCAATTGCAACCCCAACCAACACCAGTTACCCGGACACTCTAATTCTCCAGCACCACGCTCCTCACACTCTGAGGTCTCTCTTTACCACAACACAGTCGCAGTTGACCCTAACCTGCAGGGTGGTATCTCAAACACACTCACCCAACCAGGAGTCTCATAATTGATTGCGAACCAGAGAGGTATCCAACCTAGCGTGACCAATAGGACATAAAGATCAGACCCCAATCAATATCCTTGTTTGGCCTTCTAATCAATCGTTCCCTGAACACCAATGCTTTACCGGAGTCGCTGCTTCAAAAAGGCAGACAGCATCATCAGAGACCCACACCACCCTGGCCATGCTCTCATTCCACCCTGCCATCGGGAAGAAGGTACAGGAGCCTTCAAAGTAACATTAGCAAATTGACACAAAGCTGGGTGGCAGTGTGAACTGTGAGGAGGATGCTATGAGGATGCAGGGTGACTTGGACAGGTTGGGTGAGTGGGCAGATGCATGGCAGATGCAGTTTAATACGGATAAATGTGAGGTTATCCACTTTGGTAGCAAAAACAGGAAGGCTGATTACGATCTAAATGGCGTCAAGTTGGGAAAAGGGGAAGTACAACGGGATCTGGGGGTCCTTGTACATCAGTTTATGAAAGTAAGCGTGCAGGTACAGCAGGCAGCGAAGAAAGCGAATGGCATGTTGGCCTTTATAACAAGAGGAATCGAATATAGGAGCAAAGAGGTCCTTCTGCAGTTGTACAGAGCGCTAGTGAGACCGCACCTGGAGTATGGTGTGCAGTTTTGGTCCCCTAATTTGAGGAAGGACATTCTAGCTATTGAGGGAGTGCAGTGTAGGTTTACAAGGTTAATTCCCAGGATGGCTGGAGTGCCATATGCTGAGAGAATGGAGCAGCTGGGCTTGTAACACTCTGGAGTTTAGAAGGATGAGCAGGAATCGCATTGAAACATATAGGATTGTTAAGGGTTTGGACACGCTAGAGGCAGGAAACATGTTCCCGATGTTGGGGGAGTCCAGAACCAGGGGCCACAGTTTCAGAATAAGGAGTAAGCCATTTAGAACGGAGATGAGGAAACACTTTTTCTCACAGAGAGTGGTGAGTCTGTGGAATTCTCTGCCTCTGAGGGCGGTGGAGGTGGGTCCTCTGGATGCTTTCAAGAGAGAGCTAGATAGGGCTCTTAAAAGTCAGGGGACATGGGGAGAAGGCAGGAACGGGGTACTGATTGGGGATGATCAGCCATGATCACATTGAATGGCGGTGCTGGCTCGAAGGGCCAAATAGAACTACTCCTGCACCTATTGTCTATTGTCTGTTGTCTATTGAAAACTGTAACGTCCAGGTTCAGGAATAGCTTCATCCTTACAGCCATTAGGCTATTAAACACTACAACCTCAACATCTAACTACAATAGACTATTATTGTTATTATTGCACTATTATTGTTTGTTTGTTTTTAATGTGTATGTATGTGCGCATGTATGTGTATGTATATCTATATTACTAAAAGTCTGATCTTGACCACTTCATGTTGTTCTCTATATTGATTTTAGAAAAAACGCTGCCATTTACGGCTGTGATTTTTGGCCATGTAACTCAGAGTCCCCCTCCACTGCGCAGGACAGAGGATTTTTCCCATCGATGAAAAATGAAAGCGTTATTAGTGTTTAAAAAATGTTGAGATTCTCTCTCCTGAAGGTCATGCCACTTCCAGAGGGACTATAAACCCGGAAGTATTGAGTGCCTCAGTCAGTCTCTGCAAGATGGGGGAAGCGAGAGGGTCACATCTCTCAGTCTGAGCTGTGAATAACACTGAACACATGTTTACTAAACTGTGAGTGGTTTCACTGACCTGTCAGTGCCCTTAATGTGGTTTGAAAATATAGTTTGGAAATGCTAAAGCTGCGTTGCCTTTGGTTTGGAAATGCTAAAGCTGTGTTGCCTTTGGTTTGGAAATGATAAAGCTGTGTTGCCTAATTAAAGTTGCCTTGCCTAATTAAAGTTGCCTTGCCTAATTAAAGTTGCATTTAGTTTGGCAGTGGAAAAGCTTTGCTGCCTTTGATTTGGAAATGTTAAAGCTGTGTTGCCTTTGGCTTTATATTGATTTTATTTAAAAAATGCTACCACGTATGGCTGTGATTTTAGGCCATCAGAGTCCCGCTCCGCTCATCAGGTGCCGAGGATTTTTCCCATCGATGAAAAGTAAAAGAGTTATTATTTTTTTTTAAATGTTGAGATTCGCTCTCCTGTCAATCACGCCATGAAGGCAACTCACAGGCTGGCCACACAAAGGTACGTTGCCTTAAAGTTAAACAATTGAAGGGAAACCTAGTTGAAGTAATAAGCAATAAACTATCGACACAGTTTTGAACGATGAATAATGTTCCATAATTATATTCAACCACTGGGCACTTTGATGGGATAAATGATGAGAAATTCTTTCCTCTGATGAGGAGTTCAGGATAAAGCATCACGAGTGCCCTGAGATAATCATATTAAGGTGTTTGGAAGGGGCTGTTCAGATGCATGATTTTCTTTTAATTACATAATTGAAGCGGTGACATTTTATGCAGCTTCCAAAGATGATTTATGGGAGTATATATTTAAAGTCTTTCAGAGCTGGATTATGGATGTGGGTGGATAAATAAGAGGCTTGAAGACTCATGAGGTATAAAATATTTCACTTCCTAACATTTCCAATCACCAGCCAACAATGTAATCAAATGTATTCCAGGGATAATTCTCTATCATTGTGAACAAGGCTTCTGACGTCAATGGAATTGCACGTTTTACTGTCGACCACATCACCTAATTATTCATCAACCAACACAATTCTGGGCCAAAAGCTGAGAAAGAATTGCCTGAAAAATGCATCATTTCATTATGGGAAATCCTGTAAAAGTCCTGACAGATTTACTCAATCTACAATGTATCATTGTCACTTCCGACGTACAATAATGAACTGATTCGACTTTGAACCAACCTTCGAATGCTTATAAATTTTGAAGGAGGAAATGGACCGAAAGGAAAATGGTAAATATCAAAACACAAAGTGTTGTGGAAACTCAGCAGGTCAGGCAGCATCTGTGGAGGGAATGGACAGAAAATGCTTTGGGTCAGGACATTACCTGAAATTACGTCTGTTTCTTCCCTCAAAAGATGCTACCTGACCCGTTGTCTTCCTCTGCACTTTAACATTTGCTCAAGGTTCCAGCATCTGTAGTTTCTTGTGTCTCCAAGGCCAAATATGCCTGAAAGTGTAGGTCATCTCTTTACACACGCGCAGCGGTTGAGTCGCTGTCTTACAGCGTTTGCGTCGCTGGAGACCCGGGTTTGTACGTTCTCCCCTTGTGGGTTTTCTCCGAGATCTTCAGTTTCCTCCCACACTCCAAAGACGTACAGGTTTGTAGGTTAATTGGCTTGGTGTATGTGTAAATTATTCCTAATAGTAGGAAAGTGTTAGACTCGATGAGTCAAAGGGCCTGTTTCCGCACTGTATCTCTGAACTAAACTAAACATCGGAAACCTCAAAAACCTAGAGGAACTCAACGGGTCAGACGGCATCTCCGGAGAAAAGGAATAGGTGAGGTTTCGGGTCGAGACCCTTCTTCAATATTTTCAGTTCTTCTGCTTTTCGTGTCTATTTTGTACGTAAGTTGGCTCATCTGCAGTTCCTTCATACAAATCTCTGGCCAGTTTGCTCAGAATATGGGGTGGGGAGGGGGGAGATGTGGGCAATCACTTAAGGAGAGACTATTATTTTGATGCTTTGACTTTTGCTTGTGAAAAACTTCCAATTATTACACGATTTAGCTGGCCTTCAATATGTGACTGGAATTGTGAAGAAACAGCCAGTGTTTTTCATGCTTGCTTTATAAAATTAACTGCATCTTTCATCATCTGAATAGATGCAATTATATGCAGAAAACCATGAGGCACTTCCCCACAGGGAGCCCTGTTGCAGGCTTTCACAAATACAATCATGTACGCTGACCTTTCACAAACTATTTTGCATGACAAGATACTGAAAAAGTGAGGTCACATTGACTGAGATGCACTGGCACTTTTCAGGGAGTTATCAAACATGAACTATTGCTTACCAACTGCTCTGATACCATGAAGCAGCTCACATCTCAGCGGTATGAATATTGACTTCTCTAACTTCGTAACCCATTCTTCCCTCTCTCTCCATCCCTCCCCCTTCCTAGTTCACCGAACTGCCTGACTGTCCCCTTGATTATATTTTATGTCCGTACGCTTTGATGTCACCTTCTCCTAGCTAACAATGTTCTATTATCAAGGATATTTTTAAGGCGGGGATAGATAGATTCTGAATTAGTACGTGAGTCAGGGATTATGGGGAGAAGGCAGGAGAATGGGGTTAGGAGGGAGCGATAGATCAGCCATGATCGAATGGCAGAGTAGACGTGATGGGCCGAATGGCCTAATTCTACTATCACATGACCGATTATACATTTTCCTTGAGCCGCATCTCTTTTGATGTCTCGTTTTCACACCTTATCCTTCCTTATCTCTGTGTCTCCCTCTTCCCTGACTCTCAGTCTGCAGAAGGGTCTCGACCTGAAACGTCACCAATTCCTTCTATCCAGAATGCTGCCTGTCCCGCTAAGTTACTCCAGGATTATGTGTCTATCTTTTATAAAGAGGATATCAGCGACATGTAAACATTTACATTTCCCTTGCAACCGCAGGAAATGCTACACTTTTCACTTTACCTCCCCCATTGACTCCATTCAAGGACCCAAGCAGTCGTTCCAGGTGTGACAGAGGTTCACCTGCACCTCTTCCAACCTCATCTTTGCATCCGCTGCTCTAGATGTCAGCTGCTCTACATCAGTGAGACCAAGCGTAGGCTTGGCGACCGCTTCGCCCAACACCTCCGCTCAGTTCGCAATAACCAACCTGATCTCCCTGTGGCTCAGCACTTCAACTCCCCCTCCCATTCCGAATCCGACCTTTCTGTTCTGGGCCTCCTCCAAGGCCAGAGTGAGGACCACCATAAATTGGAGGAGCAGCAACTCATATTTTGCTTGGGCAGTTTGCACCCCAGCGGTATAAACATTGACTTCTCTAATTTCAGGTAGTCCCCGCTTTCTCCTCCGCTTCCCAGCTCTCCCTCAGTCTACTGGCTCCACCTCTTCCTTTCTTCTTCCCCCGCACCCCCCCCCCCCCCCCCTCCCTCACATCACTCTGAAGAAGGGTCTCGACCCAAAACGACCCGTAAAATGAGTGTGGAGTCATTATTCCAAATATCCTTTTGACCAATTTCTTGACTTTCTCCTTCATGCCCCAGGAGATGGGAATGAGTATTTCTCCTCTGTCTGTGGAATTCTCTGCCTCAGAGGGCGGTGGAGCCAGGTTCTCTGGATGCTTTCAAGAGAGAGCTAGATAGGGCTCTTAATGATAGCGGAGTTAGGGGACATGGGGAGAAGGCAGGAACGGGGTACTGATTGGGGATGATCAGCCATGATCACAGTGAATGGCGGTGTTGGCTCGAAGGTGTTGACGGTGATGTTTCGGGCCGAGACCCTTCTTCAGTCTCGACATGAAACATCACCCATTCCTTCTCTCCAGAGATGCTGCCTGTCCCGCTCAGTTACCCCAGCATTTAGTGTCTGCCTCACAGTATTATATTCCAGCTAAAGAATATATTCCACTCAGCCCATAGATTGACTGCAATAGCATTTAGTTATTCAAGCCACCTACTAGTATAATTCATCTGTGTATGGTGAGGAAGTAATAATAGACAATGCTGCCTATCCCGCTGAGTTACTCCAGCATTGCCAGTGTAAACCAGCATCTGTAGTTCCTTCCTACACAGGAAGTATACATAGTACATCTTAGTACATTTAATATTTAATTAAATCTTCTTATCTATATTATAAATTATCATAAGAAATAATCACAAAGGACCCTGTAAGATCTTAAAGGACATAAAATATTTTGTATTTTCACATCACGAAAAGTAAATCATGTTGAAATAAATCGTGCTGTGAAGATTATTGGGAAGCAGGGAAATCAGTAGGAGGTGCTGTAATAAGTGATTCAACATGGCTGGAGGAAGCAGGCTAATCCAGGTTGAAAGCAATAAACTACCAGGGTCATTTTCATCCTTTTTCATGTCCCTCATCTAAAGACCACATCGAAAAAAATGAATGATTTATTACGTGACTGTTCAGTAACGATAACTTGATAAAAAATGTGCAGGAAGTAACTGCAGATGCTGGTTTAAAAGGAACATAGACACAAAAAGCTGGAATAACTCAAGCGGGTCAGGCATCATTTCTGGAGAAAAGGAATAGGTCTCCCCTCTCCGTTCCCCAATAACATTGAGATAACCTGAATACAACTCACACTTTACACTTGTCCTTAAAAAAAAATCATGTTAGCTTCTAGTTCTGCTGTTTCAGGAGGCTCCTTTTAAAACTAACCAAACCATGATGAATAGCACAGCCTGTTCGAAGATTTTCTCGTTGCCAAATATGAGAGCTGTCCTGTAATGGACAAGGTCAGGAGACATCCGGACACACGGACAGGATGAAGTCAAAGTGATTGGCGTTAAACTTCGGGACCAGGATTTAATGCTTTTAATGAGTACCAAAAACATTCATTGAACTCACTCAAAAATTGAAGACAGCTTGTGGAAGGATGCAAGAACCACAAGGTTGCTGCAGCAGGGGGACTTCAACATTCCCAAATATTGACTGTGACTTACGCAACGCAAGAGGACTAGACGGGGCATAATTTGTGAGGTGTATCCATAGAAACATTCAAATAGTGATGGAGTAGGCCATTCGGCGCTTCGAGCCAGCACCGTCATTCAATATGATCCCCGTTCCTGCTTTCTCCCCATATCCCTTGATTCTGTTAGCCCTGAGAGGTCTATCTAACTATCTTTTGAAAACATCCAGTGAATTGGCCTCCACTGCTTTCTGTGGCAGAGAATTCCACAGAATCACAACTCGCTGGGTGAAAACGTTTTTCCTCATCTCAGTCCTAAATGGCCTACCCCTTATTCTTAAATTGTGACCCCTCGTTCTGCACTCCCCCAACATGGGAAACATTTTTCCTGCATCTAGCCTGTCTAAGCACTTAAGAATTTTATCTGTTTCTATAAGATCCCTTCTCATCCTCCTAATTTCCAGTGAATATTAGCCCAGTCGATGCATTCTTTCATCATATGTCAATCCCGCCATCCCGGGAATCAACCTGGTGAACCTACACTTCACTCCCTCAATAGCAAGAATGTCCTTCCTCAAATTTGGAGACCAAAACTGCACACAATACTCCAGGTGTGGTCTCACCAAGGCCCTGTACAACTGCAGTAGGACTTCCTTGCTCCTATACTCAAATCCTCTCGCTATGAAGGCCAACATGCCATTTGTTTTCTTCACTGCCTGCTGTTACCTGCATGCTTACTTTCAGTGACTGATGTACAAGGACACCCAGATCTTGTTGTATTTCCATTTTTGCTAATCTGACACAATTCAGATAATAATCTGCCTTCCTGTTCTTGCCACCAAAGTAGATAACCTCACATTTATCCACATTATACTGCATCTGCCCACTCACCCAACCTATCCAAGTCATCCTGCAGCCTCATAGTATCCTCCTCGCAGCTCACACTACCACCCAGCTTTTGTCATCCGCAAACTTGGAGATGTTGCAGTTAATTTCCTTGTCTAAATCATTAATATATATTGTAAATAACTGGTGTCCCAACACTGAGCCTTGCGGCACCCCATTAGTCACAGCCTGCCATTCTGAAAATGACCCCAGAAGGTTTCTGAAACAATATATGGATAGTCTGACTTGGAGGAGGGACCATACTGGACCTTGTATAGGCCAGGTGGCTGGTGTTATGGTGGAAGAGCATTTTGGATAATGATCATAACTGCAAAAGTTGTTATATTGTGTTTTCCAAAATAAGTTTAGTGCACAGTATTTTATTGACTGAAACTAGACTGGGGGGAAGCTTAGAATGAGCTATTTACACCCAACCCCTGCATATACACAATTGCAGGTTCCCTTTTGATTTCCTTTTTTATTTTTCAGTTCCCGAAACTCCTCCAGTGATCCACTTGATCTCAGCTGTCTATACCTGTCCCATGTGTACTTCTTATTCTTGACCAGAGCCACTATTGCCTTCATCATCCATGCTTCCTTACGTTTGTCTGCCTTGCCCTTCCTCTAACAGGGACATGCATGTCCTGGACACATCAGCATACCTCTAAAAACATCCCATTTTTCCTGCCTATCCTTTCCAAATAGGCCCCTCCAAACAACTTTTGATGGTTCTGTCTTATACTTTCAAAGTTGGCCTTGACCCAATTTAACATTTTAACACGTGAACCCACCCTGCCTCTATCATAACTATCTTAAACCTAATAGAACAGTGGTCACTGGTTCCAAAAGGCTCCTCCATGAACACTTCATCTCCTTGCCCTTCCCAATTTCTCAAGACGAGATCAAGTGTTGCCCTCTCACGTGTGGGGACCTCTATATATTGCTGGAGAAAACTCTCCTGAACGCATTTAACAAATTCTACCCGGTCTAAGCCTTCCCCTACTACGACAACCTTATTTGACCTGCAGCTGCCTGCAATGTCCTGATATATTTGTTCTTCTCATTCCCGTTGACTATTTGGGGGTCTGTAGTACACCCCCCAACAAGGTTATCATCCCTTTCTTGTTCCTCAGCTCCACCCATATAGCCTCACTAGACGAACTGTCTGTAATGTCACCTCTGAACACAGCCGTGACATCCTCCTTAACCCCCCCTCCTCTTTTCCCCTCACCCCTGTCTCTCCTGAAGCTCCTGTATCCCAGAACATTGAGCTGCCAGTCCTGTCCCTCCCTTAACCAGGTTTCAGTCATGGCTGCAACGTCCCAGTCGCTCGTACCTATCCACGCCCCAAGCTCATCTGTCTTACCCATCAGGCCCCTTGCAGTTTAAACCAACCCTCCTTCCTCGCTCTCCACCTTTCACCTGCCTATTCTGTCCACTAACCTTACCCACACCATCCTCCATACCAACTTCTAGCCTCTCACGTGCCTCTGTCATGCAAAAGATCCCACTGTAGCGACACCAAACGTGGTGAATAAAGGTGAGGCGTCAGGCCGGTTCAAACTGTTGTTTATTCAGTGGTGACACGTTAAGTTGGTGCGTTAACAATGTTACAATGTTGCTGTAGCTGAGCGAGGTTATACTCTCGGGCTCAGCTACCTGTTGACTCCTCTAAGGTCTCGAGGTGAGAGACCTTAAATACCAGGACACTACCCCTAGCCCATGACGTCATGTGCCGCCCTCGTATCTCCTGACAAGGGTTCGAGCATAAGTGGCCCATGTTAAGGCTGACGCCACAGGACACCCCCCCCCCCCCCCCCAGAACCAGTGGAAGGAATAGCATGGTCAAAGGCAGCTCCTGCATGTGGGTCTGGGACACCCCGGGCGTGGGGCGGGACGGAGGGCTCCCCGGGCGCAGTGACACTCTGCGTGGGTGATCCCGAGGTACCGAGGGATGGGAGGAGACCGATGCAGAAGCCGCCAGATGGAAGAGACATGGTCGCATCTCCTTGACCAGCTAAGGGAGAGTGTCCTGTGAAATATGGCAGCAACGATGAGGGGAAAAAAAACTTATTTCTGAACCGGGCGTGGAAAAGCAGTGAACACAAAATGAACAGTAAAAGAACAAATGATAGTGCAATCAGTGTCCAAAGTTCAAATTGTCCAGTGTTCATAGTGCAGGATAGGAAAGCTTTGCTGCAGTGACAGCCTCCGGCCTGAATGAAGTGCTGTTGCCGGTGGTCAGGCTGCAGGAACTGCATCCAGCCGGAAGGTGGCGCTGTGGACGGCGGTGAGGCTGCAGTGACGGCAGCCGCTCTGACGGTGGTGCTGTTGCCGGGGGTCAAGCTGCAGTGACAGCATCCGGCCGGGAGGTGGCGCTGTTGCCGGGGGTCAAGCTGCAGTGACGGCATCCGGCCGGGAGGTGGCGCTGTGGACGGTAAGTTCGAGCTTCTCTTCCGGCCAGCCGCGGCGACCATTTTTGTAGTCGCGCTGCCGCTTGTTCAGGAGGCCGCGGCGCCCATTTTGCCGGCCGGCTGAAGCGGCCTCCTGAACGGTCTGAATGAAATTTCATTGCCTTGCTGTCATACATATAATAAAATAACAAAAACACACAATAAACACAAATTTCACATCCACCACAGTGACTTCACCAGACACCTCCTCACTGTGATGGAAGGCAAAAATCTTAAGTCTTTGTCTCTTCCCTTCTTGTTCTTCCTCTGTGCTGAGGCGATCTATGCCTCCGAAGTTGTGACCTCACCGGGTGATGGTAAGTAAGTCCCATGGCTAAACCGTGCTCCGCGAACGGGCCAGTTCAACTCTGCGGCCCGGGGCGGTCGAAGCTGCCGAAACTGCCGCCCTCCAGTTCAGCGGACGAAGCTGTTGCCGCGGGAGCTCTGGAAAAACAGGTCACCAACCTTTGACCTGCGAGCTCCCGACGATGTCGTCCACTGGGCACGAGGCCAAACCCCCGAAGTCGGGTCGCCGCCTCCGCCACTGGAAAACCATCTCAGCCCCGAGTCGGGCCGCCGGAATGCCTGAACCTGCCACAGCCCCGAAGTCGGCCAGCCTCACGTTGGTAAGTCCTGGCTGGCTCTGCCTCCGGAACATCAAGGTCGGTCGCAGTTGGAGGCCGCCAGCTCCGCCATTAGGCCTCAGCGCAGACGGAGACGGAAACGGGGAGTATGATAAGAAAAGTTGCGTCCCTGAGAAGGAAGAGACTAAAACACGTTTCTCCACCCCCCCCCACACACACATACATAACCTAATAACTCAAATTAAGCTAAAACAGGACAAGTAAACAACAAAAAAAGAAAGAACAGACGGACTGCAGGCCAGCCGCAGCTGCCAAGGCAGCGCCGCCACTCAACTCCACTCAGCGCAGCTTCTCAGCTCCGGTGAGCAGCAGCGGGTGGGGAAGAGGCAGCATACCTCACAGCAGGGCCGGGTTGGCGGCAGCGTAGTTCTGCAGGGCTGGGCAGCCGGCTGCAGACATCAGGTCTCCGGAGGCTGCGTGTTTCAGGTGAGTCCAAATTTCAATTCGGACAGTCGGGGGTCACCAATGTACCGGCACAAACGTGGTGAATAAAGGTGAGACATCAGGCCGGTTCAAACTGTTGTTTATTCAGTGGTGACACGTTAAGTTGGTGCGCTAACCATATTACAATGTTGCTGTAGCTGAGCGAGGTTGTACTCTCGGGCTCAGCAACCTGTTGACTCCCTTAGGTCTCGAAGTGAGAGACCTTAAGTACCAGGACACTCCCTCTAGCCCATGACATCACGTGTCTTCCCTCGTATCTCCTGACAAGGGTTCGTGCATAAGGGTCCTGTGTTTAGGCTGACGCCACACCACCCCCCTTCCAATCTAATTCCCCTCCAGTTTAGGTGCAACCCGTCCCTTTTATACAGGTCACGCCTGCCCCGGAAGTGATCCCAATCATCCAGATATCTAAATCCCTGCTCCCTGCACCAACTCCTCAGTCACACATTCATTTCCTCTATCTTCCTATTCCTACCATCACTAGCACGAGAGGTACTGGAAGCAATCCTGAGATCACTACCCTGCAGGTCCTGCTTTTCAGTCTTCTGCCCAATTCCGTAAACTCGTGTTGTAGAACCTCCTTCCTCTTCCGACCTATATCATTCGTGCCAACATGCACAACAACCTCCGGCTGCTCCCCCTCACGCTTGAGGATGCCATGGAGCTGCTCCGAGACTTCCTGGACCCTGGCACCATGGAGGCAACACACCATCCTGGAGTCTCGCCTGTGCCTCAGAATCTCCTGTCTGCACCTCTGACGATGGGGTCTCCCACCACTACGGCTCTGCCTGACGTCACTCTTCCCCGTTGAGCCTCGGCACCAGGGTTGGAATCACAGCCCTGGCTTCCACTCAATCTTGTCATGTCGTCTGCTCCCAAGAGGATGGACCAGTTTTCAGTAGGTACAGCCACCGGGGTCTCCGGCACTCCACGTTTACTCCTCTTTCTCACAGTCACCCACCTTCACTCTTCCTGTATCCTTGGCGTGACTACCTCACTGAAGGTCTTGTCAGGGCTGCCAACTCTCATGCATTGGGCGTGAGAATCACGCATTTCGACAAATTCTCACGCTCTCACGCTGATCACAAATTTCTACCAGGAGAAATTCTGTGATCAACGAGAATTTCTAAACTGATTTTAACTGCATGGGCCGCGGGTGTTGGAGAGTCGGGGCTGAGGGAGGGATGGAAGCAGAAGCAGCGGCAGGACAGGTGCAGACGGGGAGCCGGGGCTGGCGAGTGCTTGCCGGGCTGGCGAGTGTTTGTCGGGCTGGCGAGTCGCTCGCTGCAGCTCCGGTGCAAGAGTCCCGGGCCGTCTGAGGAATCGGAAGTGTTGCGCCGTTGCTGTTAAAGTCTCTGTGCCGAATCCGCCCTGGTGACCGGTATGGATCAGGCAGCGTCTCTGATGAGAAGGAATGGGTGACCTTTCTGGTCGTGACCCTTCTAAGGGTCTTGACCCAAAACCTTTAGAAGGGTCTCAACCCGAAACGTCAACCATTCCTTCTCTCCAGAGATGCTGCCTGTCCCACTGAGTTGCTCCAGCATTTTGAGTCCCTCTTTAAACCAGCATCTGCAGTTCCTTCTCACACAATGAGACCCAACAAGACGACTTTGAGGCTAGTACCACTCGGGTGGCGGAGGGACGGAGAGAGAGGGGATGTTAAAGAAATCGATATTCATACTCAATCGGGGAAATTTGTTGATATCTGTCTTTAAATTGATATTTTGTTCATCTTTAAATGTAAGGCTTGGATTCATGTATTGTGGGAACAAATAAACAAAGGCAAGATGGTAAATATAAACTACAAATTAACTTCAGAAAATGTAACTTAGAGAGATGAACTTTGCCCTTCACTTTACAAAGAATATCCTCGGGGATTATGCAGTAAATGTCATTCAAATACTCTGCAACCTTGGGATAATATTGTTCATGTTCAAATCCGATAGGTAAGTCTTGATTTGTTCAATATTATAATTAGTTCAAAGATACAGCATGCAAATAGGCCCTTCGGCCCCTCGGGTCCGTGCCGACCATCGATCACCTGTTCACACTGGTTTTATGTTATCCCAGATTCTCATCCACTCCCGACACACTAGGGGACAATTTACAGAGGGCCAGTTAACCTACAAACCCGCACATCTTTGCGATGTGGGAGGAAACCGGAGCACTACGAGGAAACCCACACTGTCACAGGGAGAACGTGCAAACTCCACACAGTTAGCACCCAAGACCAGGAACGAACCCGGGTCTCCGGAGGTGTGGGGCATTAATTGTAATGCTAATACTTGGGCATCTTCCTGCTGGCTTGAAACATATCCTTCCACTGCTACACCATGATCAGTCATGTGGCTTCCTAGATCCATGCATATGGAGATAGTCCTGCCTCCTTTCCTCCTTCATACCAATACATTGGAAGTCTACCAAAGCATCAACAATCTGCCACACTCTGGACTTGTGGTGGCGTACTTATAGAGTTTTTATACGGTTGAATGTTATTTTACTGCACCAAACCACTTTCAATTCACTTATTTTCGGTGTTATATGGAAATATTATTTTTCCAGTGAATCCATTAATTTGGAAGGCCTCTGAAATTTGGTGAGACAGGAGAAGGCAGGAGCAATGGGTCTTCCCAGGCAGTCCTGCTTATGGTTTTTGGGATGGAGATAGAAGCGGGCAGTGTGGGCTTGGGGAGTAATGCAGGTGGAGGCTGTGGAGACAATGAGATTGGTGATGGTTTGGGAGATGGTGGCCTGGCTGATGTTCATCTGTTGAGGTCATAATCAAGCAGTAGATATGAAGAGGTGCCCAAGAGCTGGTGGTTAGGGGAAGTGGGCACAGGAATGGTTAATGGAGTTTGATACAGATAAATGTGAGGTGTTGCAAGTTGGGATGTCTAACTGGGGCAGGACCTACACAGTGGATGGCAGGGCCTTGGGGAGTGTTGTAGAGCAGATGGAACTAGGAGTCCAGGTACATAGTTCCTTGACATTTGTCTCACAGGTAGATAGGTGGTCGAGGTTTTGGCGCTTCGGCCTTCATCCATCAGGGTAATGAGTATAGAAGGTGGGATGTTATGTTATTTTTTTCAATTTTTTATCAGTTTAATTTATTATCACATGAACCAAGGTACAGTGAAAAACCTTGGTTACAGATGTACATGGCAACAGTTGCAGTATTGTGTTCAGTCACCCTGCTATAGAAAAATGTTGTTAAGCTGGAAAGGGAGCAGAGAAGATTTACAAGGATGTTTTGTTTAGTTTAGTTTAGTTTAGTTTAGAGATACAGCGCGGAAACAGGCCCTTCGGCCCGCCTGGTCTGCACTGACCCGCAAACCCTGTACATTTTTTGTCTATCTTCCCTGCATTAACTCCTCAGCCATGCATTCATAAATCCAATCTACAGGGCCTGCCCCACTACGTCCCCCTAGTCACATGTGTGGGCAGTGGTACAGTGTCCCCCTAGTCACATGTGTGAGGGAAGTGGTACAGTGTCCCCCTAGTCACATGTGTGGGGGATGAGGTACAGTGTCCCCCTAGTCACATGTGTGGGGGATGAGGTACAGTGTCCCCCTAGTCACATGTATGGGGGATGAGGTACAGTGTCCCCCTAGTCACATGTGTGGGGGATGAGGTACAGTGTCCCCCTAGCCACATGTGTGGGGGATGAGGTACAGTGTCCCCCTAGTCACATGTGTGGGGGATGAGGTACAGTGTCCCCCTAGTCACATGTATGGGGGATGAGGTACAGTGCCCCCTAGTCACATGTATGGGGGATGAGGTACAGTGTCCCCCTAGTCACATGTGTGGGGGATGAGGTACAGTGTCCCCCTAGCCACATGTGTGGGGGATGAGGTACAGTGTCCCCCTAGTCACATGTGTGGGGGATGAGGTACAGTGTCCCCCTAGCCACATGTGTGGGGGATGAGGTACAGTGTCCCCCTAGTCACATGTGTGAGGGAAGTGGTACAGTGTCCCCCTAGCCACATGTGTGGGGGATGAGGTACAGTGTCCCCCTAGTCACATGTGTGGGGGAAGTGGTACAGTGTCCCCTACAGCGACTTTTTTAACGACTTGCCGGCACCCGTCATAGCCGCAGCAGGTCGCTGAAAATGTTCAACAGGTTCAAAATCCATTGGCGACCAGAAAAAGGTACGACTCTTTGGGCGACTACTCACGACCATACAGGTGACATGTCGCGGGGTGATGCCTGTTTGGTAGTAAGTAGTCTACCAGACTTAGCCTTTCCCCACTGTGACTCAGAGTCAGGCTCAGAACCACAGAGCTGGCTGCTGCTGTTGCTCAACCCTGATGGATCATCATGGATGAGTCCCACCCCGGCCACTCCCTCTTCTATCTTCTCCCATTGAGGTTCTGAGGTTCTTCCCAGCTGTTATCAGGCAACTGACCCACCCTATCAACAACCAGAGAGCAGACCTGCACCACTATCTCCCCCATTGGAGACCCTCAGACTTTACTGGACGCCTAGGGGACTTTACTGGATGCCAGGGATAATGGGGAGAAGGCAGGAGAATGGGGTTAGGAGAGATAGATAGATCAGCCCTGATTGAATGCCAGAGTATACTTGATGGACTGAATGGCCTAATCCTGCTCCTATCTCATGTGAACATATGAAACGAGGAGGAATTTCTCCAGGAATTATGCCAGGACTTGAGGGTTTGAGCTACAGGAAGAGGTTGGGCAGGCTAGGACTTTATTCCTTGGAGTGCAGGAGACTGCGAAGTGATCTTATAGCGGGTGTGAAGGATCATGAGAAGAATAGATATATTTGAAAGCACGTGGGCCCACACTCAGTCAACCAAAAATAAATCTGAGCTGAAATTTTATCTTTTATGTGGAAGCTTACAGGAGAACTGAATTTTCCATATTTCCCCATGCACAAATTGGAAATACAGGTTTCAAATATTTTCCAGTCGTAACATGCTAATAGTTGAATGAGAAATTGGACCAACTTGGCCAATTAATAACCTGAAACCTTGTTCTAATCCACACTAAGATGGAACATCACGATTAATTCTATCAAGTGATGCAAATGCATCGGTAACTTGCCCACCGACACTCAATCCATTGTCTCGCACTACAACTTGAGATTGCAAAAATCATCTTGCATCAAGCCCCAGGATTGATTATAGTCTAGTGGCAATTGAAACTGTACTCTCTTAAAACTATCTTGACTGATGATGAAAGGTTACTGACTCATTTATGTTCTCTGGTTTATAGCAGCTTTAGAACATTTGTAGTTAAGAATAAAAGTTTTAAAACTCAATATCCAGCATTGAAGTATGTTTTATTATTTCTGGGGATGTATATGTCATTGGCACAGCAACCTGTTGTCGCCCTACAGCGGGTGGTGAGTCATCTGTTGAATTGCTCCTGTCCTTCTGCGGGAAATGTTGTCCTGAAACTTGTATGAATTGAACCCAATGATAATGTTGGAATGGTGTTATATGACTGCATGTGCACACTGCTTCCATCCTTCTAAGCAATGCTTCTCTGGAGATACAAAGGTGCCAGGACCCATGATTCATTAATATATTTGTCTTGTAGCCAGGAAACAATACAACAACATTGAACTTTTTAGAGATGCAGGTACCCAGTGGCTTGCAAAAGTATTCATACCCTTTGAACCTTTCCACATTTTGTCACGTTACAACCACAAACGTAAATGTATTTTATTGGGATTTTATGTGATAGATCAACACAAAGTGGCGCATAATTGGGAAATGGAAGGAAAATGATACATGGTTTTCAAATTATTTTACAAATTAAAAACT
The DNA here is from genome assembly GCA_035221665.1 of Okamejei kenojei. Classification (NCBI taxonomy): domain Eukaryota; kingdom Metazoa; phylum Chordata; class Chondrichthyes; order Rajiformes; family Rajidae; genus Okamejei; species Okamejei kenojei. The sequence goes on from CM069145.1 coordinate 3,256,516, forward strand.
GAAAAGTGTGGCGTGCAAAAGTATTCAGCCCCCTTTACTCTGAGACCCCTAAATAAAATCCAGTGATACCAATTGCCTTCAGAAGTCACCTATTTAGTAAATAGAGTCCACTTGTGTGTAATCTAATCTCAGTATAAATACAGCTGTTCTGTGAAGGCCTTAGAGATTTGTTAGAGAACATTAGTGAACAAATAATGTTCCTTCGGCATCATGAAGCCCAAGGAACACACCAGACAGGTCAGGGATAAAGTTGTGGAGAAGTTTAAAGCAGGGTTAGGTTATAAAAAAATATCCCAAGCTTTAAACATCTCACGGAGCACTGTTCAATCCATCATCTGAAAATGGAAAGAGTATGGCACAACTGAAAACCTACCAAGACATGGCCGTCCACCTAAACTGGCAGGCCGGGCAAGGAGAGCATTGATCAGAGAAGCAGCCAAGAGGCCCATGGTAACTCTGGAGGAGCTGCAGAGATCCACAGCTCAGGTGGGAGAATCTGTCCACAGGACAACTATTAGTTGTGCATTCCACAAATCGGGCCTTTATGGAAGAGTGGCAAGAAGAAAGCTATTGTTGAAACAAAGCCATAAGAAGTCCCGTTTGCAGTTTGCCACAAGCCATGTGGGGGACACAGCAAACATGTGGAGGAAGGTGCTCTGGTCTGATGAGACCAAATTGAAGTTTTTGGCCTGAATGCAAAACGCTATTTGTGGCGGAAAACTAACACTGCACATCACCCTGAACACACCATCCCCACTGTGAAACATGGTGGTGGCAGCATCATGCTGTGGGGATGCTTTTCTTCAGCAGGGACAGGGAAGCTGGTCAGAGTTGATGGGAAGATGGATGGAGCCGAATACAGGGCAATCTTGGAAGAAAACCTGTTAGAGTCTGCAAAACACTTGAGACTGTGGCAGAGGTTCACTTTCCAGTTTGGGGACAACGACCCCAAACATACAGCCAGAGCTACAATGGAATGGTTTAGATCAAAGCATATTCATGTGTTAGAATGGCCCAGTCAAAGTCCAGACCTAAATCCAATTGAGAATCTCTGGCAAGGCTTGGAAATTGCTGTTCACAGATGCTCTCCATCGAATCTGACTGAGCTTGAGCTATTTTGCAAAGAAGAATGGGCAAAAATTTCAGTCTCTAGATGTGCAAAGCTGGTAGAGACATACCCCAAAAGATTTGCAGCTGTAATTGCAGCGAAAGGTGGTTCTACAAAGTATTGACTCGGGGGGGCTGAATACTTTTGCACGCCACACTTTTCAGTTTTTTATTTGTAATAAAATTTGGAAACCATGTATCATTTTCCTTCCACTTCACAATTATGCACCACTTTGTGTTGGTCTATCACATAAAATCCCAATAAAATACATTTACGTTTGTGGTTGTAACGTGACAAAATGTGGAAAGGTTCAAGGGGTATGAATACTTTTGCAAGCCACTGTAGACCTCTAAAGTGTCACATGATGTATAGTGTCACATGATAAGTACCGCTTCCATGTGTTCAAAGTCACAAACCTGGGAGGAGCTGTTGAAGGATCTTTGGCAAATGGCAGCAGTGTCCCATGTAAATAGGACACATTGTGGCAATGTGTATGAGAGGAATAGATTGGGTAGATGTACAGATTCTCTTGCCCAGGGTAGGGGAATCGGGGAACAGAGGACATATGTTCAAGGTGAAGGGGAAAAGATTTAATAGGAAACTGAGGCGTAGCTTTTCCACACAAAGGGTGATGGGTGTATGGAACAAACTGCCAGAGGAGGTAGTTGAAGCCTGGGACTATCCCATCGTTTAAGAAACAGTTGGACAGGTACATGGATAGGACAGGTTTGGAGGGATATGGACCAAGCGCAGGCAGGTGGGACTAGTGTAGCTGGGACATGTTGGCTGGTGTGGGAAAGATGGGCTGAAAGGCCTGTTTCCACACTGTATCACTCTATGACTCTAATGGGCCTGTCCCACTTAGGCTATTTTTTTTGGCGACTGTCATAGTCGTAGCAGGTCGCTGAAAAACCGGTGACTGGACCCCCTTACGACAATGTCTATGAGAATGCAGGGTGGCTGTGAGGTTATCCACTTTGGTAGCAAAAACAGGAAGGCAGATTATTATCTAAATGGCGGGTACACAAAAAGCTGGAGAAACTCAGGGGCAGCAGCATCTAAGGACAACGGAGATCTGGTTTCGGGTCCTTCTTCAGACTGGTCAGGGATCAGGAAAAAGATATAGACGGTGATGTGGAGAGATAAGAACATGAGTGAAAGAAAGCAAAAAAGAATCGGTTGCCATATCAAGAGGAACAAGCCATCGAATATAGGAAGTACAAAGGGATCTGGGGGTCCTTCATGCAGTTTTACAGCAGGCAGTGAAGAACAGCGAATTGTGTAGCAGTTATTGGCCTAATTTGAGGAATCGACATTCTTGCTATGAGGGAGTGCAGCAACAAGGTTAATTCCCGGGATGGCAGGACTGTCATATGCTGAGAGAATGGAGCAGCTGGGTTTGTACACTCTGGAGTTTAGAAGGATGAGAGGAGATCTCATTGAAACATATAAGATTGTTAAGGCTTGGACACGCTAGAGGCAGGAAACATGTTCCCAATGTTGGGGGAGTCCAGAACCAGGGGCCACAGTTTAAGAATAAGAAGTAAGCCATTTAGAACGGAGACGAGGAAACACTTTTTCTCACAGAGAGTGGTGAGTGTGGAATTCTCTGCTTCAGAGGGCAGTGGAGGCAGGTTCTCTGGATGCTTTCAAGAGAGAGCTAGATAGGGCTCTTAAAAATAGCAGTGTCAGGGGATATGGGGAGAAGGCAGGAACGGGGTACTGATTGGGGATGATCAGCCATGATCACATTGAATGGCGGTGCTGGCTCGAAGGGCTGAATGGCCTACTCCTGCACCTATTGTCTATTGTCTATTGTCTATGACAATGTCTGCAAACAAGCTACCACCAAACAAGCTAGTCGACGTCTAGCTGCTGCAAGCTACCGATAACCGGCGACCCATTAGGACATCCACCTACGACCAGACCTACGACCACAGGCAACAACCTACGACAACCAAATTCAACCTATGTCCACCCACGACGAGCTACGATAAGTAACGACTCTGTCAGTGACAACTACAGACAACAGAAGACAAGTCAGTCGCCGGTACCTGTTGCCGGTTGACATAGGTTGACGTAGTTAATCGGCAATGGAATTCACCATATGGAGTCATCACACTGGCGACAACCTACACCATCGTGGAAACAACCTACGTCACACTGGCGACAACCTACGACAGCACCTACGTCAGGCTGCCATCGTTGGCATCAAGCCCACCGGCGCCGACTGTCGCCAAAATGTTTTAACATTTCAAAATTAACGTTTCCGTGCTGTAATTGTTATATGGTTATATGGTTATATGGTTAAAATCCAGCGGCGACCAGAAAAAAGGTACAACTCTTTGGGCGACTGCGGAGACCATACAGGCAACACCCCGGTGACCATGTAGCAACAGCCTAGTCGCCTGTAGTCACCTAAAACAGCTCCTAAGTGGAACAGGCCCATAATGCACTGCAGGGGGATATTTTAAACTGTGAGTTTGTAGTTGGCCTGCGTGATATTCCAAAATGGTCTAGACACTATTCTAATCTTTATTTATGGGAATAAATTACCAGGCAACTTGCAGGTGTGTACTTAAAAGCACCTTGCAAAAATGCAACATCCCCCTGAATCTTGGGAATCCCTCCCTTGCGACCATTCAATGAAGCATTCAGGGTCAGTGGTATTGCAGACTTTGGGTCTGTGCACCTCGAGCACACAGAGGTCCTTTGCAAGTGTCAGAAGGAGCATCTCACTTTACAAAACTATCCACCAGCCACTCGCACAGTCTGGCATGTCCAGCCCAATCTGTGAAAGCAACCACTACTCCCACACTGGCCTCATCGACATTCGCAGAGTCAGCAAAACTGGAGTCATGCTTGATCCAGAGGGATGGGCTAAATGGAGATTGCAACATCATCATTTAATCTTACATTGTTCCTTGTGTTCAGTTGTACATTATATCACTTTGTCACCAATGTACCCAGGAAGTGAGGAAGATTATGAATATAAAAGTCATGTTCTAGGACCTGCAATTCAGAGGCCTTGACTAATGTTCTGGACACATACACTGGGAATTCAAATGTTTAATTGTAGTTCATGAGTTCGAATCCCACCATGACAGTTGGTAAATTCGAAGCTGTTGTTGGTTAATTAAACAAATCTGTATGTCTGTGTAAAGATCTGTATTAACAATGTGACACTATCAGACTGCGTAGCAGTGTTATCAAGGCAGGGGATGTGGTGTTCTAATGCAGTCTGTTTGACACGCAACTCACAACAATGGGGCTGAAAAATAACCCAGCAGTAAAATGTTTAAGAAGGAACTGCAGATGCTGGAAAATCGAAGGTAGACAAAAATGCTGGAGAAACTCAGCAGGTGAGGCAGCATCTATGGAGCGAAGGAAATGCTGCCTCCATAGATGCTGCCTCACCCCCTGAGTTTCTCCAGCATTTTTGTCTACCAGCAGTAAAGTGTTGTACTCCACTTTGCTACTAAAGCCCCTCGAAACCAAGGGCTTAATTTTAGCGCTAACTTTTGTTTCATGGACAGTGTAGAATGAGTTGTGAAAATCAAAAAGTAGCCGATACTGGAAATCTGAGGTTTAGTTTAGTTTAGAGATACAGTGCGGAAGCAGCCCCTTCGGCTCATCGAGTTTGTGCCGACCAGCGATCCCTATATACTAGCACTATCCTACACACACTCGGGACAATTTACCATTTACAGAAGCCATTTAACCTACAAACCTGTACGTCTTTGGAGTGTGGGGGGAAACCGGAGCGCCCGGAGAAAACTCACGCAGCCACGGGGAGAACGTACAAACTCTGTACAGACAGCACCCGTAGTCAGGATCGAACCCGGGTCTCAGGCGCTGTAAGGCAGAAATTCCACTGCTGGGGCTGCCAGGGTTGCCTCGTTGATGAAGTTCATATGCTTTGACAGGGTAATCAGGGAAATTCAAGAGAGACAAAACAAGAAAAAGTGAATGTGAAACCTGTGAGGTGCAGTGCTGTGGTCAATGCCCAGTGGAGCAGACAAAACCAGTGAAAGAGATGGCACAGCATGCAATTGTGCTAACTTCATCAAAGTTAAATTAAGGAAGCAGTTCCTGTGAAGTGAGTAAATGGCAGGGTTACAATTCATGTCTCAGTAATGCTAATAGTTCAAGTTCACATTTATTGCCACATGCACCAATGGGTACAGTGAAATTTGAGTTACCATACAGCCATACAAATAAAAAGAACGCAACACACGATAAAGTTTAACATAAACATCCCCCACAGCGGAATCAACGTTTGCCACTGTGATGCAGGGCAATAACATTCAGTCATCTTCCTCTTGGTTCACCTTTGAACCCCCCGATGTTCAGGCCCTCTCGCTGGGATGATCGGAACTCCGGCGTCGGAACGGAGGAACACATTCAGCGGCTTGGAGTTTCCGAATCGGTCGCTTCCTACCGGAGACTGTGGCTTCCGCAGTCCACAGGCCGAGCTGGACGGAGATCCAACACTGGCGACCCTCGGCAAAAGATCCCAGGACTCCGCGATGTTAAACTCAGCATCTTGCCCACGGCGAGAAGCTCCGCAAACCACAGCTCCACGGTGTTAAAATCAGTAGGCCCAACACTCCGGAGCTCCAACACAGGCGATCCCCGGCAAGGCATCGCCCACTCCAGTGCTGCGCCGCTGCTGAAGCTTTGGCTGGTCTCCGGTAGGAAAGGCCGCGCCAATCCAGTTGGGGGCGAAGATGCGACACGGAGAAAAGACGCATCTCCGTCCAGGTAAGTGACTGAAAAACAGTTTCCCCCTATTCCCCCCCACCACCCCCCACATAAGACATACTAAAGGGCCTGTCCCACTGTACGAGGTAATTCAATAGCCCGAGTTTTCCCCTGATTCAAACTCGGAAAATGTCCGTAACGGGTCCGTAGGAGTTCGTGGATGTCTCGTAGTGTCTCATACGAGTAACGGTAGGTACTTGGGAAACCCGGTAAACTCGTGACATTTTTTCAACACTGTGAAAAATGTCCACGAGTAAAAAAATACTCGTGATGAAAGAAATTGTTACTTTTTACTCATACAAGCCGCTACGAGACATCCACGAACTCCTACGGACCCGCTACAGACATTCTCCGAGTTCGAATCAGGGGACAACTTGGGAGAACTCTTGAATTACCTCGTACAGTGGGATAGGCCCTTAAGAAACATTTAAAACATACAATTAGACACACTAAAAATAACCAAGAGTGAAAGAACTAACAGCTGCTGGCAAGGTAGCCATTGCTGGTGCCACCTGCCAACTGGCTAATAATATATGAACTCACCAAATAACACTGGCAAGCTCAAAATTAATATTTGTAAACAAATTAATTGATGTGTTTCCTAATTTCATGCATGATTGCAATAGCATTTGGATTTTTTGACCAGGTCTTTGTTAAAACTTAATAATATTAGCAATAAGACCAAGAATAGGTCATTTGATACATCAGGTCTGTCTAGCATTGTAAAAACATGGTTGAATGTTTATATTAATGTCATACTTTCTCTCGATTCAGATATCCTTTAGTTGACTGTGTACTCAAGTCTCTAGCAGTTTTGGCCTTGTGCAGCCAAGAACTGATCACCCACAACTCTCTGTGTAAAGAATTCAAACATTCAGGGGAAATAATTTTTTTTTCCCTCATCTCAGTCTGGCTAGTTATTTATCCTGAGACAATAACTATTAACTAGACTCTTCATGTAGTGAAAGGAACTCCAACTTCATCAAATCTTCCAAGAATTATACGTATTTCAATGAGATGACGCTGGCCAATTTAGTTCAGTTTCTTCACTTAATGTATCCATTACCATAGGACTCAATCTAATATCTTTATTAGGTAAGGAGACGAACTTCTACAGAGTACTCCAGATGATCTCAGAAAATCCCTGTGGCATTGTGGCAGGATATACCTCCTCTTATAACGTAGCCCCCTTTCAGTACTTACAGTAAAACTCTGATAAACCACCGGGTGGCATTGTACGATGGCAGCCTCACCAACAGTCTGTCTCGTTCCTATTCTGCTTTGGTTGTTTGTTGTTAAATGTATGTTTTATTTCAAAGTCACGTGAGTGACTACTTCAAGAGCCCGCCAGTCCGCATGCGCGTCAATTACGCGAGACGCAATGCGGCAAGTTGGAGCAGTTCGCAACTGCTCTGGCAGGTAAGTAAAATTGTACTTTCAGCGGGCAGCTGCGACAGCGATCCCAGAGTAGCTGATGGAGGCAGCCGATCTTGGCGGCTGCCGCCATTGGAACTCCGAACGGGAGCAGGCGGCCGAATTTGGAGGCCACCATGGAAGCTCCATAGGAGCTCGATTTCGTTATTGCCTGCTGGCTTTGGGTTCTATAGGGGAGCAGGCGGTTTTTTTAGCAGGCGGCTAGGTTTCTAATCGCTGCTAAAAGTTAACAGTGGCCGGCACCATGATGTTGGGCCTCAGTGCGGACAGAGATACGATACGGAAAAGGTCGCATCTCTGTCATTGGGAAGAGATTCCCCCCCCCCACCCTCCGCCCCCCCAAACAAAACAAAACTAAAGATACACTAAAATAGAGAGATTAAACGAGAACTTACCGTTTGAAGTTTGATCTTTATTTTATGAGAAGTTGAAGTGAGGGATTACGTGCCCTCCACTCCCAACCCTACTTCTTATAAAGATCATTCAGTAGTCCTAAAGTCGTTAATCTCTCTATAGCTTAGGTCAGCAACTATTCTGTGGTTTCATACAGCTGCTCTAAAGATTGACGCGCATGCGGACTGGCGGGCTCGTCATGTAATCCCTCACTTCAACTTCTCATGAAATAAAGTTCAAACTTCAAACGGTAAGTTCTTGTTTAGTCTCCCTTTAGTTTTGTTTTGTGTTGGGGGCAGAGGGTGGGGGGGGGGGGGAAACTATTTTTTTAATCTCTTTCCTCGACAGAGATGTGACCTTTTCCGTATCGTATCTCTGTCCGCACTGAGGCCCAACATCATGGTGCTGGCGCCCTCTTTCTAGGGATCGACCTTGGGAGCTCGAACCGCGGGAGCCTGCGGACTTAACATCGTGGAGCTCGCGGTCCCTTGATTAGGAACCAACTTCGGGAGCTCCAACCGCAGGAGCTTCGACCGTTTCGACCGCCCCAGCCACGGGAACCACTATTATTACGGATGGTTTGACTGCCCCGTCCGTGGGAGAATAAGGAGGAAAGAAGATCAGACTTTATTGCCTCCCGTCACAGTGATGAATGTGGGGAATCCAGTGTGGTGGATGTTTATGTTACTTTGATGTAGTTGTGTGTCTTGTTGCATTTGTGGTATGACTGTACAGCAAATCAAATTCCTTGTATGTTTCTACACACTAGGCTAAAAAATTAATCACAATTATAATTACCATAATCCACTCTCTGACAATTTGGAAAACTCATTCCTTCTGCCACAGGTAATGATGGTCCAATTCTACACGGCCATCGTAGAGTCGGTTCTCACCTTCTCCATCACAGTCTGGTTTGGCGCAGGCACCAAGCACGACACCTGGAGGCTGCAGCGAATCGTCCGATCAGCTGAGAAGATTATTGGTTGCAACCTTCCCTCCATTGATGAACTGTACAATGCAAGTGCCAGGAAGCGAGCGGGTAAGATCATCTCTGACCCTTCTCACCCTGGCCACAAACTCTTTGAATCACAGCCACAGCCAGACATAAAAACAGTTTTTATCCATGAGTAGTTGCTCTACTCAACAGCCAGAAATTTGTAGCCTCCCTTTGATCTGGTATTTTGTTGGTTCACATGCTTGCTCAATGGTGTTTTATCTTTAATGTTTTATTATTATTAATGTTTAGTGTTTTCTGAGTTATTCGTAACTGTCACTGTATGTCATGTTGTTACTTGTGGGCAGAGCACCAAGGCAAATTCCTTGTATGTGAATACTTGGCCAATAAACTTACTTACTTACTTACTTCATCGGTGTAAACCAGCATCTGCCATTCCTTCCTACATAGTTGCAAATCTTTATAGTTTAGTAAATGACTCACCATGTGATCTCGCCCTGGTCTCTACCCACTCACAGGGACCCTGGTCCTTGTGTCCCCCTTACACTTGCCAGTGCCCCAATTGCCACACTCTTTACACTCACGATTTTGCATTGGCGGTCTGTATGGAGTTTGTACGTTCTCCCTGTGACCTGCGTAGGTTTTCTCCGAGATCCTCGGCTTCCTCCCACACTCCAAAGGTGTGCGGGTTTGTAGGTTAATTGGCTTGATATAAATGTAAATTTGTCCCCAGTGTGTGTAGGATTGTGTTAATTTGCAGGGATCGCTGGTCGGTGTGGGAGGCCCTGTTTCTGCACTGATCTGTATCTCTAAACTAAACTAAACTAAACTTTTTTTTAAAGTGAATTAAACGTATTAGAACAGAGAGCATAGAAGGCAGAACAGTGCAGCAGAGTTCAGGTGCTTCAGCTCACAAAGTCTGCGCTGAATAGAATGCCAAGCCCACTCTCACCTGCCTTCTTATAATCCATATCCCTCCATCCCCTTCATATCCATGTACTTCTCCAAACTTCACTTAATTATCACCATAATGCATCTGCCTCCACTCGTGGCAGCGCGTCCCAAAGTGTAAAAAAACCTGCCCTTCCTCTCCTTTAATAGTCTGGAAAATCTGCTCTCCGCCAATCCCCTAAACATGCTGCCTTATTACTGTACACACAAAATGCAGTGGATGGCTGATTGTGTTTATCTACTTGGTCCCATTCTTGTAGCTGATCCAGCAGGGCAACATGGTGGTAGACTTGCTACCTTACAGCCCTCACAGCACCAGAGACCCAGGTTCCATCCTGGCTATGGGTGCTGTCTGTGCAGAATTTGTACGGTCTCCCCATGGCCTGCCTGGGTTTTCTCCGAGAACTTCAGTTTCCTCCCAAAGACATACAGGTTTGTAGGTTAATGATACGATACGACAGAACGTTATTTATCCCAGAAGGAAATTGATCTGCCAACAGTCATAAACACACAAGACACAACATACATGAAACATGAAATAATACATGAAACTATGATCATGAAATGATTATGAAAACATGAAATGATAATCAGCTTAGTATAAAGTAAAATTATCCCTAGTGTAGGATAGTGTTAATGTGCGGGGATCACTGGTCGGTGTGGACCCGGTGGGCTGAGGGCCTGTTTCTGCAATGTATCTCTGAACTAAACTAAACTGATCATTGACATACTAATGTGCCCTCTCTGAGTCCACAGTGCTGTGCAAAATGACCAGTTCCTGGTGAACGCTGGGTGACTCTCGAAGACTAGCAGTTGTGTATACCTGTCCCACTGCAGCGTGTTTAGAAGAGTTTGCTTTTGACTCAAACTCGCAGCATGGTCGAGATGTGATCCTAGGAGGTTCTAGGAGATCACTGTAAAGGGGCTTTCCCACTGCGGCGACCTAATCTGCGAGCTTAGACTAAAACTCGCAGCATGGTCGACACATGGTCCTAGGAGGTCCTATGAGGTCACTGGAACTCTCCTTCATGATGGAGGGAAGTTCCCGCATACTCGCGGCCTCAGCAAGTTGAAGGGAGGGCTGGTCACCCAACGCAATATTCCACCTGTCCACCAATTCAATATTGGTGGCCAGTGGGGGGGGGGGGGGGGAGGACTTTCTGGAGCGCTAGTATGGGTGTTGTGGGCTTAAGGAACTGGTTTCCAGAGGGCTAGTATGGACATTGTAGGCCAAATGGATTCTTGGGTTGGCAGCTCAGTCACTCAGGCCTGGTGGGCTGGCAGCTCAGTCACTCAGACCTGGTGGGCTGGCAGCTCAGAAACTGCCAGAAATTCTGCCCAAAACAGGTGAGAGACTGTGAGAGAGAGAAGGGGGAGAGGGAGGAGAATCAATTTTAGATATTTTTCATCTTTTTCTGTAGATCACACTAATGAAGGAGGAAAGTCTATCCTGGCCTGGATCTCACAGGGAACAAACAAAGGGAGGGAGAAAAATACTGGGGTGAGGTTTAATATTTGCAGGAGGAATACCTACTGATGAGCCGAAGGGACTCCTCCTGGGCTAGTACAGGCCTGATGGGACTCTTTAAAAAAACTTAGTGAAATCTCAGTGAAAGGCACTTTTTCGGCCTTGTGGGCCGAAATGAGTGGTTTCAGGCAGGCCAAACAACTCATTTCATTCCATTTCCATTTCAAGCACAGGGCAGGCCAAACAACTCATTTCATTTCCATTCCAAGCACAGGGCAGGCCAAACAACTCAGTTCATTTTCATTCCATCTCCATTTCCATTTCAATTTCCAGCAAAGGGCAGGCCAAACAACTAATTTCATTTCATTTCCATTTCCATTTCAATTTCAAGCACAGGGCAGGCCAAACAACTCATTTCATTTCATTTTCATTTCCATTTCAATTTCAAGCACAGGGCAGGCCAAACAACTCAGTTCATTTTCATTTCATCTCCATTTCCATTTCAATTTCCAGCACAGGGCAGGCCAAACAACTAATTTCATTTCATTTCCATTTCCATTTCAATTTCAAGCACAGGGCAGGCCAAACAACTCATTTCATTTCCATTTCCATTTCAATTTCAAGCACAGGGCAGGCCAAACAACTCATTTCATTTTCATTTCATTTCATTTCTATTTCCATTGCAATTTTAATTTCAAGCACAGGGCAGGCCAAACAACTCATTTCATTTTAATTTCATTTTCATTTCCATTTCAATTTCAAGCACAGAGCAGGCCAAACAACTAATTTCATTTCATTAAGGGCTAACAAATCATTTATTGCAAGCACATTGTAGACTCACATTTCAGTTGACACACAGCGTAGAATCACAGTTGCGGACTCTCACTCAAGATCTTCACGTCAGGCATCCAGGACTTTATACTCCTGCCACCCCCCGGAAGGGGTGTTATCTTCATCATGGTGATTGATAGGCGAGAGGACCAATCAGCTGATCTCACAGTTTTTTAATCATTCATAAGTTTTTTTTATTTTTCAGCGATCGGAAAAAACCTTGGGGTGGCTGAAGCGGAGGAGGGCTGTGAGTAACATGGCGAAAAAATCATTGCGATATAGGGTAGCGTTTTTTCTAAAATTTATTTGCAACGTAGAGAGGAAGTGGTCAAGCTGAGAGTTTTAGTTATAGTATAGATATGGGCCAAATGCAGGCAGGTGGGACTAGTGTAGATGGGGCATCTTCGTCGGCATGGGCATGATGGGCCAAAGGGCCTGTTTCCATGCTGTATGTCTCTATGACTCTAAATTACATGACGTGCATTTTATCTGCTAAAATTATTCAAGCATGAAAATGTAATTCTATTCAAGCCTAATGATTTTCTTTCCACCTTCCTTAAAGGAGCACAATAGTGAAGTGGACAGGTGCACAATAGTAAGAGTGAAGTGACAGGTGCATAAACTAGGTGCTTGAATAAGTGCATAATTTCCCGTGTATCCAGTCAATCCATGCACATCAATCCCCTTTCCACAACAAGTCACATCATCATTGAATCAGGTGTCTGGTGCAACAATTAAATGAGCAAAGGATATTGATGAAATCAAAACTGTACAAATGAGATCAGCAAAGCTTAAAACAGCTGCACCGATTGCATGTCTTTTTTAAATGCGTGAGGTTGTGAACAATAAACTATTTGTACTGGATGATGAATAATTGCTATGGAATGCAACATTGGGCAATCATCCAATATTTGTTTAAGCAGCCAAATAAATCCCTTCACATTCTTGCATGAGAATGGCTCTATGGACAAGTTTGTGTCTGTGCCCATGATTCCATTGTCCATGCTGTTAATACATTACTATCCAGTAAACGGGTCAGTGCGCATGGAATTGTGGGCATTTGGTTCAGTGTCCAGGTTGACAGATTAGATTCACCTGTGCATAATTTCACCACAGAGGACAATATATCCATGTTAACTGTTTAATAGGAATGAGCTTTGATTGCTGAAAGGGTAATGTGCATAAATAGAAACAAAATGCTGGAGTAACTCAGCGGGTCGGGCAGCATCTCTGGAGAAAAGGAACAGGTGACGTTTCGGGTCAAGACCCTTCTTCAGACTGAGCTGGCTGAGACACTCCAGCTTTTTGTGTCTATCTTCAGTTTTAACCAGCATCTGCAGTTCCTCATACACTGTGTGTCTCATACTTGATGCAATCAGCATTTGTATTTGCATTTGTAATAGCCCATAACTTCATGCAATCATCCTCTTTCAAATACTTCAGCAATAAGATTGCAATCTAAACTCATTTATATTAACAACATTTCAGGTTAATATCATTCTATTGTGAATGTTGCTTCACCCTAATTATGCACAAATGACCTTATAGATGCCTTCCATAAAAGCTGGACTCGGAGTAAGAACAGCTGATATCTCCTCGATCCGGAAAGCACAATCTTACATTAGAATACCATCTGCAATCCCCCCCACTTAAAACTAAGTTATTTATTCAGTCTATTTTATAACTACTTTATTGACAAAATTGTATTCAATTAATGTTAAAAATAAATGTAATTGTCTTCTTCTAAATGTAATATATCAGACTATTCAATAAAATCATTAACTGAATGCCATACCTAAATAATGCATGCACTATTACAAATTAAATGCACTGCTGTTTGCTCCAGGTGTGGTCATTATTCATTCCTGTCTGGCGAGAAAATAAATCGCTCACCCCACTTTAAAATATTACATTTCACCAGTGAGTGTTTGTCAATTTGAGCTCTATAATTCACTTTGCTTCCGTGCTTTGAGTACCAAGTTGCTGCAGATCTTTGCGCCAAGTGCAGGTCCATGTTGTTAGTTTTGACAGGTCAGCATGTGTGGTACCTTGTTCATCATTCCTGTCCACTGAAGGTCAATAGATGTTGCAATATGCCAACCCCCTGACCTTCTGGCCACTCTGTATCACAGCATCTCGTTATGTCAGAATGGGAACCACCATTTTACACAATAGACAATAGACAATAGACAATAGGTGCAGGAGTAGGCCATTCAGTCCTTCGACCCAGCACCGCCATTTAATGTGATCATGGCTGATCATCCACAATCCTGCCTTCTCCCCATATCCCCTGACTCTACTATTTTTAAGAGTCCTATCTAGCTCTCTCTTGAAAGTATCCAGAGAACCTGCGTGAATTCCACAGACTCACCACTCTCTGTGAGAAAAAATGTTTCCTCGTCTCCGTTCAAAATGGCTTACTCCTTATTCAAAAATTGTGGCCCCTGGTTCTGGACTCCCCCAACATTGCGAACATGTTTCCTGCCTCTAGTGTGTCCAAGCCCTTAACAATCTTATATGTTTCAATGAGATCGCCTCTCATCCTTCTAAACTCCAGAGTGTACAAGCCCAGCTGCTCCATTCTCTCAGCATATGACAGTCCCGCCATCCCGGGAATTAACCTTGTAAACCCACGCTGCACTCCCTCAATAGCAAGAATTTTGCACCCAAAACTGAGCTATTTGGAGAGATCTTCAATGATTTCCAGGTGAGTGACTGGACAGAAACAACATCCAACATAACATAGCACAGCACATAAACAGGTCCCTCAGCCCACAATATCTCTGTGGACAATGATGCCAAGTTATATTTTTCATGTCTCTGCACATGGTCTACATCCCCCCCCCCCCCCCCCCCCCCCCCCCCCCCCCCCCCCCTCCTGCCCTCATTTGCACGTGCCTGCCTAAATACCTAAATACCTCTTAAGCTTTGCTATTGTATATCTGTTTCCACCACCTCTCCCAACAGGACATTCTGGGCATCTATAATTCTCTGTGTAAAACAATTGCCTCACAAACTCCTTTAAACTTGTATCCTCTCACCTTAAAACCATTGTCTCTAATAATTAAGAAACAGTTAGACAGGTACCTGGATAGGACAGGTTTGGAGGGATATGGACCAAACGCAGGCAGGTGGGACTAGTGTAGCTGGGACATTGTTGGCTGGTGTGGGCAAGATGAGCCAAAGGGCCTGCTTCCACAATGTATCACCTTATGATTCAATGACTCTATGACTCTAATTAAAATTTCCATCCTGAGAAAAATATTCAGACTATCTGCCCTCCTATAATTTTATACAAAACGAACAAAAAATAGAACCGTACAGCACAGGAACAGACCCCTCGGCCCACAATGCAGAATATGATGCTGTCTTTTCTGCCCACACCTGATCTATATCAATGTGCCCATCTAAAAGACTTTAAATGCTACTATTGTATCTGCGTTCACCACCACTCTTGTAAACCACGACTCTCAGTGTAAAAATACTTGCATATGCACATCTGCAAACTTTGCCCATTCCACCTTAAAGCTACAGCTTCTAGTATTTGATATTTCCATCCTGGGACAAATGTTCTGACTATCTTCCCTATCTATGCTTCGTTTAGTTTAGTTTGGAGATACAGGCCCCTTCGGCCCACCGGGTCCGCGCCGACCAGCGATCCCTACACACTAAACACTATCCTACCCACACAAGGGACAATTTAGATCTATACTCCAAAAATGGTTCATCCCGATCTGGAGAAAAAAGTAAACAGGGAAGGCGGCTCAACCGTGGCTAACGAGGGAAATCAAGGGATTGTGTTAAATTCAAGGAAGAGGCATATAAATTGGCCAGAGGAAGCGGCTAACCAGAGGAATTTAGAACTCAACAGAGGAGCCCAAAGGTGTTGGAAAGAGGTGGAAAAAAGAGCATGAAAGAAAGCTTGCGGGGAATATAAAAACTGACTGTGAAAGCCTCATTAGAGATGTGAAAAGGAATAGATTAGTGAAGACAAATGCAGGTCCCTTACAGCAAGAGACAGGTATATTTATAGTACGAAACAAGGAAATGGCAGAACAGTTAAACGAGTATTTTGGTTCTGTCTTCACTAAGGAAGACACAAACAAGCTCCCAGAAATACTAGGGGACTGAGGATCTAGTGGGAGGGAGGAACTGAAAGAAATCAAAATTAGACAGGAAATTATGTCAGCTAAACTGTTGGGACTGAAGGCAGATAAATCCCCGGGGCCTGATTGTCTGCACCCCAGAGTACTCAAGGAGCTGGCCCTAGATATCGTGGATGCATTGGTGATCATTTTTCAATGCTCTCTCGACTCTGGATCAGTTCCTGTGGACTGGACGGTAGCCAATGTAATTCCACTTTTTAAGAAAACTATGAATTATAGACCAGTTAGCCTTACATCAGTAGTGGGGAAGATGCTGGAGTCGATTATTAAAGATGTAATAGAAGCACATTTTGAAAACAGTGACGGGATCCGTCAAAATCAGCATGGATTTATGAAGGGGAAATCATGCTTGACTAATCTTCTGGAATTTTTTGAGGCTATAACAAGTAGAATGGATATGGGAGAGCCAGTGGATGTGGATTTTCAAAAAGCCTTTGACATGGTATTGGGCTGGAAGAGTCGCTGGTGGAGGCTTGCGGGGAGTGGAGTCCAGGTCAGCGGGCAAAGCGTCGGAAGTCCCGGTCAGCGGATGGCCGGTGAGGCAGCGAGGGTCGAGCTCCGAGATGGTACGTTTGCACCGTGCCCGCGGCTTGAAGCTCCGGGCCGGTCTTCAGGAAAGGCCGCACCGCTCCACGTTGTGGGGCGCCCCCGGTGATCACAGTTGCTGAGGTAGTCTTTAGTGTTGTACAGTTTTCGAGAGCCTGATGGGTGCTAGAAAACAGCTGTTCCTGAACCTAAAGGTCACGAGTTTTAGACTCTGTATCCTGATGATAGTCGTGGGATGAGAGTGTGACCAGCATGGTGTGGCCCTTTGATGAAGTTAGCTGCTTTTTTGAGGCACATCCCTTCAATGGTGGAGAGGTCAGTAGCCGTGATGGACCAGGCAGTGTCTACCACCCACTGCAACCTCCTTACGTCCTGGGCCTTCGAATTACTGACCCAGACCGTGATGCAACCAGTTAGAATGTCATCATACGTCTGGAAGTTCAGAAGTTCATATTCAGTGACTTACAGAATCTCCTCAACTTTCTAAGGAAGAAATGGCATTGATGAGCTTTCTGTTGTTGGATCAATAGGGCTGGGTCCTGATTCTGATGTTTTAGAAAGTTTTAGAACTCGAATGTGTTGACTCTCTGCACTGCTGACCCAAGGCAGGTTCATACACCCTACACATTCCCCTTCTGAAGACAACAATCACCTCCTTGGGCTTGCTAATGTTGCAAACAAGACGCAAACAGTTGGAGAAACTCAACGGGCCAGACGGAATGGGTGACGTTTTGGGTTGAGACCCTTCTTCAGACAGAGAGTCAAGGGAGAGGCAGTCTAGAGATATGGATGTGTAAGGTGTGAAAACAACAGAAAATAAGGAAATGTAGAATGGTTCATTGTTATCTGAGGGAACGGTGACAATAATCAATGGAATTAATCAGAAGACAATGAAACTAGTCAGAGAACTAGGGTGTGGGGGGGGGGGGGGGGAGAGAGAGGGAAAGCAATCAGGTTATCTACCTCCTTCCTGGAGTCTGATTTATTGTTAAGGGCCTGTCCCACATAGGCGATTTTTTTGGTGACTGCCGGAGACTGTCATAGACGTAGCAGGTCGCCGAAAAACCGATGACTGTACCCCCCCACGACCATGTCTACAACAACCTACCACCTAGTCAACGTCAAGCTACGGCAAGCTACCGACAACCGGCGACCATTAGGACGCCCACCTACGACCACACCTACGACCATGACCTACTGCTCACCGTTGACTCCGGCAACTGTGCAATCCTGCTCCTTCTCGACCTCAGTGCAGCATTTGACACAGTCGACCACACCATCCTAATGGACCGTCTCCAGTACGGGGTTGGTATTGATGGTACTGCCCTGAGCTGGTTCATCTCCTATCTCAAAGGGAGGAGTTTCTCCCCTAACATAGGCAACTCTTTCTCCTCCCCAGCTAGTCTCTGCTGTGGGGTTCCACAAGGTTCCATCCTTGGCCCCATTCTCTTCTCCCTGTATATGCTCCCCTTAGGCCAAGTCATTTAAAGGCACGGCATTTCCTTCCATTGCTACGCAGACGATACACAACTCTATCTCCCCTGAAGCCCAATAAACAATCAAATCTGCTTAACCTTATCCGATGCCTTGAGGATATAAAGTGCTGGATGGCCCAGAACTTCCTTCAACTAAACGACAGTAAGTCTGAGGTCATCCTTCTCGGCCCCTCTGACTCAATCAAAATGATAGCAGGCAGCCTTGGAAGCCTTACCCCACTACTCAAACCTCACGTCAAAACCCTTGGCTTGATATTTGACTCAGCATTAAAATTTGACAAACAAGTCAATGCCGTGGTGACAGCTCGCTTCTTTCAGCTTCGCACGATAGCTAAAATAAAACAATTCCTCCAGTTTGATGACCTCGAAAAGATCATCCACACATTTATCTCCTCCTGCCTAGATTACTGCAACTCCCTCTACACTGGCATCAGCCAATCTTCCCTGTCCCGCCTGCAACTGGTCCAAAACGCCGCAGCGAGACTCCTGACGGGCACCCGAAAAAGGGACCACATCACCCCGATCCTGGCCTCTCTCCACTGGCTCCCTGTGCGGTTCCGAATAAATGTCAAGATCCTCCTTTATGTTTACAAAGCCCTTAACGGGCTTGCCCCCACCTACATCAAAAGTCTGCTTACCCACCACACCACCTCCAGGTCCCTCAGATCGGCCGACTTGGGGTTACTGAACATCCGGGGTCTAGGTATAAGCTCAGGGGCGACCGCGCCTTTGCGGTTGCAGCTCCTAGACTGTGGAACAGCATCCCTCTTCCCATCAGAACTGCCCCCTCCATCGACTGCTTTAAGTCGAGACTTAAAACTCATCTCTACTCCCAAGCCTTTCTTGACGTCCTCTGAGCGAGGGCTATATGTATGTAGTGATGCTTGTATTTAATCTATGAACCACTGTTGTATAACGCTAGTACCTCCACCAATGTAAAGCACTTTGGCCAACGAGAGTTGTTTTTTAAATGTGCTATAGAAATAAAAGTGACTTGACTTGACTTGACACACCTACGACAACCTACGTCCACCCGCGACAAGCTACGACAAGGTAAGACAATTCAGTCGCCGGTACCTGTCGCCGGTTCACGCAGGTAGTCGCCAATGGAATTCATCAAAGTCGGCGACAACCTACGTCATCCTGGCGACAACCTCCCATAGCTCCTACATCAGGAGAAGTCAAGATTAGTTCATATGCGTCAAACCCACTGCATTTTCTACATGTTCATACTCACGAACATACAGGCGACACCCTGGCGACCACCGGCAAACATGTGGCGACAGCCAATTCGCCTGTTGTCGCCTATAACGTCGCCTAAGTGGAACAGGCCCATCACCCGTTCAATACCTGTTCATCCAGCAGTGGTAGTATCGTCAGTGGCATACTGATTTAGCAGTCTCCTAACAGTGGGGAACATCGGGCAGAGACTGACTTTGGTGCCTTCCCTCACAGTGGGAAACTTTGATCCTGCTGTGGGGGGATGTTTTATGTTGAATTTCTATCTACTCTGCGTTGTGTTCTTTATTTTTTACTGTATGGCTGTACGGTGATTTCATTTCACTGTGCCAACTGGCACACGTGACAAATAAATGTAACTGCATCTGCATCTGTATCTGTAGAAGGGTCCCGATCTGAAATGTCATCTCTCTCTGAGTCATTAAAGAACTATATAATGACATAAAAGTTGAAAACTGTTATTCTATAATGAAAGATTTGAGTAGCGTTAGAGAATGGATTGTTTTATGATACATACTACAATAATTCACCTTTTATGTTGTTGAATTTTTTTTTAATGATTTCAAAATGTAATTTTCATTTATTTGATTCCTCCGAGATCTAGAATTAATTGCTGTTATAAAGCTTAACAAGCTGTGGAAGGATCATGTCATATGTTATATTCGGAAGTTGTAATAAATGAAAGTTCTGAATTTTTTTAAATAACTTGCAGAATATTGGCTGAATATTCCACATGGGAGAGGGTAACGCTTGATCTACTTTTGGGGAATTGGGAGGAGCAAGTGGATTAAATGTTTGTGGATGAGCCTCTTGGCAGTGACCACTGTTCTGTTATGTTTAACATAGTTATGGATAGAGGCAGTGAGGGCCCACGAGTTGAAATGATAAATTGGGGCATGGAGGGTGTGAGATAGGAATTTGCTCAACTCGGTTGAAGTAGATTGTTAAAAGGAAAAGGAACATCAAGAAAGTGGGATGTTTATAAAAGTGTGCTGATACTGCACCGAACCCTGAGGCACATCACTGGTCACAAGCTCCAGTCCGAGAAGCAACCTTCCACCATCACCCTCTGCTCCCTTCCATGGAGCCAATTTTCCATCTATTCAGCTATCTCTCCTTGGATCCCATGCTATCTAACCTTCCAGAGCAGCCTACCATGTGGAACCTTGTCAAATGCTGTGCCTCAGGTTTTGGTGCTGGGCCCTTTGCTTGTTTGTCATCTATATCAATGATTTGGATGATAATGCACATGGCATGATTAACAAGTTTTCAGATGATACAAAAGTAAGTGGTATTTTGGAAAGTCTAACATGGGCAGAACCTACACTGTGAATGGTAGGGCACCTGTCAGTGTAGTAGAGCAGAGGGATCTAGGAGTGCAGGCGCATAGTTCCTTGAAGGTGGCGTCACTGGTAGATATAGTCAAAGAAGCTTTAGGCATATTGGCCGTTATCAGTCAGACTATTGCATGTAGAAGTTGGGAGGTCATGTTGCAGTTATATAAGATTTTGGCGAGGCGGCATTTAGACTATTGTGTTCAGTTTTGGGCACCATGTTACAGGAACGATGTTGTCAAGTTGTAAAGGGTATAAAGAAGATTGTGTTGCCAGGGCTTAAGGCCCTGTTGCCAGGGCTTAAGGCCCTGAGCTATAGGGAGAGGTAGCATAGGCTGGGACTCTGTTCCATGGAGCACAGGAGGATGAAGGGTGATATTATAAAGGTGTACAAAATTAAGAGCGGAATAGATTGGGTAAACGCACACAGTTTCTTGGCCGGAGTAGGTGAGTCGATGACCAGAGGACATAGGTTTAAGGTGAGGGGGGAATGAGGGGTAACCTTTTCACACAATGGGTCACAGGTGTATGGAATGAGCAGTATTTGAGGCAGTTACAATTGCAACATTTAAGAAACATTTAGATGGGTATATGGATAGTTTTAGTTTTTAGTTTTAGAGATATAGAGTGAAAGCAGGCCCTTCTGCCCACCGAGTCCACACTGATCCAACGACCCCTGCGCATCATGTGGGCGTGGGGGGGGGGGGGGCACTCGGGTGGGGACGGGGATGGTCCAGTGGCGGTTCAGCAGCAATTGCAGCGCTGGAGACCCGGGATCGATCCTGGCTGCGGATGAGGCGCAGGTCTGTGTCCTGGGCTGCCGAGAGTGTTTTTCGCTTGTTACCTATGACCTGGGCAAGCAATTCAAGCTCCACTCTCTGATCTTTGCTCCACGGACGTCTCCCTCCTCCAATCATTGCGCTCTACACTCAGTCCCACCCCCCTCTTCTGCCTCTGACCAACACCTCCCTCCTACACACACTGCGCTGAATCATCATGTCCCGCCCCTTTGCCTGCTGACCGACGTGTCTCTCATCCAATCGGCACCCTCGATCATCAGTCCCAACCCCACTGTCTCGCCGAAAGCAGAGATTTCACCGAGTTTTAAAATCCGGATTACAAGAAATGGGGGGGATCGTCCCCCACCTCTCGAAACAGGGGTGTACCCCCGGGAACCCTGGGATTTCCACCCCTGGACACAAAATGCTGGAGTAATTCAGCGGGTGAGGCAGCATCTCTGGAGAGAAGGAATGGGCGACGTTTCAGGTCGAGACCCTTCATCAGACTGATGTCAGGGGAGGGGGCGGAACAAAGATATAATGTAGTCGGAGACAGTAAGACTGGTGGGAGAACTGGGAAGGGGGGAGGGGATGGAGAGAGAAAGCAAGCTTCTCTACATCAGCGAGACCAAGCGCAGGATCTGCGATCGTTTCACTGAACACCTCCGCTCTGTCCGTACTAACTTCCCTGATCTCCCGGTCGCCCAGAACTTCAACTCCCCCTCCCATTCCGAATCCGACCTTTCTGTCCTGGGCCTCCTCCATTGTCAGAGTAAGGCCCAGCACAAATTGGAAGAACAGCACCTCATATTTTGCTTGGGTAGTTTACACCCCAGCGGTACGAACATTGGCTTCTCTAACCTCAAATAGCCCTTGCTTTCTCTCTCCAATGGAGAGGGAGAAAAGTAGATCGGAGGTGTCAATGTTACAGTTGAATAAATGGCTATGGGGCCATGAGGGAGGAGTTGGTCAAAGTTGACTGGAAAGATACCCTAGCAGGGATGACAGTGGAACAACAATGGCAGGTATTTCTGGGAATAATACAGAAGGTGCAGGATCAGTTCATTCCAAAGAGGAAGAAAGATTCCAAGGGGAGTAAGGGGCGACCGTGGCTGACAAGGGACGTCAAGGACAGTATAAAAATAAAAGAGGAGTACAACGTAGCAAAGATGAGCAGGAAGCTAGAGGATTGGGTAATGTTTAAGAAGTAACAGAAGATTACTAAAAATGCAATGCGGGGAGAAAAGATGAGGTACGAAGGTAAGCTAGTCAAGAATATAAAGGAGGATAGTAAAAGCTTATGTAGGTGTGTGAAGAGGAAAAAATGAGTTAAGACCAAAGTTGAACCCTTGAAGAATGAAAACAGTGAATTTATTATGGGGAACAAGGAAATGGCAGATGTGTTGAACAGGTACTTTGGATCCGTCTTCACTAAGGAGGACACACACAATCTTCCTGATATAGTAGTGGCCAGAGGATCTGGGGTGACGGAGGAACTGAAGGAAATCCACATTAGGCAGGAAATGGTGTTGGATAGACTGATGGGACTGAAGGCTGATAGATCCCCAGGGCCTGATGGTCTGCATCCCAGGGTACTTAAGGAAGTGGCTCTAGAAATCGTGGACGCATTGGTGATAATTTTACAATGTTCTATAGATTCAGGATCAGTTCCTGTGGATTGGAGGGCAGCTAATGTTATCCCACTTTTTAAGAAAGGCGGAAGAGAGAAAACAGGGAATTAAAGACCAGTTAGCCTGACATCGGTGGTGGGGAAGATGCTGGAGTCAATTATAAAAGATAAAATAGCGGCACATTTGGATAGCAGTAACAGGATCGGTCCGAGTCAGCATGGGTCTGATTTACGAAGGGGTAATCATGCTTGACTAATGTTCTAGAATTTTTTGAGGATGTAACTAGGAAAATGGACAAGGGAGAGCCAGTAGATGTAGTGCACCTAGATTTTCAGAAAGCATTTGTTGAGGTCCCACATAGGAGATTAGTGGGCAAAATTAGGGCACATGGTATTTGGGGTAGAGTGCTGACATGGATAGAAAATTGGTTGGCAGACAGGAAACAAAGAGTAGGGATTAACGGGTCCCTTTCAGAATGGCAGGCAGTGACTAGTGGGTACCGCAAGGCTCGGTGCTGGGACCGTAGCTATTTACAATATACATCAATGATTTAGATGAAGGGATTCAAAGCAACATTAGCTAATTTGCAGATTACACATAGCTGGGTGGCAGTATGAACTGTGAGGAGGATGCTACGAGAATGCAGGGTGACTTGGACAGGTTGGGGGAGTGGGCAGATGCATGGCAGATGAAGTTTAATATGGATAAATGTGAGGTTATCCACTTTGGTAGGAGAAAAACAGGAAGGCAGATTATTATCTAAATGGTGTCAAGTTGGGAAAAGGGGAAGTACAGCGGGATCTGGGGGTCCTTGTACATCAGTCTATGAAAGTAAGCATGCAGGTACAGCAGGCAGTGAAGAAAGCGAATGGCATTGTGGCCTTCATAACGAGAATAGTTGAGTATAGGAGCAAAGAGGTCCTTCTGCAGTTGTACAGGGCCCTAGTGAGACCACACCGGCAGTATTGTGTGTAGTTTTGGTCTCCAAATTTGAGGAAGGACATTCTTACTATTGAGGGAGTGCAGCGTAGGTTTACAAGGTTAATTCCCGGGATGGCAGGATTGCTGAGAGAATGGAATGGCTGAGCTTGCATACTCTGGAGTTTAGAAGGATGAGAGGGTATCTTATTGAAACATATAAGATTATTAAAGGTTTGGACTCGCTAGAGGCAGGAAACATGTTCCCGATGTTGGCGGAGTCCAGAACCAGGAGCCACAGTTTAAGTATAAGGGGTAAGCCATTTAGAACGGAGATGAGGAAACACTTCTTCACACAGAGAGTTGTGAGTTTGTGGAGTTCTCTGCCTCAGAGGGTGGTGGAGGCCGGTTCTCTGGATACTTTCAAGAGAGAACTAGATAGAGCTCTTAAAGAGAGCGGAGTCTGGGAATATGGGGAGAAGGCAGGAACGGGGTACTGATTGGGGATGATCAGCCATGATCACATTGAATGGCGGTGCTGGCTCAAAGGGCCGAATGGCCTACTCCTGCACCTATTGTCTATTGTCCATCCCATTCCCCTTCGCAGTTCTCCGACTAATCTTACTATTTCCGACTACTTTCTATCTTTGTCCCGCCCCCTCCCCTGACATCAGTCTGAAGAATGGTCTCAACCCGAAACGTCGCCCGTTCCTTCTCTCCAGAGATGCTGCCTCACCCGCTGAATTACTCCAGCATCTTTTTTGTCTCCCTTCGATTTAAACCAGCATCTGCAGTTCTTTCTTACACACACCTGGTTAATTATGCTGGTGAGGGCTGGAATCACACACATACAGAACAATGGGTCACTTTTCCAAATGAAAATCCTTGATCCAGTAAATCTATTGTAATGAGACCACTTTATCCAGTCACTCAACATGGAAAAGCGACCTTCGGCCCACTCCGTCCAGACCACCAAGATGCTCCATCTACACTAGATGGGGCACCACCGCATAATCAATTTTACTGCTACCAATTTATTTCCCCAACCAGCCGGCCTTCTCGTCCTGCAACCACTCCTATCCTCACCAACTGGGGATCGGGCTTGGGGAAGAGTGGAGTGCAATGTCAACCTGTGCATTTAACTATCTTCCCCTCTTCCCCTAACCCCCGAAACAAGCAGAGATTTTGAGATTTTTTTTAAACTTGAAGGATACAAAATATTGGAACTAAAAAGCATTTAACGGTGATTAGAATTAAAAGCAACTGGATCGGATTTTTGAAAGAACCAGCGCAGAGATTATAGGCCAATTATTTCCATGTCATGTTCATGTGATTGGAGCAGAATGAGGCCATTCGACCCATCAGGTCTACTCCGCTATTCAATCATGGCTGATTTATCTCTCCATCTCAACCCCATTCTCCGCCTTCTCCCCATAACCCCCGACACACGTACCAAGAATCTGTCAATCTCTGCCTTATTACCCAATGACTTGACGTCTACAGCCGTCTGTGGCAATGAATTCCATGTATGAATTACATTTATGTTGTAAACATCTCCAATTCCAATATACTTGACCAGGGGGTCTCCAAACTATGGCCCGCGGGCCACACCCGGCCCGCCATGAGATATTATTCGGCCCGCAGCGAGCTCTTAACACGTTCCGTGCAGCGGGCTATGGAACGAGTTCCGTGCTAGCGGCCCTGCCCCTCCCATCTTTACTGGCATCAACATTTGTTTTCCCCCTAAGGGACTCGACAGCTCCATGGGCAAGTTTCCCTTTCTGCCCCCACGGGCCGGGCCGGGCCGGGCCAGCACCGCCTTGCTTCGGGGGTGGGGCGGGCGAGTGGCCGAGAGTACCCGGCGCGTCTCTCCCCACTCCCGGTCCCCGCACCGGCTGCAACCCGGGGGCAGGGAGACACCGCGCCCGCTCCCTCCCCCGGCTCCAGGGACACTCGCCCCTCACCCGTCACCCAGCTGGAGAAGACGGGGCCAGCAGTAGTTTACATTGAGACACACATAGAGGTAGAGAGAGAGAGAGAGAGACAGAGACAGAGACAGAGACAGAGAGAGAGAGAGAGAGAGAGAGGCAGCGAGAAAGAGACAGACAGAGACAGGGAGAGACGACAGAGAGAGTGACGACACACAGAGAGATGACAGAGACAGAGACAGAGACAGAGAGAGAGAGATGACAGAGAGAGAGAGAGACAGAGAGAGAGACACAGAGACACAGAAAGGGAGAGAGAGAGAGACACACACAGAGACACAGAGAGAGAGAGAGAGAGACACACACACACAGAGACAGAGAGATGGCAGAGAGAGACACAGAGAGAGACACAGAAAGAGAGAGAGACACACACACAGAGACAGAGAGAGAGGGAGAAACAGAGAGAGAGAGAGAGACTGTCAGAGAGAGACAGAGAGAGGAAAAGACAGAGAGAGAGAAAGACAGAGAGACAGAGAGAGAGAGAGAGAGAGAGAGAGAGAGTGAGGCAGAGAATTTATAAAACTGACATTTCTTTATTTTTTGCTAAATATAATGTGGCCTTCATACTGAAACATTTGGCGGCCCCTGACCTTGACTATTCGGATTTGAACAGAAACATGTTGAAATACATAAAAAGGAAGAAACACATTTTTTAATTCAAGGTAGGAATACAACATTAAAAATGTCAGGAATTTCAGGATATATTTCTTTGGTTATATGAGTGATGCTTCTATGTGATTAGTTGGTTATGTAAGACATTTAGCACAGTGTCACACATACTGAATGGGTAAGATTCAAAGGCAGGAAATGGACAAAGGCAGGAGGAAGACAAAGAATAGGGTTTAAGACTGGGCATAGAAATGACCGGGCAGGTCAATGAAAGGCCTGCAATATACACCATAGAACATAGAACAGTTCAGCACAAGAATGGATCCTTCAGTCCACAATGTTTGAACTGACAATGATGCTTGCTTCAACAGATCTCATCTGCCAGTACATGATCCATATCGTTCTATTCTCTGCACCTCCAGGTGCCTATCTAGAGGCCTCTTAAACATCACTATGGTAGCTGCCACCATCACCACCACTGGCAATGCATTCCAGGCCCCCACCACTCTCTGTGGAAAAAACTAGCTCCACACATCTCCATTAAACTGTCTCCCTCTCACCTTAGCATTCTAGTCATACAGTGTGGAAACAGGCCCTTCAACCCAATTTGCCCACGTTGACCTACATGCCCCATCTAGTCCCACCTGCCTGCATTTGTCCCTTATCCCTCTAAACACATCCGATCCATTGTCTAAATTTTACTTAAACATTGTCATAGTCCGTGCCTCCTCCGTCAGCTAGTTCCGCATACCCACCAACTTTTGTGTACAAAACCTCCCCCAGGTTTCTATTAAGTCATCCCAACTTCACCTTAATTCCATGTCCTCTGGTTCTTGATCCCCCTACTCTGGATAAAAGTCTCTGTGCATTTACCCTATCTAGTCCTCTCAAGATCTTATACACCTCTATAAGATCGCCCCGCATTCTCCTGCCCCCTCTAAGTAAAGCATCACCTACCACCATGGCTCTACTCAATGTTACCCTTCCCTTCCCTGCTGTGCTTCAGAGGCAGGTTCAGTCTCACAGCCCAGCCTGGTACTGCTGCTCCCATCCCCCAAATCCCATCCCCCTCCACAGCACCCAATAGGTGTGCCTGTTTTGAAGGGAGATGGCCACAGAGCTCACCTGCACTCCATGTCTCTTTTCCTCCCCCCTGGTCAACCACCTTCTCATTTCCTGGACCTCAGGCATGACAGCCTCACTGTACATCTCATCCAAGATGCTTCTCATTCATCAGCCTGAAGAAGGGTCTTGACCCGAAATGTCACCCATTCCTTCTCTCCAGAGATGCTGCCTGTCCCGCTGAGTTACTGTGTCTATCTAAGCTCTCATTCTCCTGGATGTGCCTGAGGCCATCCAGCTGCTGTTCCAGTCCCCTAACATGGTCTTTAAGGAGCTGCACCTGGACACAGTTCCCACAGGTGTAGTCATCAGGGACACCAGCAGTTTCCCTGACTTCCCACATCCTGCAGGAGGAGCATTGCACCAACTTACTGCCAACACCCCAGCAACTGAACCAAGTCTAAGAGAGAAAACAAAATAACATGACCCACACACGACTGAACCGCAGATAGTCTCCTTGCCTCAACCTCCTCACCAAAGACTCTTGAGCCAAAGACTCGCACTTGACCTCCATGCAGCACTTGACCTCAACATTGCCCCTCTTTTTTTTTTTTCGTTTTCAAAAACTTTATTCGACACAGTCATATGATACAACACATCAAAACATAATCAGAAATTACACTATAACAAATAATTATTATAGTGCAACAGTGCATTAATTGTTTACAATACTCTCAACCCCACATGGTGACCTGCGCCCACGGAAGGCCTCCAGAGTCCCCGTGGACACTGCGTGTTCCCTCTCCAGGGACACACGTGCACGGACGTAGGCCCGAAAGAGGGGAAGGCAGCCGACTCTCCATAACTAACTCTCTCTCTCTCTCTCTCTCTCTCTCTCTCTCTCCCAGCCGAGCTACTCCGCTGCATCTTGCTTTGTTTTAATCATCGACACAATTAGCCAATGTGGATGCTGCAACCAAACAGCAGGCTTGCTGCTCAAAGTTGCCGCTCCTGCTGTAACCTGCAAGTGACTTATAGCTCTAACCCCCCCCTGTTCCACCCTGGCTGCCCACCAGTTGAAGATCAGCAAACAAAAGGGGTTAAAAGCCCCAAATGTACCAATTGACTGAAAGAACCACAGAGTGTATAAAAGGCTCGTTGCTGAACACATTTGCACTTTGCCAGAAAATAAAATCCTGTAGTGCAGCCTTGTGGTTCAAATGGAGAACTGCAAGTTGATGTTTAAGAAAGAACTGCAGATGCTGGAAAATCGAAGGTGGACTAAAATGCTGGAGAAATTCAGCGGGTGAGGCAGCATCTATGGAGCAAAGGAAATAGGCAACGTTTCTGGTCGAGACCCTTCTTCAGAGGGTTGATGGATCATTTTATTGCTGCAGCTAGTTCAGAGTTGGGACAAAACGTTAGCATAAATAAGGCTATGATTACAATTATTTAGTACGCCATCACCTACAGCCATAACAAGTACTACAACAATTTAACGTGTAAATAAAACACATCAGAATAAGTTGGAATAGGGTTTTTCAATACGTTGAAATAAATGGTGGGGCTCCTATGACATTTCATATGTAATAAATTCCATTTAACACATATCTGTTAAACTGAATTTATCCACATTTATTATCATCTCCTAAGCTTCCTTATGCTATAAAATGAATCAGAAAGTCACCTGATCATCAACTCTTTCAGAAGTGGTTTATCTTACAATAAAAGGGATTTAAAACTTATTAAAATTAATTTATGAATTTTGTGAGGAACTTTATGTTTGTGAATAATTATGAAGAATAACATTTTCTTGGCATCACATTGATGAACCAGAGGTCACATACTGTGGCCACATGTAGAGTGAAGGTTATGAATTCTCTCCACGTCATAATATTGGAGCCTCTTTTATTCTCATGCCATTTCCATTACAGTGGGATGAGCATAGTTAGCCCCCACAATCAGTGAGGATGGGCGACAACTGGGACGTTGTTACTCGGGAGGGTTCAAACTAGAATAGCAGGGTGTGGGAACTAGAGCAGCGGGACAGTAAGTGGAAGGGCTGAGGGGAAAGTGGAGGTTATGACAGGCAAGTCTCAGAGGAAGGACAGACAGGGAGAGGTTCATGAATGTTGGGATAATGAAGGGCTGGAGTGTGTTTGCTTCAATGAGTAATGTGGGTAAAGCTGATCAACTTAGAGCCTGGATCAGTGTTTGGAATTGTGATGTTGTGGCCATTACGGAAACTTGGTTGCAAGAGCTCCACGTGCCAGAGTGTTGCTGTTTCAGACGTGGTAGAGAGTGGGGTCAAAGAGGTGGAGGAGTTGCTTTGCTGATCAGGGAGAATGTCCATTTCTTCCAACGTCTCCGTGCCTTTATCTACGAGAAGGAATCCGCACCACCCAGTGATGACCCCTTCTCCCGTCTCCCCCAGATGGCCTTCTACCCTCTTTAGACCTCTTCATTTCTAACAGCCGGTGTGACATTAATTGTATCAACTTTTCCACTCCTCTTATCTACTCTGACCTCACCCCTCTGAATGTACAGCCTCTGCTCACTCTGCAGCAACCCCGCCAACAAGGGAGGTGCCGTGGCAGTCTGGCACGCACTGAGACCAGGCGACAACTCTCGGGCACCTCCTCATACTTCTCACAGCCTCCAACCGTATCATTTCCCAGCCCCAAAGTCCTGGTTTCACCTTCTCCCCAAAATCCATAAACACAACTGCCCTGGCAGACCCATTGTTTCTGCCTGCTCCTGTCCCACGGAAATCATTTCCATGTTCCTCAACGTCATTCTATTCCCTCTGGTCCAATCTCTCCCGACCCATGTCTGAGATACCTCACATGCCCTTTGTCTCTTTAATGACCTTCCGCTTTCCGAGCCCCCATTCCCTCATCTTTACTATGGATTTTCAGTCACTCCATCCCCCACCAGGAAGGCCTTAAAGCCCTCCGTTTCTTGCTCGACTGCAGAACCATCCAATTTCCATCTACTATCACTCTATTCCGCCTAGCTGAGCTGGTCCTCACCCTCAACAACTTCTCCTTTGAATCTTCCCACTTCCATCAAGTCCAAGGTGTAGCTATGTGCACTCGCCTGGGCCCCAGCTACACCTGCCTCTTTGTAGGGTACGTTGAACAATCCCTGTTCCAGGTGTACACTGGCCCCATTCCCCAACACGCTACATTCGCTACATTGATGCCTGCATCGGTGCTACCTCCTGCACCCATGCAGAACTCACAGACTTTATTAACTTCACCACCAACTTCCACCCAGCCATCAAATTCACCTGGACCATCTCCGACACCTGGACCATCTCCGACACCTCCCTCCCCTTTCTTCACCTCATCGTCTCCTTCCCAGTAGATAAACTATCGACTGACATCTATACATAACTAAAACTCTGATCTTGTTACCTTCCTGTTTGGCAGTCATTTTAGTTGCCCAAATACGGTACGCGATAGTCACCGTTCTCCTGTGCTGCGACTGCACCAAGTTTCGTTCCGATTGGTGGAAGCTGGTAAGAGTTATCGAGGTTTAAAAATCTTTAAAAAACGTACGTGCGCAGATCGATTGCCTCTCCGGCCATTCAGTGCCGCGCGGATTGGTCCCTTCTACTGACACCCCACGGGACGATCCGCCCCTTCCTGCGCCATCGCGTCTTTACTGTAACTGCGGGAGGCTCTGGATGGCGGGTGGAGGTCTCCAACCGGTCACAATTTTCGGAGGGAGCGACCGGAAATGGCCCGACCCGGCCTGGCCCAGCCCGATCCAGCCTGACATTTCTCCCGCCTCAGTAGGGAGCACCAGAAGTCAGGCACTAGCTGAGTTCAAAGAGGGGTTGGTGGAAGATCCTTTGTTGCAAGAGATGCCAGAAGAGGAACTTCTGGGAGTGGTGTCGAAGTTCGCCGAACCATCCCAGAAAGGGCAGCCTCTTCAGCCATGGCTATCGGCAAGCATTAATTACCTGACCACCCACCAGCTCAGAGAACAGGTAATTTCGGAGGCAACCAACAAATGTAGGGCTCCAGAGAATTGCGTGTTGCTGAATGTCCCTACTGTGAATACACCCATATGGGGTAACATCAGCCCCTGGATCAGGACTCAGGAGTTAAAGATCCAGAAGATCCTGAAATTATTGACCTCCGGCATCACTGCATTTGCCAGGTCAATAGACAGTACGGACATGACGGAAGAGCAGCAAGATGCATTAGCTCTGCTATGCAACACACAGTACGAAATAAACTGCTTTCAGAAGAGCTCTATCCATCCTACACTAAACTCCAAGTTTGCGGGTTTGTGTAAGGCCAATGCTACGCCACCACCAAGACAATTGTTTGGTAATGACCTGCCTAAACAAGTTAAAGACCTGGATGAGGAAGCCAAAGCAGTTGGATTGATTAAACCGCCTTCCTCGAGCAGACCACAGGCGTACCATAGACAGCATCCATATGCAACAACAAACAGGCCTC
The DNA here is from genome assembly GCA_035221665.1 of Okamejei kenojei. NCBI lineage: Eukaryota > Metazoa > Chordata > Chondrichthyes > Rajiformes > Rajidae > Okamejei > Okamejei kenojei. The sequence goes on from CM069145.1 coordinate 3,288,660, forward strand.
GGGGTCAACCCAACAGAGCAATGGGAACCTTCCCTAAGGTCGCGCCCTATCCATAGAGGCCTTCTGTAAGCCAGGGCCCACAGCGACCAGCCTGGAAAATGCGCCAACCCCACATCCCAGCAACACAACTACACAAGAAAGACTAGAAGATCAGGCCCCACCGGTAACCATGGAGGTAAGGGGGTCTGAGGGTGCTGCATGCGGAACCTCCCTAGTAGGAGGGAGGTTGCGTCTGTTCTGGGGTGCATGGAGTTCTTTAACTTCTGACACTTTTATATTACAAAGTATTCATGGGTACAAAATCGAATTCATAAACGGACAACTTCCCCCAGCTCAGCATGTACCTAGCCAGAAATTCGTACTCTCTCACAAAGAGAAAGTGGAAGGACATGCAGAACGATTAAGGTTATACACCAAGGGGGTTATAGAGAAAACGATACATGAACCTCTTGAGCATGTATCTAACATTGTTACTAAAACCAAAAAAGATGGTGGATGTCGTATCATAATTGATTTAACCCACTTGAATACTTTTGTTCAATATAAGTATGAACAATGGACACATTTGAAAGGGCTAAACAATTGATTTCCAGAGGATGTTTCAGGGCCTGCATCGACCTAAAAGATGCATACTATTCAGTGCCTATACGGAAACATCACCGTAAATACTTAAAATTTGTCTGGATGGGGCAACTATGGCAGTACCTAATGGACTCACAACAGCCCCCAGGTTGTTCACCAAATACTAAAACCAGTATTGGCATCTCTAAGAAGACAAAACCACAGTCATGGCATATCTTGATGACATTTTAATTGTGGGAAAAACTTTAGAGTTAGCTAAATCAGCTGTGACAGCTACCAGGTCACTGTTCGAAAAACCGGGGTTCATCATCCATCCAGACAAATCTAAGTTAAATCCCTCTGTGATTATGGACAACTTGGGATTCACGGTTAACACCAGTCATATGATTGTCACTCTCCCAGAGAACAAAGGAACAGTCATGATAGAAGCGTGTAACAGCCTCGCTTGCGCCAGGAAACCGACTATCAGACATGCTGCCAAGGTGATCGGAAAACTTGTAGCTACATTTCCAGCTGCACAATTTGGGCCGTTACATTATCAAAATTTGCAAAGAGCTAAGATCTCAGCGTTAAAAACAAATGCTGGACATTTTGACAGACCTATGCAGCAGCCAAACAAGGCACAAATTGAGCTACGATGGTGGATTAGCAACATTCGTAAATGTTTCAATCCCATCATAATTGTAAACCCGTCAGTCGTGTTACAAACCAACGCAAGCGTCCAGTGCTGGGGAGCTACCGACACCACTTCCAGTGGTGGCAGCAGATGGGATTTGCACGAATCTACTTTACTCCAATCACAAGGTATAAACTATTTGGAAATGCTGGGAGCATTTCACGGGCTGCGGGCTTACTGCACAACTATGCATCGTACGCATGTCCGTCTACAGATAGATAATACCACAGTGGTGGCATATTTAAACCATATGGGTGGTATCAAGTCGATATCTTGCGATGAATTGGCAAACTTAATTTGGCTCTGGTGTATTGAAAGAAATATTTGGATTTCAGCTACACACATTCCGGGTAAGCTCAATACAGTGACAGACACCAGGTCAGGATTACCAGACACTTTTGAAAAATATAAAAGTGGATAAGTCTCCAGGTCCTGACAGGATATTCCCTAGGACATTGAGGAAAGTTAGTGTAGAATTAGCAGGAGGTATGACAGAAATAATTAAAATGTCATTAGAAACGGGAATAGTGCCGGATGATTGGCGTACTGCGCATGTTGTTCCATTGTTTAAAAAGGGTTCAAAGAATAAACCTGGCAATTATAGACCTGTTAGTTTGACGTCAGTGGTGGGCAAATAATGGAAAGGATACTTAGAGATAATATATATAAGCATCTGGATAAACAGGATCTGATCAGGAACAGTCAACATGGATTTGTGCCTGGAAGGTCATGTTTGACAAACCTTCTTGATTTTTTTGAAGTGGTTTACTAGGGAAATTGATGAGGGTAAAGCAGTGGATGTTGTCTATATGGATTTCAGTAAGGCCTTTGACAAGGTTCCCCATGGAAGGTTGGTTAAGAAGGTTCAATCTTTGGGTGTTAATGGCAGAGTAGCAAGATGGATTCAACAGTGGCTGAATGGGAGAATGTCAGAGAGTAATGGTGGATGGCTTGTTTGTCAGGTTGGAAGCCGGTGACCAGTGGGGTGTCTCAGGAGATCTGTTGTTGGGTCCACTGTTGTTTGTCATGTACATCAATGATCTGGATGATGGGGTGGAAAATTGGATAAGTAAGTATGCAGATGATACTAAGATAGGTGGTGTTGTGGATAATGAAATATATTTTCAAAGTCTACAGAGAGATTTGGGCCATTTGGAAAAAGTGGGCTGAAAGATGGCAGATTGAGTTTAATGCTGATAAGTGTGAAGTGCTACATCTTGGCAGGACAAATCAAAATAGGACGTACATGGTAAATGGTAGGGAATTGAGGAATGCTGTGGAACAGAGAGATCTAGGAATAACTGTGGCATAGTTCCTGAAGGTGGAATCGCATGTTAGATAGGGTGGTAAAGAAAGCCTTTGGTGTGTGCTGGCCTTTATAAATCAGAGCGGTTGAATATAGGAGTAGGGAAGTAATGTTAAAATTGTACAAGGCATTGGTAAAGACCAATTCTGGAGTATGGTGTACAATTTTGGTCGCCTAATTATAGGAAGGATGTCAACAAAATAGAGAGGAGTACAGAGGAGATTTACTAGAATGTTGTCTGGGTTTCCAGCAACTATGTTACAGAGAAAGGTTTGAACAAGTTTAGGTCTTTATTCTTTGGAGCGCAGAAGGTTTAAGTGGGGACTTGATTGAGGTCTTGGGATGAAAGGGATAGACAGAGTTGACGTGGATAAGCTTTTCCCATTGAGGGTTAGGGAAGATTTCAAACAAGAGGGCATGACATGAGAATTAAGGGACAGAGGATTAGGGGTAACGTGAGGGGGAACTTCTTTACTCAGAGGGTGGGGGCTGTGTGGAATGAGCTTCCAGCAGAAGTGGTGGAGGCAGGATCGATTTTAACATTTAAAAGTAAAGTGGATAGGTATATTGACGGGAAGGGAATGGAGGGGTATGGTCTGAGTGCAGGTAGATGGGACTAGGGGAAAACAAATGGTCGGCATGGACTGGAAGGGCCGAGAGGGCCTGTTTCCGTGCTGTAATTGTTATATGGTTATATGGTTATATGGTATTTAATGACAACACCGAGTGGATGTTTTTTATTTTTTTAATTTTTAAAAAAAATATTTATTAGAAGTAAGTACATTACATTTTAATGGTACCTTTTTACAGGTTCCCAGAATTATTAAAACATTATTTGTACAACTTCCTTTCTTTTTAAACATTTTTTTTTAGAAAGAAATGAGAAAGAAATAGTGAAGAGTGAAGAATAGACTAGTGAGTGTAGAGTGAAGAAAGAAATGTGAGAAAGTAAAACAGAAAGGAGATTCTCCCACGCAACCCAACGATGTTATTTTTTTAATATTCTTAATCAATTCAGTCAAACCCAGAATTTTTAATTTTATGATGATATTACAACCGCATGATTCCACAAGGTCAATAAATGGAGACCAGCTCGTTAAGAATTGGTCTTTTTTTCTATTAGGAGGAGTCTCATTTCTTCCAAATGTGCCGTTTCCAACATATTACCAATCCACATTTTGAGTGTTGGTATAGTAGCCTTTTTCCAAAATTTAAGTATGAGTTTTTTCGCTATTATTAAACCATAATTAAAAAAATAGATTTGGAATATATTTAATTTATTTACATCTCCAAAGATAATCATTTCCATGATAGGTTTTCATTTTTTATCTTTAAATAAACTAGTGAATATATCAAATATATCACACCAAAAACTTTGAAGTTTATTGCAAGAAACGGGAAAAGAGGTGTGTAAGATTGGCATTTTGAGAAAGATCATTTATCACAAATTGAGTGAGATATTTGAATAAAATTTATTCAAACCAAATTTTGAATAATATAGTCTGTGTAATATTTTAAATTGAATTAAATTATGTCTGGAGTTAATCGAACATTTATGTATATATATCAAATACCTCTTTCCATGTTTCTTTAGAAATTTTTATCATTAAATCTTTTTACCCAGTCTTCTCTAATTGCCTCTGTTGAAGGCAATTCTCTATTAAGAATACTGTTATATAGATATGATATTAATTTTTGTGAGCGCCTTAAATATTCATTGCTTCTTCCAGTGGGTCTATCGTTATATTCTGTAATCTTGGTATTATTATTTTTTTATAAAGTCACATATCTGTAAATATTTAAAGTATTGGTTATTATTCAAATTAAATTTTGATTTTAATTGTTGAAATGATAATAAATTTCCCATTTCATACATGTCACCCAACTTTTTAATTCCCAGTCTTTCACATTGTCTATATGTTTTATCCATAATAGATGGTTTAAATACCGGGGTATTCACTATTGGTGTTAATGAAGATAAGTTTCTTAATTTTAAGTTTAATTTTATTTGTTTCCAAATTCGAATTATATTGTGTATAATTGGATTCTTCTTATATAATATATTATATAAGAGTGGATATTATAGTGGATGTTGAACCCCCGAATATTTGCTAATATTATAGCCAAGTATGGAACACCAGATATCGACCTCTTTGCGTCCAGGTTGAACCATCAGATACCAACTCTTGGGAACCAGATCCTGGGGCAGTGGCGATGGACGCGTTCTCGCTACATTGGGAGAAATTGTTCTTCTATGCTTTTCCCCTTTCTTTCTGCCTCATCAGTTTTGTATGCAGAAGATCCAGTTAGATCTGCATCTGGGATTCTGATAATACACCGACTGGCTCACACACAACCATGGTACCCGGTGGTATTCGACGGCATGGTGAAAGAACCATGGGTGTGCAAGTCCCTAAATGCCCAAATCTAGTAACCCATCCTATAACAGGAAAGGTCCTCCATGCCATGGTCATCTGAACCTGTTAGTTTTGCTTGCAGGTTCTGAAGAGGCCATTACTAGGATTCGGGTTGTCAACGAGGGCCATGGATATCATCACAGCATCGTGCAGAGTCCACGCAGGAAGTAGTACCTCACCCACATAAGAAAATGGGAGGCCTTCTGTACTCGACCAAAACCACCTTCGACTCTGCAAAACGATTCACTGATGTGCTGGAAATTCCTCGCAAGCCAGGCCTTCACTATGATGAGGGCCTTAGCTACAGTGCCATCAAACAGTGCCCGAAGTGCATTGTCAATCCTATCTCATTATCGGGAGTAGTAGGATCCCACCAGCTGAATCAAAACTTATGAGGGGTATAATCAATTCAAACCCTCCACAACCGCAAAACATAACCTGGGACATTGGGGTTGTGTTGTCCCCTACTCAGAGCAGGTCAGCCATTTTCAATCTAATCCCACTGCATAAACTCACCTTCAAAGTGGTGATTTAATGGCACTGGTCTCAGCAACAAACGGGTCCAGACCCTCCACAAACTAAAACTGGAACAGGAAGGTCCTCGACCCCCACCAAAGTAAACCTTCTTTATAGACGAGTTTACTCAAACATCATAGGCTGGACTACAGGTCCCGATGATGTACGACTCTGCATAACCACCTATCTCCGACATTACATTGTCACTTCAAAACCATGCAGGAGAATGGAGACAGACTGTTCATCAGTTTCAAAAACCCACATCACAGGGTTACAGTGCAGACTATCTCACTCCAGTTGGCACCAGGGTGGTATTGGGAGAAGCAGGTGTAGATACTGACATTTTTTAAATCTCGATCTACTAGCGCTGCATCCCATAGCGGCGAGGACCCATTGAGGTACCCATGATCATGTCCCCGCAACAGCGGGCCTTGCCAATGAAGAACATTCCAACAGTTCTATAATAAACCTGTGCCCGCTCGCACAACTATAATAAACCTGTGGGCCGCTCCCCACGTTTTGCGGTTCAGTTTTAAGTGCTTTCCCCGAAAAGTTTTTTTCCCCCGAATTCAGGGGTTTTTGTTTGTATTAATAAATACTTTAATTCTTTTCAGCTTTGTTCAATCTGAAATAGGTTAACAACTTCCTCCATCATAATTACGGCAGTATGTGTGAGCATGGACTTGGTAGCCAGCGGCAACCCGCATCCGAGAAGAAACAACTGCATAGCGGGTCATCAAGACTGCTCAGTGGATCAATACGCTCCCCACTTCCACGCTTGGAGGAGATCTACTCAAGCCGTCTCCTCCAACGGGCCAAAAATGGATCCAGGATGACCCCACCCACCCAGGGCACTCTCTATTCCCATCCATCCTCCCTCGGGCAGACTCAGAGTCATGAGAGCACGTACCAACAGACTGAAGAACAGTATTCTTCCCCATGGCTTGTGAAGAGTCTGCTACAGTAAACTATGACACCCCCCCCCCCCCCCCCCCACACACACACACACACACACACATACATACACACACACACACTAGCACCTTCCAGCCAACGGTAACAATAACTTCTGCACTTAAAAAACACAATCTTTTTCATTCATTTATCTAACTGTACTTGCACTTTACTGTTTTTTACTGTACATTTTTTTATTTATTTATTTATTCTATGCTCTTTTTTACTATTTATGCTTGGTGGGGCTGCTACAGAAGGAGATGCTGCCAAACGAAATTTCGTTTATATTGTACAATGACAATAAGGATTCTAAGTTCTAAGTTCTAAGTAAGGGCATGGAATCACAGAGCTTTGAAATCTTCACGAAGTCACTCACGTGACTCCGAAGTAAAATTGTAAGATTAAATGAAACTTACCATTTGAAGTTTGATCCTTATTTTTAGAAGTTACGGTGAGGGATTTCATGCCTCCCCTCCGCTCCCAACCCTCTATCATAAGGTCAACTGGTATATTAGTGTCTCTTAATCTTACTATCTCCAGTCAGTGCTGCTATCTGTGATTCTACACCGCTGCTTTGAAGAATGTTGCGCATGCGTGCTGGCGGGGTCTTCACAAAATCCCTCATCGTAACTCCTCATAAAAATAAGGATCAAACTTCAAACTGGTAAGTTCTCATTTATTCTTACTATTAAACACTACAACCTCATAAGCTTTGAACTACAATAGACTATTTTATTATTATTATTATTATTATTATTATTATTATTATTATTATTGCACTATTATTGTTTGTTCTTTTTTCCCTGCATTTTTGTTATTATTTATTGTGATTATATTTTCTGTTGTGCTGCAGCAAGTAAGAATTTCATTGTTCTATCTGGGACATAGGACAATAACACTCTTGACTCTTGACAATGGGAACCCAATGGGCGGGAATGGCTGTGCCACTGGAGAGGCAGGAAGAATGGATGTGGGGGTTGAGGGTGGATGGAGTGATGCGTGGTGGGGGGGGGGAGGGCAAGCGGTGGTGTGGGGGCGGTAAGCGGGAGGAAGGTGGATCAGGGGCATCACAATGGGAACCTGTCAGCCGTGCCTGCGCAGTTGGGGGCTATGCGTGAGTGGTGGAATATAGCGTTGGGGGACCACGCCTCCCGTGTGACAATGGGACCCAACGAGTCCCACAGTCTAGTTTCTACTAAATTTAAATGCTTGTCCGTGTCTTTTGACATTTACAAACATTTAAAAAAAAATGATTATTAGAAAATAAACAATAAAACTTAAAGAGAAAAACTAGCAATTTTTAAATAAAAAGTTATTACACTAAATTCACACACATGCTTAAAATAATTTTAATTCACAGGAAGTCCTGCTCCTCTTTTCTGAGTCTACTTGTCAACTAATTGTCATTGATTCTTCTGTTTTGTCAAGTTCAGCCATTGAGAATCTTGCAGGAAAATAGAAGGCCCTGTTCTCTCATCCAAGCAGAGCACATTGTTCCAATTCATTTCAACCAGACTTGTGCAGGTCTAGGCTGATGCAGGTTCAGCAGCCACAGAGTTGTAAATTCTGCAATGGAAAGGAACGGAATACTGTATTGTCCCATGTGACTGGGCATAGTGAGATTCATTGCTGGGGGTTTTGGGGGGGTGGGGGGGGTGGGGGGTTTTTTTTTTTTTTATTTTTACACAATGTATACAAGTAGCAGCCACCTATGGCGCTGACAAAGTTACAAAGCACGCCGGCTCCCCCTTTTATTCTCCCCAAGCCCCCCACAGTGGTTTCTCCACACCGGGTCCCACCCCATTTTACATTGTCCCCCCCCAACTCCCTTTGTCCCATTGACAGGGTCTACCCCTCCCGTCCGTCTTCTCTCCTCTTTCTACTTGTTCTCACTCTTGTTCTGTCGACCTCTCCGTTCTCCCCTCCTCCTCGTCCCTCCTCCTGCCCTCGTCTTCCCTGTCTCTCTGTCTCTCCTTCTCCGTTGTCTCTGTCTCCTCCCCCTCTGTCCCCCGTCTTGTCGTGTCGTCCCTCCCCTGTCGTCCTCTCCTTGGTCTTCTTCCTCCTCGTTCCTCACCCCCCCCCCTCTCCCCCCCCTCCCCTCCCCCCCCCCCCGCACCACCTCAACCCCCCTAACCTACCCCCCTACTCTCCCCCCCCTCCCACAGGCGGTCCCCCCAATGCTCCATCAAACTCGCCGACCTATTGGTCGAAACCTAGAGGCTTCATCACCACCAACCCCGAGTCCTCCACTGGTGCCAAGGCCCCACCGCCGTGAGGCTCCACCACCATCTCCGAGTTCAACTGCCACCGAGGCTCTTCCCACCGGCCGTCGTCCGAGGCCCCCCGCCGCAGCCCAGGGCCTCCACCGCCGTCGCTGAGAGCTTTCAAACTGGACCGCCGAGGCTCCAAATCCGCGAATGGATCGCATCGCCGAAGGCTTCCACTGCCGCCGAGGCCCACTCGCTACCGCCGAGGCTTTTCTCCGCCGCTTCATTCTGCTCCACAGCACCTAGAATACGTGTCCTGGAATCTGGGCTTTTGGCTTAGGTAAGAATTAAAAAGACAAGAAATTGAAGATTATGAAAGTCAATCGAATTACTACAACTCCTGAAACATTTCCAACAAAATGTTAAGAAATTGCAGCAATACGAAATCCATTCAACTGCAAAAAAGAAGATATGGATTCCAAATCACAGGAGGGTTATTTCAAGAGAAGCATGTGTCCAAACTTCCACTGTAATTCCTTTCAGAATCACATTTAATAGAAACAAGTGCAGGTTAAGCTCAGATTCTACATTGCAATTCCTGTGTGCAATTTTGGTTTTTCTGTGGGAAGTCATCCAAATAAACCTACAATGGCGAGCCCTTACCACGCAGCAGACCCAGAGATAGACCAACACAATAGACTGAGTAGCTCAGCCTGTCAGACAACATCTCTGGAAAAGGAACAGTTGCGTTTCTGGTCGCGATCCTCCTTCATCTTGACCAAAAAACTTCGCTTATTACCCCTTTCCTCATGTACTGCTATCTGACCCGCTGAGTGGCTCCAGCTTTTTGTGTCTGTTTTTGGTTTAAGCCAGCATCTGTAGTTTCTTCCAACACATTGTAAATTCCGGCTAAAGTAATTGAATACTTTAGAGTAATAATTCATTTTAATGGCTTTGCATAGGTAGACTGCTACATATTCAGTTCCAATGCAAAACATATTGATGCATTAAAAGGGTGCCATTTGTTTTCATCCAGTGCTCTAGATGGATCCATTGTGGGATTTTTGTACGTTGTATTTTGATGAGCTGTCAAATGCCGTTTCTGGTGGCTAGAAACAACTTTTTGGCATTATTCAAAGAAGAAAGAGGTAGCCACGGAAATAGTGGATGCATTAGTGATAATTTTTCAAAACCCCTTAGATTCTGGAGTAGTTCCTGAGGATTGGAGGGTAGCTAATGTAACCCCACTTTTTATAAAAAGGAGGGAGAGAGAAAGCGGGGAAAATACAGACCAGTTGAGTCTAACATCAGTAGTGGGGAAACTGCTAGAGTCAGTTATTAAAGATGGGATAGCATCGCATTTGAAATTGGTGAAATCAATGGACAAAGTCACATGGATTTACGAAAGGTAAATCATGTTCTGACGAATCTTGTGGAATTTTTTTGAGCATGTAACAGTAGCGGGGAAATAAGGGAGAACCAGAGGATGTGGTGTATCTGGACTTCCAAAGCTTTCGACAAGGTCCCCCACATAAGGAGATTAGTAAAACAAACTTAAAGCACACGGTATTGTGGTAATAATGATGTGGATAGAGAACTGGCAGCAGACAGGAAGCAAAGGGTAGGAGTAAATGGGTCCTTTTCAGATGGCAGGCAGTGAGTAGTGGGGTCACGCAAGCTCATTGCTGGGACCACCAGCCTATTTACAAATAACCATTAATGTTGGACGAGGGAATTGAATGCACCATCTCCAAATTTGCAGATGACACAAGCTGGGGGGTATAAGTAAGGTGTGAGGAGGATGCTAGAGGCTGCAGGTGATTTGGATAGGTTGGGTGAGTGGCAGAAGCATGGCAGATGCAGTATAAAGTGGAAAAATTGAGGTTATCCACTTTGGTGGCAAAAACATGAAGGGTATGAACTATTATCAGAAGGTGGCCGATTAGGAAAAAGGGGAGATGCAACGAGACCTGGGTAGTCATGGTACACCAGTCATTGAAAAGTATGCATGCAGGTGCAGCAGGCAGTGAAGAAAGCAAATGGAATGTTTAGCATTCATAGTCGAAAGGATTTGAGTATAGCAGGGAGATTCCTCAACTGCAGTTGCACAGGTTCTAGTGAGAACCACACCTGGATATTGCGTACAGTATTGGTCTCACAATCTGAGGAAAGACATTCTTGCCATAGAGGGGGCTCAGAGAAGGTTCACCAGACCTGATTTCCTTGGGATGTCGGGACCTATTGCATATGAAGAAAGACTGGATAGGCACGGCTTGTACTCACTGGAATTTTAGTAGATTGAGGGGGACTTTAAGAAACTTACCAAGATTCATACGGGGTTTACAAGCGATAGCATGAAGATTGTTTTTCCATATCTTGGGGGAGTCCAGAACAAGAGGTCACAGTCAAGGAAAACAAATAAGGGGAAACTTTAGGAACCGAGATGATGAAAACATTCTTTACACGGAGCTGGTGAGTCTCAGGAATTTCCCTGCGCACAGACGGATCGTTTGAGGCCAGATTCGTTGGCTATTTCAAGAGGGAAGTTGGATGTGGCCCTTGTGGCTGAAGGGATCAGGGGGTATGGAGAGAAGGCAGGTACGGCAGGATACTGAGTTGGATGATCAGCCATGATCATATTGAATGGTGGTGCAGGCTCGAAGGGCCGAATGGCCTACTCCTGCACCTATTTTGAATGAAGGAATATTCAAACAACAATGCTAACTTGTCATTCAACTCCTATTTATTGCATTTATGCACAAACTATCTGCTGGCTTTGATTGCACAATGATTGCACTTCAAAAGTAGCTCAGCAGCCTGAGAATGCTTCAGGCCATTGGGAGCACATTAGAATGTTATATATATATAAATTATTTCTCCTTATCGGCCATGCAAACTACAACATAAAATATTCTTCTTTAACTTTGCTACTAAAAATGTTAATTGATTTGAAGCTCTGTTTTACATCCCGTTTCATGAGTAATTAGTTAACCTTGCTCCATGCAAGGAAACACATATAATGCTGGAGCAATATTCATTCTGTGTTGCATTATGTTATGATTCATCTCTGCCCTGCAGTAAAATCGTCTGTGAAATAGTTATATTATAGCAATTATAGTAAGACGATAGAACCAGGGGCTAAATTACTATAGTTTTAAACAGATCAAAACAAGTTTCACAATTATGATTTTATCTTTTTGATTTAGTGATAGAAATACAGCGTGGAAATAGGCCCTTCAGCCCGGCGCGAGTCTTCCACACCATGAGACCTGATGCTATCGAACATGGGAGGAAACATAACACCCGAGTATATCTACACGTTCACAAGGGAAGTAACAACTCCTAAGCAGACAGTACCTGTAGTCAGTATTGAATCAGTTATCTCCTGGCGCTGTAAGGCAGCAACTGTACCACTGCACAACCTAGTTTAGTTGAGTTTTTTTAGTATGAGAGATCCAGCGCAGAAACAAGCCCTTCTGCCCACCGGGTCTGCACCGACCAGCACAATAACACTATCCTACACACACACACAGGCCAATTTTTACATTTTCCAAGCCAATTAACCAATAAAACAGCACATCTTTGGAGTGTGGGAGGAAACCAAAGATTTCGGGGAAAACCCTCGCAGGTCGTGGGGAGAACGTACAAACTCGGTACAGACAGCACCCGTAGTCAGGATCAAAGCCGGGTCTCTGGCGCTGCAAGCGCTGTAAGGCAGCAGCTCTACCACTGCGTCATCGTGCTGCCCCAGCCCAAAAAAAATGAACCAAAACATGCAGGTTAGACAGGGAATTAACAGAAGTTTCAAGGGAGTCAAGAGTGTTTAAATGCATGTTCCAACAATGAAATAGTGAAAATCTTTTTTGCAGCTGCATAACAGTCCTGTAAACACAGTACACATAGATGATATACAATAAACACTAATTCAATAAATTCATAAGTTATTCCAGAAAAAAAAAAAGGTCTCGAGGGCAACCATAGTAGGCTGACGCTGAGGTTAGTGTTGTGTAGTATGTGGAGATATGTTGTGGAGCCTTTTGGCAGTTGGGAAGAAGTTCCTGATTAAACCAGTGTCACAGTTTTCAGAACTAAGAAAATATTCTGCTGAAGGTAGGAGTGAATGAGAGGTGTGGCCAGGGTGGTGAGCTACACCACCTATAATAACCATTGGTGCTGGAGAGGTCAGTACCAGTGGATGGGACCAAGATTGTCTACATTCTCCATAATCTCGTTTGTTTTCTGAACAGTTCAATTGCTGAAAGAGAGAGGCCTTGATGCAACCGGTTACTATGCTCTCTACCGTACACCCGTGGAAGTTCAAGAGAGTGTTTGTCAACATACTTTATCTCCTCAATTTTCTGAGGATGTAGAGGCATTTGATTGATCAATGTGCTGGGCACAGACAGGAACTGAAATTGCTGACTCAAGTCAAGAGTCAAGTAAAAATATGTGACATAGTACATAACGAGGGAATAGGAAAAAAAGAAAAAGTTCAATAAATAACATATATACTGCAATAATAATATAGTCTTTTGCAGTTCAGAGCTGAGATCTTATTCGTTGGTGTGTTTAATAGCCTGATGGCTGTAGCGAAGAAGCTGCCCGCCCGGCTCCTCCTCTCCCCCCTTCCTCCTTTCCCCACCTCTTCCACCTCTCCCCTCCTCACTCCTCACCTCCTAGCCCCCACTTTCCCCCCTCCCCTCTTCCCCCCACCCCTTCCTCCTTCCCCTCCTTCCTGCCCCCACTTCCTCTCTCCTCCCCCTCCTCTACTCCCCCCTCCTCTCTCCCCCCATTCTCTCACCCCTCTACTCTCTCTTCCACCCTCCCACCCTCTACCAACCCCCCTCTCTCCTCTCCCCCTTCCTCTACTGCGCGCCCGCCATCTGCCTCTGCTGCATCTGCTGCCGCCTGCTCTTGGGCGCCTCCCCCCCACTGCCCTGCTCTGCTACCCCTGCAGGACCCTCCTGCCCTGCCGGCGGCATCTGCACCTGCGCACGCGCTGCCCGCCTGTGAGGGAAGGCCTCCCTCACGTAACCCCCACCCTCCTCTCTCCCTCCCTCACTTCCGCCCCCTCTCGATACCCTCCTCTCTTCCCCCTCTGTAATGTGAGGGGGTTTTAGTATGCATGTGACCCAGCAAGTATGCCCCCAACCCCCCGCAACCGCTCGTTGAGGGGAACGGGATCCAACGGGTCCCCCTTTGTCTAAGAAAAACTATTAAAACTCTGATCTTTTGGATTGTGGATGTGTTGTGTGTGGTGTTTTATTTGTTTTGGGTTGAATAGACATTAGACAAAGACCACAGTGCAGGAATAGCCCATTCGGCTCGGGTCCCTTCGAGCCTAACACCGCCATTCAATGAGAATCATGGCTATCATCCCCCAATCAGTACCCCGTTCTTGCCTTCTCCCATATCCCCTGACAGACTCCCGCAATATTTAAGAGCCCTAATCTAGCTCTTCTCTTGAAAGCACAAAAAACCTGCCTCCACCGATCTCCTCTGAGGGCAGAGAATTCCACAGACTCTACACTCTCTATGAGAGAACTGTTTCCTCCGACTCCGTTCTAAATGGCTACACCTAATCTTAAACTATAGCCCCTGGTTGCTGACTCCCTCAAACATTCGGAAACATGTATCCTGCCTCCAGCGTGTCACAAGCCCCTAACAATATTATATTTTTCACAATGAATTCCTCTCATCCTTCTAAACTCAAGAGTGTACACAAGCCCCAGCTTGCTCCATTCTCTCAGCATATGACAGTCCCGCCCATCCCGGGAATTAACCTAGTAACCCTACACTGCACTCCCTCAATAGCAAGAATGTCCTTCCTCAAATTAGGGGACCAAAACTGCACACAATACTACAGGTGTGGTCTCACTAGTGCTCTGTACAACTGCAGAAGAACCTCTTTGCTCTTATATTCGATTCCTCTTGTTATAAAGGCCAACATGCCATTCGCTTTCTTCACTGCCTGCTGTACCTGCATGCTTACTTTCATAGACTGATGTACAAGGACCCCCAGATCCCGTTGTACTTCCCCTTTTCCCAACTTGATGCCCTTTAGATAGTAATCTGCCTTCCTGTTTTGCTACCGGTGAATAACCTCACATTTATCCACATTAAACTTCATCTGCCATGCATCTGCCCACTCTCCCAACGTGTCCAAGTCACCCTGCATTCTCATAGCATCCTGCTCACAGTTCACACTGCCACCCAGCTTTGTGTCATCAGCAAATTAGCTAATGTTACTTTGAATCCCTTCATCCAAATCATTGATGTATATTGTAAATAGCTGCAGTCCCAGCACCGAGCCTTGCGGTACCCCACTAGTCACTGCTTGCCATTATGAAAGGGACCCGTTAATTCCTACTCTTTGTTTCCTGTCTGCCAACCACTTCTCTATCCATGTCAGCACTCTACCCCCAATACCATGTGCCCTAATTTTGCCCACTAATCTCCTATGTTTTCCGAAAGTCCAGGTACTCTACAACCACTGGCTCTTCCTTGTCCATTTTCCTAGTTACATCTTCAAAAAATTCCAGAAGATTAGTCAAACATGATTTCCCCTTCGTGAATCCATGCTGATTCGGACCGATCCTGTTACTGCTATCTAAATGTGCGGCTATTTCATCTTTTATAATTGATTCTAGCATCTTTCGCACCACCGATGTCAGGCTAAGTGGTCTAATAACCCCGAGTGATTTTCTCTCTCCCCCACCCCCTACCCCCTTATAGTAATTGATCCCGCCTTTCTTAATGTTTTTTTCTTAAAAAGTAGGATAACATTAGCTACCCTCTTACAGGAACTGATCCCGAGTCTATAGAACATTGGAAAATGAACACCAATGCATCCATGATTTCTAGAGCCACTTCCTTAAGTACCCTGGGATGCAGACCATCATGCCCTGGGGATTTATCAGCCATCACTCCCATCAGTCTATCCAACACCATTTCCTGTCTAATGTGGATTTCCTTCAGTTCCTCTCTCACCCCAGATCCTCCGGCCACTACTATATCAGGAAGATTGTTTGTGTCTTCCTTAGTGAAGACAGATCCAAAGTACCTGTTCAACTCACCTGCCATTACCTTGATCCCCACAATAAATTCACCTTTTTCGGTCTTCAAGGGACCAACTTTGGTCTTAACTAATTTTTTCCTCTTCATGTACCTAAAGAAGCTTTTACTATCCTGCTTTATATTCTTGGCTAGCTTACCTTCGTACCTCATCTTTTCTCCCCGTATTGTCTTTTTGGTTATCTTCTGTTGTTCTTTAAACATTACCCAATCCTCTTGCTTCCCGCTCATCTTTGCTATGTTGTACTTCTTTGCTTGAATTTTTATACTGTCCCTGACGTCCCTTGTCAGCCATTGTCGTCCCTTTCTCCCCTTGGAATCTTTCTTCCTCCTAGGAATGAACTGATCCTGCACCTTCTGTATTAATCTTGGAAACACCTGCCATTTTTGTTCCACTGTCATCCCTGCTAGTGTATCTTTCCAGTCAACTTTGGCCAGTTCCTCCATCATGGCCCCATAGTCCCGTTTATTCAACTGCAACACTGACACCTCCAATCTACTCTTCTTCCTCTCCAATTAGGTGACACCAGACCAGATTGTCCACTCAACTTGAACCTGACCATGTTATGGTCACTGCCTCCTAATGGCTCATTAACCTCGAGGTAACCTCTGATAAAGATTCACCACACTTTACTCACATGGCCACTCCCTCACTCACATGGCCACTCCCTCACTGCCGCTCCCTAAGAGACGTCTTGTTTATATTGACTGATAAATTGCCTAACTTACCAATTTACCAACCAAATTCCTCAGTTTTAAACTGTTTTCCCCCTCTGACTCACTTCTAACTCTCCTCCCACGGGCTAGAACCAATCAGTGCTTTTTCCTGCTTCTCTTTGCAGCTGTTTCTTGAAAATCCACGGGAGCTCTGAGTTTAGATCATATTTACTCCAAAAAACAACGGCCTTACCTTAAAATGTTTACATATTCTTGTAGAGTTTTATCTGATGGAGTCAAAATTGTCTTACCTGAAAAATTCATTCTTTATTTCCCGAGATATTTATGAAAATGTTCAGTAATTTCAAATAACTCATAAATTGAAAATCGCTGGCTTTGACTGATGACGTGATGACGTCACAATGGCTGCACGCTGTTTTCATGTGCTGCCAATCACGGCGCCTGGCCACTCGGCTCGCAAGACCTTTGAAAAAATCACGCTCTCTTCTTGTTCGTGCTGCGAGTGACGTAACGCCCCCCCCCCATCCCCCAAACCACCCGCCCACCCGTTCCCGGGCCCTGACTGTAGCCTGCAGCCAGAAGCGAGGTTCAGGAACCAGCCCTCCCCTCTGATGGCGCGCCACCCCAATCCGCGCAATGGGAGCAGCAACGTCGGAAGGGGGAGAATTAGCAGAGGGTACAGCCCCCAGGATGCACAAGTAACCACACCAGCAGCACTCCAGGGTTCACAAGTAACCACACCAGCAGCACCCCAGGATGCACAAGTAACCACACCAGCAGCACTCCAGGGTTCACAAGTAACCACACCAGCAGCACCCGAGAAGCAGCAGCAGGTCGCCCCAAGGAGCTGCTCAAGCTGCAGGTTGATGAAGGCGGATTGCGGAGCTCACACTCCAACCTCAGCTGCCGCTTCTCCCAAGCCTGCTCGCGCTTGGACCGTTTTTTCAAGCACTGCGGACCCAAGCCCGAAGTGATCGAGAACCTGGCCAGGGAGAAGTTTGCCGCCACCGCCACCTTCGAAAGCCTTGCCCTCACGTTTCGCAGCGTGAGCTGCCCAGACTCGGAGAGCGAGCAGTCCCGGCACAGCAGCAGCGATAGCGGCAACGAGCCGCTCCAGGGGAAGAACAAGCCTCCTGCCCGCTCGGTCATCGAGCGCAACGCCAGGGTCATCCAGTGGCTGTACAGCTGCAAGAGGGCCAAGGAGCCCAAAGGCAAGGCTCCCTCTGTCCTGGTGTAGAATAAAAAAATTTGCGCCCCAATTTTTAATTTTTCTTTACTCTGGGAAAAAAGGGGGGTGCGACCGCACGCATCCAACCCCCCCCCCTTTGGACTGCCATGGCATTGTCTGTGGACCTGTTGTGTTGTGATGCATTTGGTATTGTTTTATTATTGTTATTTTATTTTGAGTTCTATCCAAGTAAATTATATCATACACAAGTACAACAATTAATGCAAAAATAGTAAGGAAACAGTGTGGAGACTTAAAAGATTTAACAGTGGAGCAATTGTAATGGATGAGTGTGGATCTTTATGGATTAGCATGAAAAGAGTCGCCTTGCTCCAGTGCACAGTTTAGATAGCTCTGGCACTCCGTGAGTGTATACTGAATGTCAGTGGCTCGTTCATTTCCTGAGCTGGAGGCAGAACTCCAGGAAGGAGAAAGTGGTTTCAGGAATAGTCCAGGTGGATCTGAGCGTGGGGTGGTTAGTAATAAAGCGGATACAATTGATGTGTTCTGTGCAAGTGTAGGTGGAAGCCCCAATGCAGGCAAAGCTGTGTGAAAGGGTTGGTGAGTGGTACCGTAGCAGAGTTGGAACAAGAGCTGTTCCACATCGCCAACGAAAATGTCGACGTGTCACTCAGACTCATGCAATTACCCATGATTACACCTTTGATTTGTAGACAGAGAGAGAAATCAAGATGTTATTCAGGGTAAGAACATGTTCAGCCAGGTGGATGAGAGAGTGTTTGTGGAAGGGTTGTATCCATGTTTTAGAGAGAAGCCAAGGGACCCAAGACCTTCCTAATGGGGGAATAAAGGTATACAGGGGCTGCACAGGCATGGTGAAGATGAGGTGATGGGGCAGGGAAATTGGAAGTTGTCAAAATGGTGAAGGGCGTGCAAGGCATCCCACACACAGGTGGGAATGGATTCGGCAAGAGGGTACAAGATGAGAGTTGAGTTAAGAGGATTTGAGTTCAGTGTGGCAAGAGCGGGCAGAAACAATGGGCCTTGCTTGTGAACCTTAGGTTTATGAGCATGGAGGTCTGAGATAATATTCCAACTTAATATCAGTCTCTAAACAGAAAAGCATTCAATTTTTTGATTCAGTTTAGTTTATTGTCATGTGTAGCGAGGTAAGGAGAAAAGCTTTTGTTGCGTGCTAACCAGTCAGCGGAAAGACAATCCAGGATTACAATTGAGCCATTTATAGTGTACAGATACATGATAAGGTGATTGGATAAGTAGATATTATTCTTTTTTGTTCTAGTGGGAGAAAATTATATATAAACAGTGATCGCTTGTTATGTTTCCTTATATTTGTTGTACAAGCAATCTCCTTCTCAAGGTCCAATAACTTAAATTGTCAAATTATTTATCCAGCACACCACTGTCATACTTCATTCCCTTATTGTGCTCAGTTTAAGAAATAACATAAACTATGGATCAGGTCCCAAATTATCTGCAGTAAATAATACACCAGATCAGCTGGTTGTATTAAAAAATTATGGGACTTCGTTTTTTGGTAATGTCATGGACAGATCTTTTTTTTCATGACTGTCCATGTTACCTTGCTGCCTGAAGCCATCAAAACTGTCTATGACAATAGTTCTGTCTCAGCAGTAGCAGAGGCAGGGATTTGACCAATTAATGCAAGTCTAAGCAAGCGCCGAGCACACAATGCAGGTCCTACTCAGGTAATGACAATCCATTTCTAAGAAAGGTCCCGACCCGAAACTTCACCGGAGAAACTTTTCTCCAGAGGTGCTGTTTGACCTGCTGAGTTACTCTAGCTTATTGTAGGTATGTTACAAAACTTACCTTGAGCAGCGCTGCAGTTCTGCCGCTCCCCGTGTGCGTGACTTTGGCGCCTTTCAGAGGGGGGCGTGTTTAAAGTGCCGTTTTTCCACAGACAGGGCAAATCGATCCATGTCGGGCGATTTCGTTGCTGAAGAAAAATCGCTCCGACATTTCATTCATGAAGGTATTTTTAAATTACACTAGATTATTTATTAACTAGAGTAATTAAAAAATCATCTTCTAAAGCCGTGAGCGCCGACAACGGGAAGGATTTTACGTAGGGGAGAAAATAGTGCACAGTTTATTTTTACATTAAAACTTGGTTTTTAGAAAGTCTTTAATCGCATTTTCATGTTGCGAAATTGTGACAAAAAAAAATGTACGAACCGGCAGTGTTTTTCATGCTGACTTCAGCGCAAACCGCAACGTTCTAATCCACCGCATTCCACTAAAACCCACTCGCAAGTTGATTTAAATGGCCATTAATTTACAGGAATTGAACACTAAATTCCTTCCATTTGGCCTATAAATTCATGAAAATGAGATTTGAAAATCATGTTATATTGTGAATTATTGTGTGAATGTTATTTGGACACTTAGGCAATTTTTAAAAGTTTATCTTTTGTTAAGAAATGGATAGATGTTTAGATCTAGTAATTGAATTTTGTAATTAGCTACAATTAGGTAACTAATTAATTATATGCTTTAATTTCAGGTCATCCAAGTAATATTGTTTCATATTTGTTTCAAAATGCTTCAATCTATAATAACTGAAAATTTCATTGAGTTCTCTTAATTTTTAAGAAAGTTATGGGCTTTTGACTGTCCTAGATCACAGCTTTTGTGTTAAGTCCATGGAAAGGCAATGGGGAACAAGATGCTAATTTCCGAGTATGAACATGGCCATAACATTTTTAATACTGAAGATCAGAAAGTGAATTAGGTGTCAAATTAAACTTCTTTTTATGCTTTATCTGATGGGATAAATTGCAGACTTGATTTTTTAAATCTCAAAATTTTGTAACATTGCTACTTAATTGTGCATATCCTGAAAACTGGTTAGTAAGCTAAATTCCACAAATTTCCCCCACATATTCAATTCTGATGCAAACCATTAATTAATTACTTAGATGATCTCTCTGCTTTGGGTCATTTGATTACATTCATACAGAGGTTACGTTAATGTTACCAACCTTTATTTCACTGGTGTCAATGTTTACAATGAGTATCCTTGGATGCTGAGACATCTGCACTTATGTCAAGCAAAGCATGTTGAACAATTTTTATTCCATACACCAGATTTGTTGATATTGAATGGGAGGAGGCGGTAAGAGGAAAGAAGAATACAATGTATTCTTGTACAATGTAAGGGACAGAGGTTTCGGGGTAACTTCTTTACTCAGAGGGTGGTGGCTGTGTGGAATGAGCTTCCAGCAGAAGTGGTGGAGGCAGGATCGATTTTAACATTTAAGAGTAAAGTGGATAGGTATATGGACGTGAAGGGAATGGAGGGGTATGGTCTGAGTGCAGGTAGATGGGACTAGGGGAAAACAAATGGTCGGCACGGACTGGAAGGGCCAAGAGGGCCTGTTTCCGTGCTGTAATTGTTATATGGTTATATGGTTATATGGTTAATGTAATCTTAGGTAACAAGAGCAATAGCTGCTCCTGTTTATTAATGAAAGGAAGGTTATGGTGGTGGAAGGTTATTTATCAGACAGAAGGCCTGTTGCTAATGCCTCGGGACTCAGTGCCAGGTCCGTTGATGTCTGTGGTTTATATCAGCGATTTGGATGAGAATGTACAAGAATGTATGTTTGCAGATTACACCAAAGTAGATGGTATTGTAGAGATTGAAAATGGTTACAAAAAATGACAGCAGGATATTCCTCAGTGGTCTGAGGAATGGCCATTGAAGTTGAATATCGATAAGTCATGCAGTGTTACATTTTGGGAAGTCCAAACGCATCATACCAACGCATGACCTTCATAGTGAATGGGGCTTTGGCTAGTGTTGTAGAGCAGAGAGATCTAGGACTACATGTACACAGTTCTCTGAAAGTGGCATCACAGGTAGATAGGGTGGTAAAGAAGATAGGGTGGTACATTTGGTTTCATTAGTCAGGGTACTGAGTACAGAAATTGGGGCATTATGTAACAGTTGTAAAAGACATTGGCATACTGTGGGAAACTGTGTTCAGGTTTGTCTCTTGGAAGGATGTCAAAGAGTCAAGAGTCAAAAGTCAAAAGAGTTTATTGTCATGTGTCCCTGACAGGACAATGAAATTCTTTCTTTGCATAGCACAACAGAACATAGTAGGCATTGACCACAGTTATATACTTAAATACACACATTAATTAATAAATTAATAAAGTACAAATAACAGATGGAGGGGTATTAATGTTCAGAGTTTTGTCCGAGCCAGGTTTAATAGCCAGGATGGCGAGACTGTCATATGCATATGAAAATGGCCATAACCTTTTTAATACTGAAGATATGAAAGTGAATTAGGTGTCAAATTAAACTTCTTTTTATGCTTTATCTGATGGGATAAATTGCAGACTTGATTTTTTAAATCTCAAAATTTTGTAACATTGCTACTTAATTGTGTATATCCTGAAAACTGGTTAGTAAGCTAAATTTGGTGTAATCTGCAAACGTACATTCTTGTACATTCTCATCCAAATCGCTGCTATAAACCACAGACATCAACGGACCTGGCACTGATTCCTGAGGCATTAGCAACAGGCCTTCTGTCTGATAAATAACCTTCCACCACCATAACCTTCCTTTCATTAATAATCTGTCATATGCTGAGAGAATGGAGCAGCTGGGCTTGTATACTCTGGAGTTTAGAAGGATGAGAGGGTATATTATTGAAACATATAAGATGATTAAAGGTTTGGACATGCTAGAGGCAGGAAACATGTTCCCGATGTTGGAGGAGTCCAGAACCAGGGGCCACAGTTTAAGAATATGGAATAAGCCATTTAGAACGGAGACGAGGAAACACTTTTTCACACAGAGAGTGGTGAGTCTGTGGAATTCTCTGCCTCAGAGGGCGGTGGAGACATGCAGGCTTGCAGATTATTGGGCATCTGTTTATTTCCCTAGTGTGTGTAAGGTAGAACTGGTGTGATTGTTGGTTGGCACGAACTCGGTGTCAGAGGGCACGTTTCCATACTGTATCTCTAAAAAGTAAAAGCTAAATTAAGAAATAAAAATTGGCATCTTATCATCAGCTACAACATGGAAGCTTTGCGGTGTTACGAGAAAGACTACCTTAAACATCTATGATGTAACGTGCTTCCATTAACAGCACTCCTTACATATGGAATAGTGAGAAAAACTTTATGGAAATATCCACCATCCTAATTATTACATTCAAAAGCACCCAGCTGTGTAGTGTCTCTACGTTCACCCTGCCATTAGATAACAAAATTGCAGCATCTTCCACAAGTAATAATGCCAATTACTGAAGGCAGTTTCAATCTCCTTGATGTGATATGATGCACTGAGGAGGTCGGTTGCAGTCAGCCTGTTATTGTCTATCCGTCAGCCATTCTGATAGTGAGAGATGATCGCACAATAAAAGGATGAATCAGACTGCAAATACCGACCAAAATACTTCAATTGTTGCAATTAGCAATCATGTGAGGAAGACAGATTATGACTAGCTGCTGCAGCAGAACAGACAGAGTCAGAGTCATGCAGCGTGGCTCACACCCTTCGGCCCAATTTGTCTCTGCTGACAAAAATGCCCCATCTATCCTAGTCCATCCTGCCTGCGTTTGGCCCATAGCCCTCTAAACGTTTCCTACCCATGCACCTGTCCTAATGCCTTTTAAACGCCTGCCTCAACTACCACCCCAGGCAGCTCGTTACATATACCCACCACCCTCTGTGAATAGTTGCCCCTCAGGTTCCCATTAAACCTTTCCACTCGCACCTCCGCCATATGTCCCTTGGTTCTTGATTCTGTTTTGGGTAAAAGATGAGCTGACCGCTTTGATTTCTGGGAGGCCCTATTCTCTCTCCAGTCAACCTCTTTCCTTAAATTTACCTAGAAAATCTCTTTTGATTCTCGTTATTATTTGCCAGTGCTGTCTCCTGCTCCCATTTTGCCCTCTCCATTTCCTTAAGTTTGCTCCTCAGTCACCAAACCTCCTCCAGAGATACACGATCCCAGCTGCCTGTACCTGTCCCTTGCCTTCTTTTTGATAGAGCCTCACTTGCTCTCGTCATCCAAAAATCTGAATCCCTGCTCCCTGCCACAATTCCTCAGCCACACATACATCTGTCCTATCTTCCAGTCCCTACTCTCACTAGCACGTGGCATTGGGAGCAATCCTGATATCACGACCCTAGAGGTCCTGATTTGTAATATATATTCTTTACCTCATCGCTTTTCCTGCCCATGCCATTTGTGACAACGTGCACCACAACCTCTGACTGCTGACCTCTCCCCTGGGGATGTCTCCCAACGTCCTGGACTCTGGCATTAACAAGGCAACACACCATCCTGGAAACATAGAAAATACTGTAGTTGCAGGAGGAGGCCATTTGGCCCTTCGAGCCAGCACCGCCATTCATTGTGATCATGGCTGATCGTCTCCTATCAATAACCCGTGCCTGCCTTCTCCCCATATCCTTGACTCCACTAGCCCCTAGAGCTCCATCTAACTCTCCTTTAAATCCATCCTGTGAATTGGCCTCTACTGCCTTCTGTGGCAGAGAATTCCACAAATTCACAACTCTCTGGCTGAAAACTTTTTTCTCATCTCAGTATTAAATTGCCTTCCCTTTATTCTTAGACTGTGGCCCTGGTTCTGGATTTCCCCCAACATTGGGAACATTTTTCCTGCATCTAGCTTGTCCAGTCATTTTATAATTGTATATGTTTCTATAAGACACCCCCTCATCCTTCTAAATTCCAGTGAATACTAGCCCAGTGTTTCTAATCTTTCCTCATATGACAGTCCCGCCATCCCGGGGAGTAAAGCTTGTGAACCTACGCTGCACTGCCTCAATAGCAAGGATAGCAAGGATGTCCTTCCTCAAATTAGGAGACCAAAACAGCACACAATACTCCAGATGTGGTCTCACCAGGGCCCTGGACAACTGCAGAAGGACCTTTTTACTCCTATACTCAAATCCTCTCGTTACGAAGGCCAACATGCCTTTAGCTTTCTTCACTGCCTGCAGTACCTGCATGTTTACTTCCAGTGACTGGTGTACCAAATCTGGCACCATTGAGATAATAATCTGCCTCCTTGTTCTTGCCGCCAAAGTGGATAACCTCACATTTATCTATATTATACTGCATCCACCATGTATCTGCCCACTCACTCAACCTAACCTTTCTACAGGATATATAACCCTGAATATTCAGTTCCCAGCCCCGATCCTCCTGCAGCCATGTCTCTGTAATCCCCACAATGTCAAATCTACCAATCTCTAACTGAGCCTCAAGCTCATCCACTTTACTTTTAATACTTCACGCATTCATATATAATAATTTTAATCCATTATTCGCCTCGCCTTTCACATCGATTCCTATTTCACTTGGCCATACTCTCTTTTCCCCAAGCTTTCTGCCCCATTAATTCTGGGGTCTTAACTTTTCCTAGAATCTTTTTCCCTTCATCTACATCCTTGTATTGCCTCCCCCCCACTATTTAGTCTCCTCCCCTCCACTATTTAATTTAAACCCACCCGTGTAGCAGTGGCAAATCTGCCTGCCAGAATGCTGGTACCCCGCCTGTTAAGGTGCAACCTGTCCCTTTTGTGCAATTCACCCTTTTCCCAAAACAGATCCCAGTGGTCTAAGAATCTAAATCCCTGCCCCCTGCTCAGGCGCCTCAGCCACACAGTGGAATTCATTGCCACAGATGGCTCCTGCAGTCAAGTCATTGGGTATTTGCGGTGGCACCAGCAATGGCTGCCTCGCCAGCAGCAGTTAGTCCTTTCACCCTTATTTTTAGTGTGTCTAAATGTATGTTTTAATGTTTCTTAGTATGTTTTATGTGGGTGGTGGTGGAGGGGAATAGGGGGAAACCGTTTCCCAGTCACTTACCTGGACGGAGATGCGTCTTTTCTCCGTGTCGCATCTTCTTCCCCCCCCCTCGCGGCCTACCAACTGGATTGGCGCGGCCTTTCCTACCGGAGACCAGCCAGAGCTTCAGCAGTGGGGGCAGCGCTGAATTACCATTGCGGAGCGGGGTGATGCCTTGCCGGGGATCGCCAGTGTTGGAGCTCCGGAGTGTTGGGCCTGCTGACTTTAACACCGTGGAACTGTGGTTTGCGGAGCTTTTAGCCGCGGGTGGTGCTGATTTTAACATCGCAGAGGCCTGGGATCTTTTGCCGGGGTTTGCCAGTGTTGGATCTCCACCCAGCTCGGCCTGTGGACTTCGGGAGCAGAGGACTCCGGTAGGAAGTGGCCAATTCGGAAACTCCAAGCCGCTGAGTGTGTTCCTCCGTTCCGACGCCGGAGTTCCGATCATCCCGGCGAGAGGGCCTGTACATCAGGCCATCTGTAGCAGCGAATGCAGAGGGTTCAAAGGCCCCGACCACGGGTGAACAAAGAGGAAGATGACTGAACTTTATTGCCTTCCATCACAGTGGGAAACGGTGATTCCACTGTGTGGGGATGTTCATGTTAAATTCTATCGTGTGCTGTGTTCTTATTATTTGTATGGCTGTATGGTAACTCAAATTTCACTGTACGAATTGGTGCATGTGGCAATAAATAACTTGAACGAACTATTTCTGAAGTAGAGATTGATAGGTTCTTGATTAGTAAGGGCATCAAAGGTTTGGTGAGGGGGGGGGGAAGAAGGCAAGAGAATGGGGTTGGGAGGAAAAGTTAGATCAGGCATGATCAAAAGGCAGTGTAGACTCGATGGGCTGAATGGCCTCCTGCCTTATGGTCTTATACACGATACCCTAAGTGATGAAGGCCAATGTGTCAAAAGCCGTTTTGACCACTCTGTCTCCCTGTGACACTATTTTTAAGGGGCTAAACATATTCACTCCAAGATCCCTCCGCTCCTCAACATTCCCTAGAGCTCTGCCATTCACTGTTGGTCCTGCCCTGGTTTGACTTCCCAATTTGCAACACCTCACACTTATCTGCATTAAACTCCATTACCCATTCCTCAGCCCACTTGCCCAGCTGATCAAGATCCTGTTGAATTATTTAATAACCATGTTTACTATCTACAATACCACCTGCTTTAGTGTCATCGGCAAACTTACTAATCATGTCTCCGCATTCTCATCTAAATCATTGATATAAAGCACAAACAGTGAAGAGCCCAGCACTGATCCTTGGGCACATCACTAATCACAAGTTTCCTGTCTAACAAACCTCCTGCATGGTTCGGGAGCTGTAAGGCGTACGAACGGCACCAACTGGACAGGATTGTGAAGACCGCCAGCAGGATTATTGGTGCTCCACTCCCTTTATTGCTGGACATATACAGGAAGAGATGTATTAGCAGAGCCATCTCCATCATCAAAGACCCATACCACCCATCGCATCACATATTCTCCATCCTGACATCTGGGAAGAGGTACAGGAGCATCAGCTGCAAAACCAGCAGGATGCTCCTCAGCTTCTTCCCGCAGGCAATTAGACTGATAAACGGACTTTGCGCCCTGCCAAAGTATCGTGCACCAAACACCAACCTGGACACACTGAAGCAGAGCCATTGTCGTGCCACTGCCGATCGGAACTCGTGACATATGTAGTTTTATTCTCTATTTCTATTACTGAATGGACACTGGTTGAGAAAAGTTTTTTCATTTTCCTCTGGGTATGCAAATACTCAGAAAAGTGATAATAAAGATATACAATACAATACAATCATCAGTCTCTACATCAAATATCATGTATGAAATCATGAGAGGAATAGATCGGGTAGATACACAGAGTCTCTTGCCCAGAGTAGGAATCGTGGACCAGAGGACAGAGGTTTAAGGTGAAGGGGAAAAGATTTAATAGGAATCTAGGGAGTGTGGCGTCAGTTAATACACAGACCACTTATGGTCGAACCCTCGTCAGTAGGTACGAGGGCTGGCACGTGACATCATTGGCTAGAGGGAGTGTCCTGCTACTTAAGGTCATCCCACCTCGGGACCGGGGGAGTCAACAGGTAGCTGAGCCCGAGAGAACAACCTCGCTCAGCTACAGCAGCAATGATAATATAGTTAGCGCACCAACCTAATGTGTAACACCTGAATAAACAACTGTTTGAACCTGCCTGATGTCTGGCCTTATTCATCACGTTTGGTGCTGCTACATTGGTGACCCCGACTATCCAAACTGAAATTTGGATTTTACCTGACGCATGCAGCCTCAGGAGTCCTGATGTCTGCAGCCAACTGCCCAGCCCTGCAGAACGATGCTGTCTCCAACCCGGCCCTACAGTAAGGTATGCCGCTACATCTGGGATGCCGCAGCTACCCCACCAGCTGCTGCTCACTGGAGCTGAGAAGCCGCGGCGCAAACCGCTGCACTCACTCTCAATCAGTTCCCGGCATACGGACCAAGGCCCCGCATTCAACCCACACACCGCTCCAGGCCTTGTGTGACGGCCGCCAAGCTCTCCCGCATGACCTGCCCGGAGCCAACCACCGGAGTGGAGAAGTTGTACCAGCCGCCGCTTTAACTCCCCACCAGCTGCTGCAGAGCTGTGAGCATAGCAGCCTCTGCCCCAGCATCTCAACCTGACTCAAGCTCCGACGGCCCCTTGGCGCGAAGAGAGTACCTGCCGCTCTCTCCCACTCCTGACAATTGGACCAGGGCCTGGCCTCGCACCGCGGACACGGCTCCAGGCCCTGCGCTGCACCGGAGCTCACTGCTCCAGGCCCTGCACCTGATCCGGCCATCACACACACACACACACTTGCACCACATACCGGATCTCACCGCGGACAAAGACGGCTTCACCCTGGCAACGCAACAGGACTCACCGCACCTGGCCCCGCCAGCCTCTGCCCAGCCACACGATAGGGCGGGCTTACCTGGGGCGACTGCCGAAGACGCCCTTCTTCTCCTAACCGGCGCGGACTCCGAAGATCCATGGGCGCTGGCTGCCGGTCTGGCCCAGCAGTGGGGTCATCAATCGCTGGACAAGGCCGCCTCAGCCGGCCGGAAAAATGGCCGCCGCGGCCTCCTGAAACAAGCGCCGCACAACTACAAAAATGGCTGCCGTGGCCGGCCGGAAGAGAAGCTCGAACTTCCCTGATCGGCATCCACAGCGCCACCTTCCGGCCGGATACCGTCCTTGCAGCCTGACCACACGCAACAGCGCCTCATTCAGGGTGTCACTGCAACCTCTGGTTTTCCAGCACAGCTTTACATCCTGCACCATGGACACTGGACAATTTGAACTTACCACTTTGCACCTGATTGCTCACTGTAGTTTGTGTTGTTTCTGTTCATTTTGTTTACACAGCATCACCACGCCGGGTTCCGCAATCAGTTTGTTTATTTTATTTCGTTTTTTTCTCCTCATTGTTGCCATTGCTGGGTGGCCGTATTTCAGAGGACACTCTCCCTTAGCTGGTCGAGGAGACATGCGACTGTGTCTCTTCCGTCCGGCAGCTTTTGCATCGGTCTCCTCGCACCCCTCGGGATCACCCACGCGGAGAGTCAACTGCGCCCGCAGGCCCCTCCGTCCTGACCCACGTCCGGGGTGTCCCCGACCCACATGCAGGAGCCGCCCTCGAACACTCTACTCCTTCCTCCGGTTCTGGGGGGGGGGGGGTCCTGTGGCCTCAGCTAATACACAGACCACTTATGGTCGAACCCTCGCCAGTAGTACGAGGGCTGGCATGTGATGTCATGGGCTAGGGGGAGTGTCCTGCTATTTAAGGTTATCTCACCTCAAGACCTTAGCAGTCAACAGGTAGCTGAGCCCGAGAGAACATCTCGCTCAGCTACAGCAGCAATGATAACATGTAACACCAGAATAAACAACTGTTTCAAACCTGCCAGACGTCTGGCCTTATTCACCACATTTGGTGCCGCTACAGGAGTAACATTTTCACATTAAGGATGTATGGAACAAACTGTAGGGGCCGCGGAGCGTTTTTGGAAGTGGGGGGGCTGAGCGATCACAGATCACTGGCCTTGGGGGTACCTGGCGAGGGAGTGGAGCAACCGAGGAGGGTGTGGGAGGGTATTTTTAAGATAATGAACATATAACCATATAACAATTACAGCACGGAAACAGGCCCTCTCGGCCCTTCCAGTCCGTGCCGACCATTTGTTTTCCCCTAGTCCCATCTACCTGCACTCAGACCATACCCCTCCATTCCCTTCACATCCATATACCTATCCACTTTACTCTTAAATGTTAAAATCGATCCTGCCTCCACCACTTCTGCTGGAAGCTCATTCCACACAGCCACCACCCTCTGAGTAAAGAAGTTCCCCCTCACGTTACCCCGAAACTTCTGTCCCTTAATTCTCATGTCATGCCCTCTTGTTTGAATCTTCCCTACCCTCAATGGGAAAAACGTATCCACGTTAACTCTGTCTATCCCTTTCATCATTTTAAAGACCTCAATCAAGTCCCCCCTTAACCTTCTGCGCTCCAAAGAATAAAGACCTAACTTGTTCAACCTTTCTCTGTAACATAGTTGCTGGAACCCTGGCAACATTCTAGTAAATCTCCTCTGTACTCTCTCTATTTTGTGAGACATGAGAGATAGGAGCAGGTGATTATTATTTCTGTTATTGCTCGACCTCCAAAAACTGGGGGATAATAATACAGGCCATTCCCCCACCTCAAAAAGTGTGGGGATATATCCCCCATCACCATCCCCCGGATCAACGCCAGTACCTTCCACGGAACAGAAAACTTGACAAGAAAACAATAACGTGTTATAACTTCACGTGCTATTTTTTTTTGTTTGTAGTTGAAAAAGGGACAAGAAATAATCATAACATTTCCGGATTTTGCAGTCATACAAATTATGTTTTGCTCGGGGAAAAACCAGAGTATTTTGAAACTATGCGTTCTGCTTTATTTCATTTTGATTTGAATTTAGAATCATCAAACCATGACATTAATAAAGGGGGTATATGTTTGTGGAAAGGTTACTATTTTAAAAGTAAGACTTTCGAGACATCTAAAATGCATTAGAAATATACATTTCAATGCACTGAGTCTCTTGTAGGTGAATCGAGGACCAGAGGACAGAATTAAGGTGAAGGTGAAAAGATTTAATAGGAATCTGAGGAGTAACTTTTTCCACACAAAGGGTGGTGGGTGTATGGAACAAGCTGCCAGTGGAGGTAGTTGAGGCAGAGACTATCCCAACGTTTAAGAAACAGTTAGACATGTTTCTAGGACAGGTTTGGAGGAATATGGACCAAAAGCAGGTAGTATAGCTGGGACATGTTGGCGGGTGTGGGCGAGTTGGGTCGAAGGCCTGTTTTCACACTGTATCACTCAATGAGCACATTATACCTCCACCATGCATGAATGCTTCAAAATCAAGTGATGAGTTTTATTGCCACACTCAAGCATAAAAAATAGGTGCAGGAATAGGCCATTCGGCCCTTCGAGCCAACACTGCCATTCAATATGATCATAGCTGTTCATTTAAAATCAGTACCTGTTTCCTGTTTTTTCTCCATATCCCTTGATTTTCCTAGCCCCAAGAGCTAAATGTAACTCTCTCTTGAAAACATCCAGTGAAATGGCCTCCGCTTACAACTGGGACTTGAAAATGGCACCAAACTGGCGACTCTGTGTACTGTCTCAGTGTGCTACTGCTATACACTTGTACTGTATCTGAGATGCTTATCTAACATGTATCTAAGTGCTTATGCATCGTAATAATTGTACTGAATTGTGTAGAAAAATGAATTTCACTGTACCTCAATAGACAATAGGTGCAGGAGTAGGCCAATCGGACCTTCGAGCCAGCACCGCCATTCACTGTGATCATGGCTGATCATCTACAATCAGTACCCCATTCCTGCTTTCTCCACATATCCATTGACTCTCCTAATCTTTAAGCGCTCTGGCTAACTCTATTCAGAAGGCATCCAGAGAATTGGCTCCACTATATTCTGAGGCAGAGAATTCCACAGATTCACAACTCTCAAACATGGGCAGGTGGGACGAGTGTAGCTGGGACATGATGGCCGGTGTGGGCGAGTTGGGCCAAAGCGCCTGTTTCCACACCGTGTCACTCTATTACACTGCTTCCTTTCACGAAGCCAATTTTATATTCAGTCAGCTACCTCTACCGTGATCTCATGCGATCTAACTATCCTGAGCAGCCCACCATACAGAACCCTATCAAAGACCTTATTGAACTCCATATAGACAGCGTCTATGGCTCTGCCCTCATCAACCTTTTTGGATACTCTTCAAAAAACTCACGATTCATGAGACATGATCTCCCATGAACAAAACCATGCTGTCACTAATCAACTGTCCATCCTTATCTTACCCTTCAGATTACTTTGCAGTAACTCGCCTACACAGATATTATCGATAGTTATCAGGCATTTCTTTGCAGTCTTTTTTCAAACAGAGGAACATTAGCCGACCTCCAGTCTTCCAGCACCTCACATGTATCCAATGATTCGTATATTTCTGCCAGGGCGCCTGCAATTTCTTCTCTAACTTCCCACAATAACCTCGGATATATCCGTTCAGGTCTGGGAGATTAGCCTATCTTCATATGCCTTACGACATTCAGCACCTCCTTGACCATAACACTGACTGTCATCAAGACACTTCCATTAACTGTTCAAAGTCCCCCAGTATTCATGTCTTTCTCCTCAGTAAAAACAGAAGAAATACTCATTGACTTAAACAATCCAATGGCTGCTTTGTGAAATCTTCCTCTGTGCCACAGAGCTGGCCCGAGTTAAAGTGAGTGGAATTAAATAAGATATTTAATGCAAGAATGAAGGAAACCGAGTTGGCTTCTGTTGAAGGAAGAACTCTTAAAGCACTCAGACCACTTTGATGCGAGATGGAGATGAAGAGCATCCATCCTATACATTAATCATTAGGATTGAGGAATCAGAAATTGTCAAAGCGACAAGGGGCATTACAGGTGTCAATGACAAAAATGGGAAGAGACTAGTTCAGGGAGAAAGGCAGGCTTTGAATGAGGAAAGGAAATGAGGTACAGATGCTCCTCGACTTAC
Organism: Okamejei kenojei; assembly: GCA_035221665.1. NCBI lineage: Eukaryota > Metazoa > Chordata > Chondrichthyes > Rajiformes > Rajidae > Okamejei > Okamejei kenojei. Next base: position 3,321,279 of record CM069145.1, read on the forward strand.
GATATTTCGACTTTACGATGGTGCAAAAGCGATAACACATTCAGTAGAAACCGTACTTCGAACTTTGAATTCTGATCTTTTCCCGGGCTAGCGATATGTTTGATAGGTTAGGTCTATTAAATGCATCTGCGACATATTTTCGATTTAAGATGAGTTTATCGGAACGTAACTCCACCTCAACTTAAGGGGCACTTGTATTGGGACCATACTCATGAGGCAAGCATGAGAACATGTCTGAGAGCTGAAATTTGATCTTTGAGAGGTGGAGGTCATTTCATCATACTCAAGGAGGACTCTCTCTAACTTCTACAGGTGCACAGTAGAGAGCATGCTGACCAGTTGCATCGTTGCTTGGTTTGGCAACTTGAGTGCCCAGGAGCGAAAAAGACTGCAAAAAGTAGTAAACACTGCCCAGTCCATCATCGGCTCTGACCTCCCTACCATCGAGGGGATCTATCGCAGTCGCTGCCTCAAAAAGACTGGCAGCATCATCAAGGACCCACACCATCCTGGCCACACACTCATCTCTCCGCTACCTTCAGGTAGAAGGTACAGGAGCCTGAAGACTGCACCGACCAGGTTCAGAAACAGCCTCTTCCCCACAGCCATCAGGCTATTGAACTCAAACAAAACTCTGAACATTAATAGCCCATTATCAGTTTATTTGCATTTTATCAGTTTTTTTATTCATGTGTGTATATATTTATACAATGGTATATGGACACACTGATCTGTTCTGTATTCATGCCTTCTATATTCTGTTGTGCTGAAGCAAAGCAAGAATTTCATTGTCCTATCTGGGACACATGACAATAAACTCTCTCGAATCAGGCCACTGCAGGAAAACCCTTACCAGCAAGTTTGATGATGACATCAACATTGATTCTAAATAGTCAGAGTGCTGCAGGTTCAGAAGTGGGGAGGTGTAATTATGTGATTAAGAATAGTACAGGGCATTTCTTACCATTTTGCTTTTCAGTCATTCAGCAAATCTGCTGGACAATCTTTGTCATTCAATGTGATCATGTCTGATCATCCACAATCAGTACCCTGTTTCTGCCTTCTCCCCATATCCCCTGACTCCACTATCTTTAAGTGCCCTATCAAGCTCTCTTGAAAATATCCAGAAAACCGGCCTCCACCGCCCTCTCAGGCAGAGAATTCCAGACCCACAACTCTGGGTGAAAAAGTGTTTCCTCATCTTTGTTCTAAATGCCTTACCGCTTATTCTTAAACTGTGGCCCCTGTTGGACTGCCCCAACATCGGGAACATGTTTCCTGCCTCTAGCCTGCCCAAACCTTTAATAATTTTATAAGTTTCAATAAGATCCCCTTCTAAATTCCAGAGTATACAAGCCCAGCCGCTCCATTCTCTCAGCATATGACAGTCCCGCTATTTCCTTGGATCCCATGTAGATCACATGGGATCTAAGGAAAGATAGTTGAATGGATAGAAAATTGGCTTAATGGAAGGAAGCAGACGTGTTGGTGGAAGGTTGCTTCTCGGATTGGAGGCCTGTGACTCGTGGTGTGACTCATGGTTCAGTGCTGGGCCCATTACTGTTTGTCATCTATATCAATGATTTGGATGACAATGTACATGGCAAGATGAGCAAGTTTGCAGATGATACAAAAGTGGGTGGTATTGTAGATAGTGAGGATGGTTGTCAAAAATTGCAGCAGGATTTTGATCGATTGGCCAGGTGGGTTGAGGAATAGTTGAATGAATTTAAAACAGAGGAATGTGAAGGGTTGCATTTTGGGAACACTCGCATGGGCAGGACCTACGCAATGAATGGTAGGGCTCTGGGGAATGTTGTAGAGCACAGGGATCAAGACATGCAGGTACATAGTTAGTTGAAAATGGTATCACAGGATGGTCAAAAAGGTTTTTGGAACATTGGCCTTCATCAGAGTAAAGATGTTGAGAGGACATGTTGTAGTTGTATAAAGGGCCGGTCCCACTTGGCAATTTTTTCGGTGACTGCCAGCATCATTGACTGACGTATCAGGTCACTGAACATTTTGCGGCGGTGACATGCATATCAATTATTGTTATTAGAACACATCTGCAGAATTGGAGTAGATTCTTTGATAACAAATGTGGGATCTAACTCTCCCAGACCTCATGTGAAAGGTTTAGATTAGATTTCTCAAAGGTGTTCAGGAGACTTTTCTCCAGCAATATGTAGAGGGCCCCACACATGAGAAGACAACACTAGTCTTGGGAAATTGGGAAGGGCAAGTCAATGAAGTGTTCATGGAGGAACCTTTTAGGGACCAGTATTTGATTATGTTTAAGATAGTGATGGATAGGGACAGAGAGAGCCCACGTGTTAAAATGCTAAATTGGGGTAAGGTCAACTATGAGGGTACGAGAGAAAGTCTCGCTCAAGTTGATTGGATCAGGTTGTTTGAGGGGAAAGGAGCATCAGCCACGTGGGATATTATTAAAAATGTGCTATTAAGAGTGAAGGGAAGCTTGGTTGACAAGAGAAATTGAGATATTGGTGAAGAATAAGAAGGATGCATGGGATAGGCAGCTGGGATGAAGTGTATCTCTGGAGGAGTTTTGGGAACTAAGGAGCAAAGTCATGTTGCACTTGTATAAGACGTTGGTCAGGCCGTATTTAGAGTATAGTGCTCAATTCTGGGCATGTGTTATAGGAAAGAAGGATACAGGTTTTAAGAACACGACCAGGTGCAGATGCTTTCAGATTTCACCCTCTTGAAGAATCTTCTGACGTCAGTCTCTAACACAGAGATTGTAATATCTATTGGGACTATGGGGGGCCCGTGATGGCACATCAGCGTACTCCCTTTCAAAGCGTGTGTGGAACGCATTGAGCGTGTCTGGGAGTGATGCTCCACTGTTGCTTGAGCTGCCCCATGGTTTCACCTTGTCGGAAGTAATGGCGTGCAAGCCATGCTACAGTTGCTGAACATCCATCCGCCTCATCGGCCAGTTTACAGCTAAAATCCCTTTTGATGGCCTTATCCAGGTCGTATCTGGACTTCTTGTATAACTCTGCTCCGCCAGACTTGAATGATCACTGACATGATAAATGGTCTGTTAGGAATTTAACCTAATTTCTGTAACAGACTATATCAAAACCATTGATGACTTAAACAGGACCAGAAAAATCATAACACTGAGAAAGAATATGCATTTGTGCTTAATAGCTGTCTAAACGCATGCAAGGCCTGGGTGAGTTACAAAGATGAGCAAAAATTAAAACAAGCAAATGCCCATCATACAACATACACAAAGTACGCAAAGGAAGCAATGATGAACACAATGCAATGGGATTCTAGTCAGGATTCAAAACCGTAATTAAATTGCAAGATTACATATAATATCAATTCAAGTGACAGTTGCTGTCAAAGTTAGAGGAGCTTGCAGCTTGGGTAAGGGGATAATTGCCAAATACCAGAGGTTTCAGAAAGGCAGGATTTTCTTAAAGTTACATAGGTGGATGGATATCTTCCATCAAGATGCAATTAGCCTCAAATTTGGAAATGTTGTTGGACTTTAGTTATTACTGGACCAAGTTCAGACCCGTTGGGTCTACTCACCCATTCCCTATCCGTAGCCTCCGCAGGAGGCGTGGTCCTTCAACTCAAGCCGTTCCCGAACGTAAGACTCCAGCACTCCCCTGCCTCCCTGAGCAGTGGGCTTACAAAAAAACCCAATTCCAACTGCGTGTTGCAATAGCAATTCACCCCCCCCCCCCCCCCCCCCCCCCCGCTCGTCGAGTCATTGCGACGTCATCAGTTGAAGCTGGTCGTTTTAAATGCAAAAAGCTTTAAATTTTAATCAGTAATAAGTCGAGAAATAAAGCCTATTGATAGTCCTAGAGCTACAGTTTCCCACAGTATGAAATTATATAGGAATCCTAACCAATGTACAGGCAGCTGAGATCAGGTGGCATAATGTGCAGCACAAAACACATGGTGGGCTGAAGGGACTGTTCCAGTGCTGTACTGTTCTCAAAATCAGAGAGGAAGCAAGGCATTGTGTGTGTTCATCTCACTATATTTTATCTCAAGACTTTCATTATTTAATTTTCTATTGAGTTTCAACAATATCATTCATTTTAATATACCAACCAGTGCTCAGAAAAGACATTATCCATAATTTAATCAACATGATCATGTAACATTAATTTAACAAGATTTTGGAATCATGTCCTAAATATGCCATCAAGGTTGTTCAAAATTGAAACATTTTTCTACACTGTCTGCAACTTCTCAGTCTTGAACATAGCCTCAACACGGTGTCTAGATCCTGACAAATATGTGATGTAATCAGTTTGGCTTGTTGGGGTCCATGGGTTCACCCTTATCAGAAGCAACCTTGACAAGCTGCTCTGCCATGAGAATGGAGGAAACAAGAGCACCAAACTTATGTTGACACAAAAATATTTTCTATTAAAATCTGCTTCTTTTGTCTTTAACCAATGGAATTATCTATGAAACCCCATTGCTGTCAGTATTTTAATTGTTTCTCAAATCGCATGTACATTTATTGAATTATATGGTAAAAAATTACATCATGCAAAAAACAACCAAAGTGATATTTACACCGTTTACAGCCAAGAGGTCCACACGCAGGTACGATGATAGCAATTTAAAAATACAAGAATCATTCAGTATACAAAATGAAGATCACCTAGTCATTTTTGTCGTTCTTGTTCGTAATCGTCTCTTCATGATTAAATGATCACTTTCTTTTTCTGTCAGCTCCATTATCTGCAATATTTTAAAGTTTTCTGATTAAATAAATTAAACTTATTTGAATGACTAAAGCTTGTGATATTTGAAGTACACTCACTCCCATTAATAAATATTAATTGCAGACTAATTGCCAATTGCTGCTTTCTGCAAATCACCAGATATTCTGAGCGTTCTAGATCCTGAAAAATGTGTGGAGTATTATTTATAAGGACAGCACAGTGGCACAGCAGTCAAGCTGCTCCCTAACAATGCCAGAGACACAAGTTTGTTCCTGACTATGGGTGGTGTCCTTGTGGAATTTATACATTCTCCCTGTCACCATGAGGGCTTACTCCACTTGCTCTGGTTTCCTCCCGTATGCCAAAGACGTGCAGGTTTGTGGGTTAAATGACTTGTAAATTGCCCCTAGTAGTAGTTTGAATATAGAACTAGTGCATGGGTGGTGGATGGTCGGCAAGGACTCAGTGGGGAAAGGGCTTGTTTCCACGGTGTATCTCTAAACTATTATGATAAATATGCTGTAATTTACTGCTCCGGATAGATGATGAAATCTGTTTAGCTAATGCGTTGTAAAATATTGTAATTGTTCTATTATTTATTAGTAATTATTACTATGAATGTTAATTCTAGTTTTATCAGCAAAATTACGCTTCTCAATGCTAGCCCTAGTTATATTTAATCTTTCAAAATTAATATGCATTTTAAAAAATCAGCGTTACCATATTCTTATACATACAAATATTATTGAATTTCATTAAATATTATTCAAACAGTTCAATACTTGCTTAAAAATGCACTTACTGGTTGAGATGGGAAATACATGGGTGATGATATCTCTTGTTTATACAGTTTCCTCCTTGTTCTTTTTGGTCTTGAATTGTCATAGGAAGATTCAATTTCTGGGTTCTTGGGGGCACTCAATGTTTCCATAAACCTTTTAGCTGAAAACAAACGTAAATTATAAACAAGCAATCCACAAATGGGGAGATAATCCAGAAATCGGAGGTGCAAAGGGATTTGGCAGTGCTGGTGCAAGATTTGCAACAAGTTAATTAGCAAGTCGCATCGGTAGATCGGCAGAATTTCTTTCTAGAGGACTAGAATACAAAATAAGGTATGTAATGCTGAGGCTTTATAAGGTGTTGGTCAGACCAAATTTGGAGTATCGCGAGCAATTTTGGGCACCATATCTGTGGAAGGATGTGCTGGCTCTGGAGAGGGTCCAGATAAGGTTTACAAGAATGATCCCAGGAATTAGTGGGTTAAGATGTGATGAGATCTCAGCCTGTACTCTCATTAGTTTAAGGATGAGGGGGGACCTCATTGAAACTTACTGAATAGTGAGATGTGGAGAGGATGTTTTCCAATAGCGGGAGAGTCTAGGACCAGAGATCAAAGCCTCAAAATTACTTTCTACTTGTTACTAATGACATTCCTTTAGGAAGGAGATGAGGAGGAATATCTTTCGTCAGTGGTTGGTGAATCTGTGGAATTCATTGCCACAGATGGATGTGGAGGCCAATGGATATTTTTTAAGACACAGAAAGATGCTTTCTTCATTAGTACGGGTGTCAGGGGTTATGGGGAGAAGGCAGGAAAATGGGGTTGCGGGGGAGAGTCAGATCAGCCATGAATGAATGGCGGAGTAGACTTGATGGACCAAATGGCCTAACTCTGGTCCTATCACTTATGAAAAAGGCATGCGACAAACACATGGCGATTTAACTTAATAATGAACATCACAATTTAATGGTACATTGCTTTAATTTGTATTATATTAAGTCAAACATCAGCCTGAAATCCAATAATGACCAACGTTAGTGTAAAACGGCGATTACTAGTGCTATGCATAGTAACTAATTTTTCAAAATATTTCAAGGTTTTGCAGGTAATAAATTAATGTGCTAACATAATAGGCTGGATCTTGCTAGACCACGCCTGTTTCCTGGAATCCCTGCCGAGACCAGCAGCATAGCCCAGGTGGCAATTATACTACAGGCAACAAAGCAAGGTAATCTGCCTTCAAAACAATCCTGCTGGGCAGCAAGGACTAGGGGCTTACCAGTGTGAGGCAAGTTAGCGGTTTTTACACTTCACCAACACTAGATATTAAATTAAAAAAAAAACTGAATGTTAAAAAAAAAAATATCCACCAAAATCAAAATAATTAAAAATAAATTACGATAATCCATATACAAAACGTTTCTGTTATTATGCTGTATCTAACCTGATGCAAAATTTACTATTTGTGTGGCCTTGATCTACAAATTTTACCTTAGATTGTGAGTACTAACCTTTGTTCTGAAGAAGTGTTGGAGAATTTTGCAATAGATCTCCAATTTTCTGCAAAGTTCCATCCTTTTTGTGTGACCTGAGACTTGAAACAGATGGCTTTTTCTCCAAGCTACCACCTGTACCTTTTACATCCTGGAACAATAAGTCTTGAATTTAGTCCCCATAGTAGTTCCATAAATTTGCACTGCCATATTGTCAATTTAATGGCAGATTCCTTGATATTTACAATAGATGTTGCATAGCCACATCTGACAGTTCCATCCACCCTTTAACTAGCAATTTACTTTTATAGAAGATTTTGCATATGCCCAATAACTAAAATGGATATTGTTACTCCACTGCATACAACAAACTTAATAGGGACCCACGAGAACTTTGGCATTAATCTTTTAAATGTCCACAAACTTATATCTGACATATTGAACTGAATTTCGATTGAGCCCAAGTACCCGAACATACGATCCAACAGGCAAGTAGGACAGCTGCTTTGCATTTTAAACGTGGTAGAAATAAAATGTTTTGATTGACTATTAAGAATATCATTCGTTATGTATGGATTCTGAGTTATTTGATATTCTCACATGGTGTCAGAAGTCACGGGAACGCCTTGGATCAACGTGTTTAGTGATTTTATGGACCATTCATTCCACAAGCCAGAACCGCTCGTCTTTGATGGGGATATCGAAGAGCAATGGCGAGTTCGAGGAGGACTACGATATCTACATGGCTGCGGCGCACCAAGGAAAGTCTGTTTACACCCAAGCATCTATATTCCTCAATCTGGCGGGCATGATGCTGTGCGTTGGGCAAAATTGTTTGTTTATGCCCCTGCAATACTGGATGCGCAAGGTCAAGAGATTACACCTGCTGAAACAATATATACGACCCTGTATGCCTCAAGAGAAAGTTCCACGAGCTATGCGACACTCATACCTATCTCATCATGCAGTGACATAAGTTCTTTGTGTGCAGCCAAACACCAGGAGAGCCAGTGGAAAGGTATGTATGCTCATTACATCATATAGCAAAGCGCTGCAACTTAGAAACATAGAAAATAGGTGCAGGAGTAGGCCATTCGGCCCTTCGAGCCTGCACCGTCATTCAATATGATCATGGCTGATCATCCAATTCAGCATCCTGTACCTGCCTTCTCTCCATACCCCCTGATCCCTTTAGCCACAAGGGCCACATCCAACTCCCTCTTAAATATAGCCAATGAACAGGCCTCAACTACCATCTGCGGCAGAAGTTACCTTCTGTAACTTCAGTGCTCTCTGTGATGATCTTGTTAAGGACAGACGTGTGTGGCATTCTAAATGACAAATCGAAGAAAGAGCTTTTACACGATCCCGATCTCACGCTGGTTAGAGCAATCAGGTCTTGTCGAGTTAAAGAGATGATTGAAGCGCACACTAAACCACTGACCACACCACAGGCTGCGTATAGCATCGATGCTGTGCGACTGAACGTTAGAAAAGATCGACAACCTTATCAGCCTAATGAAACAAAACAGACACCTTCTGGCCGGTCTGGCATAAGATTTACTAATGACTGCAGATTTATTAATCGTGGAGGTTCACATATTGCCATGCAGGAAAGGTTCCCCCGCATTCGGTCAAATTTGCCATGGTTGCAAACACAGAAACCATTTCTGGAGATGCTGTAAATGTCACTTCAGCATATACAAGACAAAACAAGTAGTCAACGTACTGCAGTCGGAGTTCCCACACAACTTATCAGATGGAGCATCACCAGACTCCACTAGCACGCAAGAATAACCAGCCAGCAGTTGATGCAGTGTATCTGAGAACATACTCCCGCCGAGAACAACTTGCTAAAAACAGAGATCCCATGGTCACGCTTAAAGTAAACAATGTAACAGTGGCGGCGGAAATTGACACAGGTGCTCGCGGCAATGTTATGTCTCAGATGGACGTTTCAAAGCTTCAGAATGCTGAGAAGATAAAAGCAAACAGCGCCACGTTACCCACTTATGGCGGAAGCAAACTAATTCCCATAGCAGTTGCCGACCCGCTATGCCACCTAGCGACAAACTGCCGTTTTACATTGTGAAGGGCAAAGTGGTGCCCCTTCTGGGTGTGGATGCTTGTATTGACATGGGGCTGTTTTCATTCGGCAAAGCTGCTCATCATCTTATGCCAACCTTCGACTCTACTCAAAGCATTTTGGTGGATTACAAAGACCATTTTGATAATGAACACGGCAAGCTTCCGTTCACGTATTCAATGATTCTAGACCCAGACGTTAAGCCTGTTGTTCGCATTCCGGTTGCCATGAGAGACCGAGTTAAAGCTGAACTCGATAGAATGGAGGCACCAAGGGTCATCACGCCAGCCTCTGAATCCAGAGATTGGGTGTCCTCGATGGTAGCTGCCACTAAAAAGAACAAACAGGAGATACGTATACGTATCAACCCTAGAGACCTAAAATACTGCTTTAAAGAGACTTCATCACCCCATGAGTACCGAGGAAGAGGTGGCTGTGCTCGTGGGCAAGGCTACAGTGTTCTCTGCGTTGGATGCCAAGAGCTCGTTCTGGCAAATTCCTCTTGACTATCAATCATCGCTGCTCACTACTTTCAGCACAGCCTTCAATTTCTGTGCACAGATTTCTGTGCATCAATTGAGCCAGCGAAGTATTTCAATGCTCGATGGAGCAGATTTTTGACAGGTACCCCAGCACGATCGTTGTGGATGATATTATTGTGGCAGGTAAAGACCAGCAGGAGCACGATGACAATTTGAAAAAAGTGCTCGACCACGCCAGAGATGAACTTTAAACTCAACCCTGTCCCGTGCACCCAAGAAAACCGACACCAGACATGCAGCCGAGAAGGACACATTTGATGTTATGATGATTAACCACATTTACCCCTCGGGCTTGGATATGTTGATTGCCCACACGGCTGAAGATAACACCCTACAGGTACTCGCATCTATCATTAAGTGCAGATGGCCTAACAAGCAGCACTCACTTCCACTTTCAGTGTAGCCATACTTCCCCATCATGGACGAACTGGTAATCGAGAACGGAGTTATTATGAAGGGCCAGAAAGCAGTGGTCCCAGCTTCACTTCAGCAGGAGTACTTTCATCCCATACATAGAGGGCACCCTGGTTCAGAGGCACCGGTGCAATGGGCCAAGAGCCTGTTCTTCTGGCCTGCCATGACGGACTATGTGCGCCAGAGGACGTAGTCGTGTGCAGTATGTAACAGTCTAGCATTTTCGATTGGAATGGCAACCAGTACCTGGTTTTATTGCATACCACTGCACACTCAATCAGCTATCTGGTTTGAGTGTCTATAGTTATCTAGCCTCTAGTTAGATTTGTCGTAGAGCTTGAGCTTACAACAACTATGCATGTGAGCTCTGTGTGCTTTCTTAATAAACAACATACTCATGTATGGATTCAGAGTTATTTGACATTCTCACAGTCTCCCCTCAACTGCCAAAGCTTCAGAGAAAAACAATTCAAGTCTATCCACCCTCTACTTGCAGCTGAAACCCTCTAATCCAGGCAGCATTCTGGAAAACCTCCTCTGAAAGCCTCTGCAACTTCCCTGAAATGGGGTCATTAGAACTGTACGCAATACTACAAATGCAGCCTAACCAAAGACCTATGGACCTGCATCATGACCCCCCCCCATTTTCAATACCCCCAGCAATTAAGGCAAGCACTGATCACAGACTTCCAGTCAGAAAATCCACCTTTACCACAACCCTGTCGTCGATGAATAAGCCAATTCTGAATCCATATGACCAAGTCATCACAAATTCCATACATCTCAATCTTTTAGATCAGCCCACCATGAGGGACCTTATCAAAAGCATTACCAAAATCTGTGTATAAAACATCCTTTGGCAAATGCAGCCTAACCAAAGTCCTACAAAGCTTCATCACGGCTTCTTGACTCTTATAATGGCCCTATCAATAAAAGCAAGCCTACCATGTGCCTTCTTTACCACCCTCTCTACCTGTGTTACCACCTTCAGGAACCCCAAATCGCTCCTTTAGATCGAACGTTGACAGCATATTTTCGTCTTCTGAAGCTTACAAGACATGGCAACAATTTCACACAACAAACATAAAATAAATTGCAAATGCTGGAAACACGAAAAAAAAAATTTCTGGAAGCATTCAACAGGTTAGGCAACATTTGATCAACGAGATACAGGGTTAACATTTCAGGTCAAAGATCCTTTTGACACAAGTGATAAAGAGAAACTAAGTTGGTTTTGTGTTCAACAAAAGATGCGAGGGAGGAATGGATGGATCAGAAGGGTGTATATGAGTGAGGATAAGGCCAAGGGTGGTGTACAAATGGAGCACTCAGGACAATTAGAGAGCATTTCCTTTTCCCTGAACTGTGGCTTCTCCTTTACCATGCTGGACAGAAGCAGCTGTCCACATTCTATCTCTTTTTAGCACTTCTGCACACTTTCTCTACTAGACAAAGACAGAGTTCCACTACACCAGCCTCTGTCCTCAACAGAATCTGTCAGCTGCAACATCATTCCATTTTCAACGCACTGCTCTGCTCTTCCATCCCCAACAACACTCCCCTTTTTGTCAGAGAACCTCCCCAGAGGAGATCTACCAGGTGTATTTTAAATTCATTCCTCAGTATTCAAAGGCCAGAAAAAGGGCGAAAAACAATTCATTTGTACTTTTCCTCCCAATCTAGTATACTGCATTCAGTTTTAATAATGTAGTCTCATAATTGGAGAAGCCAAAAACAGATAGGATGACTACTTTGTGGGTGCCTGTGTTCAGCCACCATACTGAGTTTACTATTGTCTGCCACTTTAATTCGCCATTCCACTCCCACACTGGCCTCCCTCACTGATAAAACAAGGCCCAACCCAAGCCAGAGGAACAGTACTTCATCCTGCATCTGTGCACTTTGCAGCGTTTTGGACTAAATATCAAATGCTACAACTTCCAAAAAATTGCTTTCACATATTATAACTGGTTATTATTGATGCAAGGCATGCTCCTGTGATATCGACTAATTCTTTCCCTTTCCATTAGTTCAGCATTAGCTGTTGGTATGGCCCAGACGGCAATTTGCAATATTCTTTTTGTGTTTCTTCTTGTATTTTTAACCTTTTAGCTGCTCCCAATAACCCAAACGACAGACACATGGCAAACCTGGCCTAACTCTGTCATACTTTCCCTTTCTTACTTCTATCCTTTCCTCCAGTCAGCCTCTCAACATGTTTTCTCTCTTTTCCAGTCCTGACAGGGAATCTTTAGTCTGAAGATCTCACTATTTCCATTTCCGTAGATGCACCTGATCTGCTGAATGCTTCCAGTACTAAGCGTTTATAATACTGCAAGAAAAGGCAGCATTTCTTTCCATTTATTGCCCTATCCAATATTTTAATTCATAAATATACTTACAAATAAGTTTATTTTGAATATGAACATATGCTGAGCAGAAAGAGTCTGCACTCAAGTGAAGTGAAAACTATTGGACCTTGATAGGTGATGTGGTTATTAGCAAAGAATTAGGATGTTAGAAGCAGAAGATTAAAGTTGAAAAAGAGTTATGTGGAATTGCTGAATTAAAAGGAATAGTCAATACATAAAGTAAAATTTGGAATATTGTTCCTATTTAGTTTGTTTTTGCCAGAGAAAATATGAACTGATTTTTTATGTTAAGATATAGGAATTAAGCCAATATATATATATATATATATTTTTTATCAGTTCTAATTATTCAATTAATTTTTCGGTGAAACACTGGAATCATGTGGAGGAATTGTGATGGTCAAGAAAATGTACTAATGCTGCAGTAAAAATTTAAGCCATTTAATATGTTGCAGTCGTTTTCAGGCTAAATATTTGATCCTGTAACAGATTTTACATATATATCAGCTTGGCTCAGTTAAAGCTCATCCTTCCCTTGCAATGTAAAGAGACATTATTGCAATCATGAATGAAAGTTACAAACAATGATATGGCATGAACATGTTAATAACATTAACAAGCTTCGTAGAATTTAATAGGTAGACGTACCTTCTCTGCAATGTTGATAATGGAGGGAGATGCATTGTGTATATTTTTAGATACAATGGTATATTTCTTGTTTTCACAGTCATCATCATTCTGAGTACAAAAGAAAGGTAAAAGGTTATAGAAATATTAAGCATGAGCTCCATTTCCCTAAGAAAGGAAATGACCAGAAGAGGATAAGAAGAGGACAACTTCTGTACATGTGTTGGGAGAGGTTATGGAGATTAAGAGACCACAACCTCCATGCTAGAGTACTGTTCCTTGTAATGAATACAGCACATAGAATTTATTCCCTAATTCTCAGCTTTCTGAAACTAAAGTTATCCTTGAAAGCCATGAAAAAATAGATTCTCTCATCTTGATTCAGTACATAGACTAGAAAAATGGACTATGTAATTCCTGAAGCTGAATTGAATTATAGGCATAGTTCCTGTAATAAGGCACTGATCTCATTAAATTGCACCAGCCGAGTATACTTATAGCCAAAATTACCAATTCCTACCTCTTCACATTGTAGTTTCCAAAACAAGTCTCAAAAAGCATACATTTCTTTTGCTATAAAATTCTGTTGTTTAACCAAAAAGTGCAAAATGGCAGTAAATTTCACTAAATTCTGAACTGTACTTTCCATCTTACTCATGGTACATTAAAAATGTTGAAATCCATGTTTAATTAATTAAAACCAAATAAAAATATTTAAAATTATTTTAAAAAAATGATTGAACCTTTGCACATCAATTTATCCAATTAGATGTACTGGAGTAAAAATGAAATATCTTGTAAATAGACGTAGTGTTAATTTCTGTCCAATATTCTGTTTGAAAATCAAATGTTATGAAATGTCAGAAAAAAGTCGAGAGTAACCAATCTTTAGCACCCATTTATCAGCACCCAAAAAGCATTTTATTTTTTACCCCTTCCGTCCAAGGCACAGCCAAAAAAATCACATCTTTAGACCTTACTTTAGAAATACAGCATGGAAACAGGCGCTTTGGCCCACCGCATCTACACTGGCCAGTGATCACACCACACACTAACACATTCCTACACACAAGGGAAAATGTACAATTGGACCGAAGCCAATCAATCTGCAAACCTGTACATCTTTGGAATGTGGGAGGAAACCGGAGCACCCGGAGAAAACCCACGAGGTCACGGGGAGTGTGCTATTCCATACAGACAGCAAGCATAACCAGGATTGAACCAGAGTCTCTGGGACAAAGGCAGCAGTTCTACTGCTTCTTCACTGTGCTGCCCCTCTCACTAATTAACATTTATCAAATATCTAAGTCAACTAACAACTCAAAAAGTCTGTTAACTACCAATGATCAGCAGTGAACAATCACAAATCCATGTACATTACTAAAATCTCAACATTAATGCAATTTTGATTATGGATGCAAAAAAATATAGCCCCAAATATCTCAATTATAAGCTTCAAATAACCGAAAATAATTTGTTTACACTTTTAATCCAAAATTTTCTAAATAATTTTCCTCCATATTTGTGAGCCAAAACTTGGGCCGATTCCCTTTTGGAATCCAATTTGGCTTATATGAGTGTGCCACACATGTATTTTGTTAGGTTGTGTGCCCTCTTGTGAAAGATGACAGGAGGTTGGCCAAGGAACAGGAGAACAGATATGTAGATAGATTCCAGTAAACGCCATGGAGTTGTCATAGTGGTGCCTTTAACTTTTCCAAAATTGTCTGGAATCGATTTGATGTAAAAAACATAGAGCAGAATTTGTAAAGTTAATCCCAACAGGGTTTTCCAAAGCAGTATGTGGACAATCTAACTCAAGGAGGGACCTGATGTGGGGAAACTAGCCCGACCAGTTGACTGGTGTTGCAATGGAAGAGCATTTTAGGGACAGTGATTAAAACTCCATAAGTTTTAGAATTGTTTTGAATAGGGATAAGTCTAGACTTTGGGGGAAGGCAGATTGGAGTAAAACAGATTACAACATTATTAGGCAGGAGCTAAATTGAGTAATTTGGGAGCCGTTGTTATTGATCAACTCCACACCTGACATATGGGAATTGTTACAGCTAGTTTTTCCAAGTTCAGGTTAAGGATCCAATGAGGAGGGAAAAGTATGGCAGGGTAAGAAGAGACCTTTGGTTTACCAGAGATTGTAAATTTAGTCAAAAAGGAAAAAAGAAGCATATGTAAGGGTTCAGAAGATTACATTCCATAAGACCTTTGAGGCATGCAAAGCAAGTACAAAAGCTCAAGTAGGTGATTACAAGGGCCAAAAGGGACCATGATATATCTTTGGCGAGTTGGATGAAAGAAAATGGCAAGGCTTTTTATACTTACATTAAAAACATGAGGGTAAGCAGGGTTGGACTGCTCAAGTATAAAGAAGGGAATTTGTGCTCAAGTATAAAGAAGGGAAGGCACAAGGTAATAAATGACTACATTGCATCGTTATTCAGACCTGAAAGACAGCAATATCAGTGTGGAGAACACTCATATGAGAGTACAGACTGAGATCAAGAAGGAGGTGAGGTTGGGACTCTTGAAGACCATGAAGGCGGATAATTCTCCAGGGTCTGAAGGATCTATCACAGGTTAAGACAGAAGATTCCAGAGGCCTTGACAAAAATCTTTGCAACGTCACTGCCACAGGTGACATAGTTATTCAAAGGCATAGAGATTAAATTTAGTTCCTTCCCTCTTCTTTGACAACAGTATATTGCATTAAATGTTATTGTGAACTTGGTATCCTTGGTAAAGGCTGCTACACAGAAGCAATATGGCAAGGCCATTCATATTTGGGAGAAATTAACAATGATGGAAAATAGTAATAATATTTTGAGTGGACGAACACAAGGGGAAAACACACTTTGAAAAAGAAAAATAGCTTTAAAAAATGGAATGCTATTTCACGTAAGGTAAAATGTCCAATAAGTGCCACATTCCTTTTTATACTGACAATACAATAATGCAATTAGATATTTATTAATCAATGCCCCCTGTCCAAACACATGAACATTGTCCAAAGTATGTTGTCCTCCTTAAAGCAAAGCAATTGTTTTAAAAGGAACATTTGAAAAATAGGAAAGGTATAGTAACAAAATTCTAAATGAAAATTACAAATGTTGAGGAGTTTATTAAAGCTGCAACATTTTCTGTTTGTTGTTAATAGGGTAACAATATTACAATGTGACTATACATTCAAATAAATAATGATTTTGTTCTCATCAAATTTACTTCTTTAGTTATCAGTTTATTTGATGATAGTCACATTTCTTCACCAAAAGATAGTGTTCTATTTAATTCTAGCCAACTAAGGAAAATAGTTTGAATTACAAATCAAAGTGTGACAAAAGTTATAATTAGGTGTCCCTCAGGAAACAAAAACATTTAACATGGCGACTCTGGAAGATAAATAGTACCTGGTGCTTTAGATATTTGTCCCATACAAACTTTCAGTGTATTCACCAGGTATTCTGATGCACTCATTGTAGTAACAAGATGTAGATGGTAAATCCTATGATATAATATCCAATTGTTTTTTGTTTCCTACTGGTGATTCATTAGTGATAAGTAAGCTTCCCTCGCAATCTGTACCAGAGCCTCAGGAAGCATTACAGCTTCACATTAAGATTCACTACCAGTAGTGTCAGGGTTTCGTTGTTTGGCTCAACAAATTGGAATTGTAGTCCTTAGAGTTTAAAAATTGAAGGGACGATTTAAATCGGCAACCTTACGGCCCACAACCCAAAATCATCACAGGCGTATTTGTTTTCCAATTAGTTGTCTCGACCTGGGAACAGCCAGACCCGGGAATGCAAGCTGATCTGGGAACTGCAGCTAGTCCCGGGAACGTGAACCGACCTGGGAACTGCAGCCAGTCCCGGGGAAGCGAGCTGATCTGGGAACTGCAGCTCGTCCTGGGGCACGCAGGCGACCTGGGCGCTACAGCCAGTTCCGGGGTAGGCGAGCCAACCTGCTAGCTGCAGCCAGTCCCGGGGCACGCGAGGGACCAGGGAACTGCAGAAAACTAATTGAAAAACATGTGAAAACTAATGTGAAAAACAACACCAAGTTTGGGAGGCAGTCAGTGCGTTAAGCAGCATCTGTAGAGGGAATTGGACAGCTGACACTTTTGGAGTGGGGAACTTCTCCAGAAGAACTTTATACCTGGTTGAGATTTGTTATTTGAGGAGGGAAAGGCCAAGTAAACTGCATCCATTTAGAGTTGATGGAACTTCCCACACTTGAACTGGAAGATATATCAGACTGACTTGAAAGGCTTATGAGCATTTAAATAGAACACTGGATTATGGATAATCAACAATCCCAATTAGTTAAGGGAATTATAATTGAAATAGCAATCTATTTTGCAGAAGAAAATTCTACTACTTCAGTCAGCAATACTTAATTTGTACCTTGTAAGTACCAGCTACTGTGGATTTCTTTGGAGATTTTTTTTTCCAGCAGGCTGACAGCATACCACTCTTGAAGAGTAATAGTGAAATGACAGGAATTAAAACATAAAACTGTGAAAATATTGCACCCTATTTGGGAAATATTTATTGAAAATTAACACCAAGGGATCAAATGAAATACATCTTCAATGCTTTAAACCAGCAAATTTTCTTTAAGAAAATCTTAATTTTGGTAAGATGGTGCATAAACATTTCTGTAATCACACAGTTAAAGGCATCTTTGAGATACATGACAAAGGAAGCAGTTGTTAAGCTGTATTTGCAGTTGGCAAATTCCAGTTTCTCTTCTTTGAAACCACTTTAGCAAGTTTATACAATGCAGGTGTTTAAGAAGGAACTGCAGATGCTGGAAAATCGAAGGTAGACAAAAGTGCTGGAGAAACTCAGCGGGTGCAGCAGCATCTATGGAGCGAAGGAAATAGGCAACGTTTCAGGCCGAAATCCTTCTTCAGAGTTTCTCCAGCACTTTTGTCTACCTTATACAATGCAGGGATCATTTCTGAATAAAACAAGATAAGATCAGTTCCCACAGCTTCTGTAGGTTCAATGAAAAATATCCTGTTTAGTTAATTTGTTCAAAACTTCACATAAAGTCAGTTGAAGACATATGGCCTTGGCAGCAGGCAATTTTAATTTGTAATGATCCTCATGAATCCTGCAAATGTGTTTTACAATCTATTTGTGGTCCACAAACGGTGATGCAGGTTGTGTGGATGTTGGTTGTGGATGAGTATTAGACAGTATTAGACTCATCCACAACCAAATGTTGGTTGTGGATGAGTATTAGACAGTACACTAAGGGAGGGCAATGGCATGCTTTAATTCCACTGAAGAAAGCCGACATAGCCTTGATTTAAGTGTAGGAAGGAACTGCAGATGCTGGTTTAAACCGAAGATAGACACAAAAAGCTGGAGTAACTCAGCGGGTCAGACAGCATTTAGAGTCTCGCATCCAAGAGGATATCAGCCTAGAATTTGTACACTTCTCTTTAGTTGTTGAATGCACAAGTCTTTGGACTCAGAGCTGGGTTTGGTATTGGCATGGATGTAACATGAAGTAGAAATACAATAAACTAACATAACTATTTTACCTCTTCCATTGCAAAGCTTTTTCTTTTTCGATTGTTCAATCTGGGTATCTTCACACTGATCAAATTGCCACTTGCTTCTTTTACTGACAACTTGTTTGGTTGAAGAGGTGTAAATTGAATCTCCAGTTCAGGTTTTGGAAATCTACTTGTTTTTGTTCCATTTTCTGTTGAAACCTCTGAAGAATCTAGGACTGTTTCAGGCTAACCAACAGATTAAAAAAAAAAACAATAAAATCTCCATTAGATGATTCATTAAAATTCATTAACATTCAAGATTATACATCTATATATAAAAATCATAAAATAATGCAACTATTTAACCACATGATCATTCTTAAGATCTAAATGTGAAATTAGCACCTAATGTTAACATCTGGAAATTATATGAAAACCGGACAAATTTGAAATATTGCCATACATTGCCAGCAGCCTTACAAAATGGTAAAGGATGATGGCAAAATTGGTCGGGTGAAAAGAGGAGTCACTTTATGATATCCATTTACAGAGCAAATGGGGTAATGGCTTTCTAATCACAAGTTCTAGCTGTCAGACCAATAGAGGCAATTCCAGCAGATATAAAATCAAATATGACAAAGTACATTACTGTCAGGTTATTGCAAATGTATAAAATCCACATGTAAACATTGAAACAAGCATTGCATAAAATGCTGTAAGTGCTTTCGGTCAGGGAAATATTTTTAGATAACCAAGAGCACTTCCCTATATATACTGTCAAAGCACTGCATAAGCTGACTTGTTTGAGAAACTTTCCACTGCTGTACGAGATTCTTTGTGTGCTCTCTCTATCTGAATTGTAATTAGGTGGGTAACTAACACAAAAATCCCTCCAACAGCTGCCATGGAAATAATTTTCCATACCTCTTAAAGCACCTGACCAATTAACTATTTAATATGTAGGGAGGAACTGCAGATGCTGGCATACACTGAAGATAGGCACAAAAAGATGGAGAAACTCAGGAGGTCAGGTGCCATCTGGAGAAAACATGGTTATTTTGGGTCGAGACCCTTCTTCTGACATTCTAACTTAATAGTTTCTGCTAGATCCATATGCAAGCCCACTTGTTCAGAATAAGGAATTGCTGAGTTGGCATTACATCATCAGTGTGCATGTATTATAAAAGTGTTTTTCTAAATCAAATCAGAGCAGGTGCACATAATATTCCCTCTCACCTCCACTGGGTACTCCTTTGCAGATGCCTTGAGTTGTTTAATTTCTTCATCCTTCTGTTTATTGTTATTAATAAGATTGCCGAGCTGCACTTCTAACTCCCTTACTAAGCTATCTCTCTCTTCTCGCCACTTCAGCATTTCTTTTTCCTTCTTAATCATTTCAGATGTTAGGTTTTCCTTAAAGAAAAAAAGGATTTAAAATTAATGAATTGTTCCAAATAATCTGAATATCTGTGTAAGAAAGAACTGCAGATGCTGGTTTAAATCGAAGGTAGACACAAAATGCTGGAGTAACTCAGCGGGTGAGGCAGCATCTCTGGAGAGAAGGAATGGGCGACGTTTCAGGTCGAGACCCTTCTTCAGACTGGTATTCTGAATCAGAATATCAATCTGAATGTCTGTCCTATTTAATGTACATAGTTACCATTTATATAAGAACTTGTCCTCCACAGCTGACAGATTAGTTTAGTAATTCTTATGAAGATTTGGACATCCCATTCAAAATGAACAGCGATTATTTAGTAAACAAATAAGCGGCCATGAACAGCAAATAAAACAAATGACTAATTAAACTGTTTTGTTGGCTAGGCTCAGAAATAATTAGCAGCCAATTGAACTAAGCTCTCACTCAAATAGCTCATCGGATCTTTTATATCCATCTCAAAGTGCATAGAAAACTTTCCTTTAACACATCCAAAGAATAAAGCAGCAAGTTTTCATTCTTCCTTGCCATAAAGGCATTAGCTTAAATAAAGTCACACTAAGTTAGGACTTGAATCTATAACGGAGTGCGACCAATGAAGCAACTTGCGACTTAAAATGTCTTCCCTGAGCAATGTTTAGAGTTTAAAATAGTGCAGTGCAACTCATTTCCTGAAAGAAAAACCTTTCACAACATTTTGTCACACATTTTACCATCAAAAAAGTCCTTGGGATAGGATGAAGAAGGTTAATGGATCTCAGCTCTTGCGTAAGAGCCAGTTGATGTTGCTGGTCTTCTTGAAGATTACAAATACAGAAATTGCCAGTGCACTAAAAAGGAATCAAATAATTTTATGGGAACTGTGGGCAATGCTGACTACGGATGCTGTCTGTGTGGAGCTTGTAAGTTAATTGGCCTTGGTAAATTTCCTCTCATGTGTATGATGTAAAACTGGGATAACATAGAACTAGTGTGCGGGTGATAGATGGGCTGAAGAGCCTGTTTACACGCTGCATCTCCAAACTAATCTTTGCATGTTTATTAATGCATATTCTAGCAATTCAGTTCCTCACTGATCCAACTCGAGGTAACAGCTTAGTTGAATATAGAATTACAAAAAGAACAGAACTCAAATTTGAGTATATATGAGCGGTAGAGTGGCACAGCTGGCAGAGCCGCTGCTTCACAGTGCCAGAGACCTGGTTTCAATCCTGACCTTGGGTGCTGTCTGTGTGTAGTTTGTACATTCTCCCTGTGACCACATGGGTTTCCTCCGGGTGCTCGGTTTGTACGTTAATTGGTCTCTGTAAATTGCCCCTCGTGTGCAGGAAGTGGATGAGAAAGTGGGATAACATAGAACTAATGTGAAAGGGTGATCAATGGTTGGTGGGCCGAAGGGCCTGTTTCTATGCATAGTAAAAACCTTTTTTTTTTTTTAAAGAGCATAAATGGACAAAAAAGAGCAAGACAGATTCTATTGAGTATTTTGAAAGTCACTCAAAGTAAACTGATAACTTCTGGGAGAAGATGTATAGAAAGTGGGAAAACAGAAGGCCATATTTTTATAGAAAGTGGAAAAGCAGAAGGCATACATTTATAGCTTTTAATTTCCCTCGTGTTCCCCAAAGAATAATGGAATTTTAAAACTTGGTGAGAAAAGCGATATAAGACATTGTTACTGGTTTACACCAGCATCAAATAGTAGAACAATTATTTTTAAAACCATTTCATGTTTTGATTTTAAAATATAAATCTTGTAGTTGAAAAAATTTTTGCAACTTCATAACATTTATTGATTCTGAAGACTGTCCTTACCATTTCTGCCTGCAATTTAGAATAACGTTCCCTTTCTTCTGTCCATTTTCTCATTTCCTTATTGCGCTGATCTTCTGCTTCCTTTGTTTGCTTAAAGAGAAGCTTTTTCTCATTGAGCCATTTCTCCCGATTACATCGCTGGTTATTTTCCATGTCCTAAAGAAATTGGTTTTGTTTTACTTGATTTCAGTGCATTGTAATGTTAAAGCATCACTATCATGACTTATATGCTCAAAAACCCTCAGTTGCAAATAATTAACGTAGTTAGAAAATTACTCTTAATATTCAAAGACACAATTAAGTTTTATGGAGTATTCATTATAAGTGTCCTACATTCATAGTCAGAACAATAACTGCTCGATCCAGTTCCACAGTATAGGCCAATGGGATCTGCCAGTTTTCCATCATCTGAAGATAACATGTATTTTATAAGTTACTGATTTTTACTTACTTATGACTAGGAGATCAATCAGTTGGATAAAGAAAGAGCCATTTCCTTAAATTATTTAGAAAATGAAGGAACAAGTGTGCCTTCATATAAGGTAAGGGGGAAAGAGAGTGTGAGCCGGCAAAAGGTTGGACCGGAAAAGAGTACTTTTCTTCCCAGGTCAGGAGTAAATGGACCTCCGTTTATTTTTTACATTCCATCTAAATGACTTGCAATCCTTCAGCAGTTATTGAAAATGTTGAGTGCAGGACCCGAACCACAATCGCCTGACTGGACAGCATTGATTTAATTAGAAAACTCACCAATAATTGCTTTTTTAAAACTTCAATTTCTTCTTGAAATTGTGCCTTTTCGGAATTAACACCTTGATGTGTATTTTCCACGGTCTGGATGTGTGCATCGCATTTCTTCCTAAATTCTTTTGGTTGGTGCCTCCATATATCCAATTCTAGAGGGAAAACAATATATTTGTTCTTGAAAATATACAGTTCCTGTGTTCAATAGAGCTTTTGAAGGCACTACTGGTGATCTTTCAAGAATCACTGGTCAAGAGTGGTTCCAGACGATTGGAAAATTGGAAATGTTAATCCACAGTTCAAGAGAAGCAAAAGAGGGGAAACTATACTGATCACAGTAGTTAGCCTGACCTCAGTGCTTGATAATATTTTAGAATCCATTATAAAGGATGATGTTACCGAGTACTTAGAAGCACATAATAAAATAGTCCAAAGTTAACATGGTTTTGTGAAGGGGAGATCTTGCCTGACAAATCTGTTGGAATTATTTTAAGTAAATAGTAGGTAGGAAAGACAAAGGAGATTCCGTGGATGTTGCCCACCTGGATTTTCAGATGGCCTTTGATAAGGTGCCACACCTGATGCTGCTAAAGAAGATGAGACCGATTAGAGCAAAGATACTAGCATGGTTAGAAGATTGGCTGAAGTGAAGAAGGCAAAGAATGGAAAATAAACAAGGGGGGGCAGGAGAATGGGGTTGAGAGGGAAAGATAAATAAGCCATGTTTGAATGGCAGAGTAGACTTTATGGAATGAATGACTCCTATGACATGAATAGCAGAACTCAAAAAACTAATTATAAAATGTTTGAAATGTTCTTAGTCAGGCTACAGAATTCTCAATAGTTTAAATTGGTAGAAACTAGATGTAGTAAACATCTGATGACTCCTGCAGTCTTCTGCTATGCTTTAGTTTAGAAGATTTAGCAAATGAACACAAGACCAGGAGGAGACAGTCAGGGTTTGGCCCACCGCGTCTTCGAGATCAGCTGCAGGACAGGCCCCCAGGGCACAAAGGTGGACGGGAAAGGAGAGGGATGTCTGTTCACTGGTCGATCCACCATCCATGGAAGGCGATGGCTGGAGGTCCGCAGTAGCTTGGGGCTAGCCTGGACCAGGCAAAGCTCTTTAGACTGAGGGTGCAGACCGGACTTTCAAAGTGGCACCAAAAACCGGCACCTCTTGCATGCGTGCTCCGCAAACTATTACTGTACACTTTGCTAATCAGGGATTTGCTAGGGGAAGGCAGTATTTTGCCGGACTGTAAGAATTTCACGGTACGTTTGCACATGACAATAAAAGCACCTTTGAACATTTAAAGGAAACAACAAAAAAGTATCATTTTGATCGTCTCATGGTTGAATCTCTAATACCCATCCGCAAAAGTTTGCAGCTTTGTACACACAAGGAACTGCAGATGCTCTTTTCCAAAAAAGACAAAGCGCTGAAGTAACTCAGTTATTTCAGGCAACATCTTTGGAGAACATAGATAAGCAATGATTTGGGTCAGAACCCTTCTCCAAACTGATGAAGGGTTCCAACCCAAAATGTCACCTATCCATGTCCTCCAGAAATGCTCCTTGACCCACGGAGTTACTCCAGCACTGTGTGTTTCAGTGTGCAGCATTGTTCTCTTTTGCTGATGCGCTGATACGTTTGGTTAACACAGCAGTACTCTGTGGGCAGCAACCATATAGTCATAAACGGACAATCACCTGCATTAAGTTCTTCAATCTCTTTCAACTTGACTTCAAGCAACTCATCCTGTTCAGTTTGCGTTTGCTCTTGTTCAGTTAATGTGATTTTCATATCTTGAATTATTCTCACTTTCTCTTGTAGTTCTAGATATGAAATGGAACAATCATGAACAAATTCACATTAAACAGATTATTCAATCATTCCAGAGATCAAAAGCGGTATCAGTGCCATGATGGGCAAAACTTGCGAATGAAGACATCTAGTTGACAAACCGTCCAAAAATGCAAAGCTTTCAATATAGCTATTAAACATTCAGGTCAAAGTCAAAGTCAAAAGAGTTTATAGTCATGTGTCCCTGACAGGACAATGAAATTCTTTCTTTGCATAGCACAACAGAACAGGCATTGACTACAATTATGTACTTAAATACACACATTAATTAATAAATTAATAAAGTGCAAATAACAGATGGAGGGGTATTAATGTTCGGAGTTTTGTCTGAGCCAGGTTTAATAGCCTGATGGCTGTGGGGAAGTAGCTATTCCTGAACCGGGTCGTTGCAGTTCTCAGGCTCCTGTACCTTCTACCCGAAGGTAGCAGGGAGATGAGTGTGTGGCCAGGGTGGTGTGGGTCCTTGATGATGCTGCCAGCCTTTTTGAGGCAGCGACTGTGGTAGATCCCCTCGATGGAAGGAAGGTCAGAGCCGATGATGGACTGGGCAGTGTTTACTACTTTTTGTAGTCTTTTCCTCTCCAGGGCACTCAAGTTGCCGAACCAAGCCACGATGCAACCGGTCAGCAAGCTCTCTACTGTGCACCTGTAGAAGTTAGAGAGAGTCCTCCTTGACATACCGGCTCTCCGTAATCTTCTCAGGAAGTAAGGCGCTGATGAGCTTTCTTAATAATTGCATCTGTGTTCTCGGACCAGGAAAGATCTTCACAGATGTGCACGCATCTGACATCATGAATACCATGTATTCATGATGTCAGGTTGATCTTGGGTTGTAGTGACATCATGAATACCATGTTTAAAATGTTGCTTTGTCAGTGACAAACAAAACAAGTACCCAGTTCCCGAGTTCCCAAACCATCCATGCAACCCAAGATCAACCTATGCCATCTAGTTGAGAATCAGGATGTCTGAAAACTACCAAATGAATCTCCAGTGATAAACATCGGATACTTTTTCTGGTACATGCAGAAACAACAGGTAATAGCTAAACCATTGTAGGTAATTTAGGAAAAAGTCACTTGAACAAGGGGTAATGCTGGACAATTTAAAACAAGGCCATAGTACCGACCAAAGACAAGCTCAACAATTGAAACATCATATCCCAGGTCAGGAGCATACATCCAGCATATTGCTGCCTCAGCACTGCTTCACAGAGAATGTCTATTCCACCTGTTTCCACCAATGATCTGTCAGAAGAATTATATCTTAAGATATAGTCCAAGGATCTGATGTCTTTGCACATTATCAAACGCACAATGAAGAGGTAGCAAAACATCCCAAGAAACTTCACAACACTAAGTTCAACAAGATGGCATTAAGGGAACATGCTCAAATTGATTGGAGTAGGTGGTCTGTGGGCAAATGAACGTCTGGAAAGTGGGATGCCTTTAATGATGTGATGACAAGAGTTCAGGGCATGCATGATACTGTAAAGCACTAGGCAGGTGGGTATAAGTAAGTTTGGATGATGAGAGAAATTGAGCAGCTTGTCAGGAAAAGGAGGCTGCATGGGGCAGGTTCTCAATGAGTATTTCTCCTGTTTTTATTGTGGAGAAGGACATGAAGTATATTGAGGATTGACTGAGATATACAGATGAGGTGCCAGAAGAGTGGAGGGCTAATGTTGTGCCTCTATTTATGAAGGGCTGCAAAGACAAGCCTGGGAGCTACAGACCAGTGAGGGTTCGCAGGGATGAGAACTAGACACATCTGGATAGACAGGGGTTGATTAGACAATGTGCAAAGACATCAGATCCTTGGACTATATCTTAAGATATAGAATGATTTTGTACGTGGGAGAGTGTCTCACAACTTTGATTTGAGTTTCCTGAAGGTTGATGAGGGCTGAGCCATAGACATTGTCTATATGGATTTAAGCAAGGCATTTGATAAGGTTCCACATGGTCGGCTTCTCTGGAACGTTAGATTGCATGGGATCCAAGGAGAGCTCAGCAACTGGATAGAAAATTAGTTTCATGAAAAGAAACAGAGGGTGATGGTGGACGGCTGTTTTTCCGACGACAGACCTGTGACTAGTGGTATGCCTCAGGGATCAGTGCTGGGTTCATTGCTGTTCGTGGTGTATTTCAATGGTTTGGATGAAAATGTACAAGGCAAAACAAGTTTGCAGATGATACTAAAGTGGGTGGTAAGGCAGATAGCGAAGATGGTTATCAAAACTTGCAGCAGGGTCATTTTGGTTGAGCATGTAGGCAGATCAATGGTTAATGGAGTTTAACGCAGATAAGTGCAAGGTATTGCATTTTGGGAAGTCAAACCAGGACAGGACCTACACAGTCAATGGCAGGGCTTTGGAGTGTTGCAGAGCAGAGGGATCAGGGAATGCGGTAAACAACAACTAGAGCTCGGCTGGACTTTGAAAACGGTGCCAATACATGACGCTTTTTGCATGCGGGATCAGTGAACTATTTCCATACACTTGCTAATCGGGGGTGCGCTTGGGTATAGCAATATTCTACTGGACAGTTTGAAAGAAAATAATTTCACTGCTTTTGCACTTCTCACATATGGCAATAAACGCACCATTGAACCATTGAGGGAGAGAGTAATGGAGGACATCAGAGATAGCAACGGGGAAAATATAGAAGTGGGAAGTGAAGATTTGCAGACTGTTCTCTGACTATACCTAGATAGAATGGAATCAAGTGAAATCCCATTCAGGCCAAAGGCATGCAGACCCATTGAAGCAGTGTGCCCTTGTAAAAAGCCACACAGATTGAGAAGTGCAACGTACAATTGTAAATTATTACCATGGTTACAAACGATGCCAGTTTTGGGGTAAATGGGCATGGATTTGGGAGGTTCCAACATATTGAATCAATTTAAAGTGGAATGAGCGATTAGAGTTAAGACAGTCATCTGCAAGTGGGGGGAAATGTCAAATAATCGTTGAGTCGGGTATTAAAACATTTGGCAACCGGGGGCAGGAGCAAAGTGATGGAATGCAACATCACACGAGAATAGAAAGCCATTAAGAATATCAGGTCACGGAGGCTTGTGAATAGTTCAAATCTCGAAATACAAATTTAAACTCATTCCAGGTGGAGCCTTATGGCTGGTGAGCTGGAGGAAGGGATGATCTTTATTTTAGCAATAAAGTTCCCATGAATTTCTTACACTTGATAAGATTTAACGGGACATTGAAAAGAGTCTAAAAATGCTAGCTTCCATTACAGAAGGAAAGCCAGGAATTGTTCTCCCTGCCCACGTATCCCAGAATATTCCTAGAATTTTTAGCACATGGTTTTTGAGCACAAGAATTATTCTTCCAAGTACAATATGGAATTACTAAACGATCTGTAAAGCATGACTAAGTGTGCAACCCATAAACTAAAGAAAACAGAGATGAAAACTGATAGGCAGTATATGTATGATATCAAGGGAAGATAGACAGTGGTCAGAAGATCAACCACAATAAATTACGGTGGAAATGGAAATAGCCACATTGC
Organism: Okamejei kenojei; assembly: GCA_035221665.1. Lineage (NCBI taxonomy): Eukaryota > Metazoa > Chordata > Chondrichthyes > Rajiformes > Rajidae > Okamejei > Okamejei kenojei. The sequence continues at coordinate 3,349,251 of CM069145.1, forward strand.
AAACATCGCAGTATAGAGGTCAAAGGAAAAACCAGTGAGAAATGGTAATGGGGGGGCTAGTAGAAAGCATTTTTTTAAAAACAATTGTTCCACTTTACTGTCGCTCAAATACTGATGCTCAAAGGGGAGGATTTTGTCAGAGGTGCAGAGACAAATTGGTATGTTAGCAACCCCAAGAAAGGAAAAATCTAGGCATAAAATTAGGAGTCCTTTAATCATTACCTCCTCACATGGGTTTCTATCAAAGCTAAGATGGTGAAGCAATCATCCACAAATCAATGTTTAAGAAGGAACTGCAGATGCTGGAACAATCGAAGGTAGACAAAAGTGCTGGAGAAACTCAGCGTGTGAGGCAGCATCTATGGAGCGAAGGAATGGGTGACGTTTCAGGTCGAGACCCTTCTTCAGACTGATGAGGGGACTGGAAGAAGAAAGGAAGAGGCAGCGACAGCGGGCTGTGGGAGAGCTGGGAAGGGGAGGGGTATATCAGGTAGTCATTGCTTTCTCCCTCTTTCCCCTCCCCTTGCCAGCTCTCCCACAGCCCACTGTCTCCGCCTCTTCCCCTCCCCCCCCATCCCCTCACCAGTCTGAAGAAGTGTCTCGACCCGAAAAGTCACCCATTCCTTCGCTCCATAGATGCTGCCTCACACACTGAGTTCATCCAGCATTTTTGTCTACCATCCACAAATCAATGATTGTTGATTAAATTAAGGGACAATCTTCTAAACATTTAAACTGCGTTCAAAAATAAATTCTGTACAAAATCCTTAGTATCCACATAAAAGCAGATGTTATTAAAAAAATCACAATTATTTTCAATTTTTTTTAAATACCTGTGGAAGTAGTCTGTAAAAGACGTGCAGTTTCTTCTATCTTAATATCAGCAGGTATGGTGCTTGGATCAGGTGTTATTTTGTTTCCTTTGTTTGAGCCCTACATGTCAAAACATCATTATTAAAGCAATGCAGAAATCAAATAAACGTGTTGTGTAGAAAATTCTGTAAAATCTGATTATATTGTTCTGTAAATTGAGCCATGAAACACGCAAGGACATGATAGTGAAATTACAAACAAATTCAATGCCTTTCTGCGTAACCCCCCTTCCCCCCAATAAATACTGATCACTCAAATCTTAAACCAAAGAAAAGATTACTTACTAACAGAACTCTGGGATCACACTAACCTGCTGTTCCCTCACTTGGCATAGAGTCTTACTCTCGTCTAAGAGCTTTTCCAGTTTTCTTAAAGCAGCCTCTTTCTCATCCAAAGTGATCATTAGCATTTCGATCTTTTTCACGTTAGCTTCATTACTGCACACCTAAAGCCATTACGTTTAAAATATCATTAATGATTTAAAACGTCTTTTTAACCATTGAACTGAAAGCAACATTTGCAAAAGATTGACCTATTAATATGATACAACCATGGAAATTACGATCAATTTACAGAATGCCATCCTAAAACTGGATGGTCAAACTCAGAAAGCTATGGGAGGCCCAGGGAGCCGTTGGTGAGAGAGGGTGGAGTACCTGGAGCTGTGAGTATAAAACACATCGCGGGGCTTGCTTTCACAGAGGCCCAGGGAGCCGTTGGTGCTAGAGGGGGGAGTACCTGGAGCTGTGAGTATAAAACACATCGCGGGGCTTGCTTTCACAGAGGCCAAGGGAGCCGTTGGTGAGAGAGGGTGGAGTACCTGGAGCTGTGAGTATAAAACACATTGCGGGGCTTGCTTTCACAGAGGCCAAGGGAGACGTTGGTGCTAGAGGGGGGAGTACATGGAGCTGTGAGTATAAAACACTTTGCGGGGCTTGCTTTCACAGAGGCCAAGGGAGACGTTGGTGCTAGAGGGGGGAGTACATGGAGCTGTGAGTATAAAACACATTGCGGGGCTTGCTTTCACAGAGGCCAAGGGAGACGTTGGTGCTAGAGGGGGGAGTACATGGAGCTGTGAGTATAAAACACATTGCGGGGCTTGCTTTCACAGAGGCCCAGGGAGCCGTTGGTGCTAGAGGGTGGAGTACATGGAGCTGTGAGTATAAAACACATTGCGGGGTTTGCTTTCACAGAGGCCAAGGGAGACGTTGGTGCTAGAGGGGGGAGTACATGGAGCTGTGAGACCGAAATCTGCAACGTTCCATCTCACTTCCAGAGAAGGAATCTGGTGAAGCCTCTGATTGGTGGAATAGGACCAGAGGCAGCAGCTGATTGGGTGCAACCCGGGCTTTACATGTTTACATTTCTGCCTTCAGGTTTAAGGATTCTGGGAGTTAAGGATTCAGTATTTAGTAGTAAAGTTTAAAGGATAAGTTTTTTGTATTTTTTAATATTTAATACAGAGTAATTTGGGAGTAAGATATATCAGTAGAGATTGGCCCCGTGCCTTGCTCAGCCTGCAACATGTGGGAGATCAGGGATATGGTCGGTGTCCCTGGTGACTACGTTTGCAGGAAGTGTGTCCAGCTGCAGCTCCTGGAAGACCGCATTGAAAGATTGGAACTGCGGCTGGATTCATACTGGAGCATCCACGATGCGGAGAAAGTCGTGGATAGCACGTACAGTGAGTTGGTCACTCCGCAGGGAAAAGGTAAGAGGACAGAAAGGGGACGGGTGGCCAATAGCCAACAAAGCAGTAGGCAGGTAGTGCAGGAGTCCCCTGCGGTCATCTCCCTCCTAAACAGGTATCCCATTTTGGATACTGTTGAGGGAGATGGCTCATCAGGGGAATGCAGCACCAGCCAAGTTCATGGCACCATGGGTGGCTCTGCATGGGGGAAAAAGAGGGGAAGGGCAATAGTAATAGGGGATTTAATTGTCAGGGGAATAGATAGGCGTTTCTGCGGCCGCAAACAAGACTCCAGGATGGTATGTTGCCTCCCTGGTGCAAGGGTCAGGGATGTCACTGAACAGCTGCAGAACATTCTGGAGCGGGAGGGTGAACAGCCAGTTGTTGTGGTACATTTTGGCACCAACAATATCGGTAAAAAAAGGGATGAGGTCCTACAAGGTGAATTTAGGGAGCTAGGAGATAAACTTAAAAGTAGGACCTCAAAGGTAATAATCTCTGGATTACTACCAGTACCACGGGCCAGTCAGAGTAGAAATAGGAGGATATTGCAGATGAATACGTGGCTTGAAAAATGGTGCAAGGGGGAGGGATTCAAACGTTTAGGGCACTGGAACCATTTTTGGGGGAGGTGGGACCAAGACAAACAGGACGGTCTGTACCTGGGCTGGAATGCAACCAATGTCCTTGGGGGAGTGTTTGCTAGTGCTGTCGGGGAGGATTTAAACTAATGTGGCAGGGGGATGGGTGCAAGAGCAGAGAGGCAGGTGGGTGTAAAATGAGGGTAGAAGCAATAGGGAGCAAGGTGAAAAGTAAAAGTGGCAGGCAAACAAAACCAGGGCAAAAATCAAAAAGGGCCACTTTTCAACATAATTGTATAAGGGGTAAGAGCGTTGTAAAAACAAGCCTGAAGGCTTTGTGTCTCAATGCAAGGAGTATTTGTAATAGGGTAGATGAGTTGACCGTGCAGATAGCTATTAATGATTATGATATGGTTGGGATCACGGAGACATGGCTCCAGGGTGACGTAGGCTGGGAGCTGAACATCCAGGGATATTCAATATTCAGGAGGGATAGAGAGAAAGGAAAAGGAGATGGGGTAGCGATGCTGGTTAGAGAGGAGATTAACGCAATGAAAAGGAAGGACATTAGCTTGGAGGATGTGAAATCGATATGGGTAGAGCTGCGAAACACTAAGGGGCAGAAAACGCTGGTGGGTGTTGTGTACAGGCCACCTAACAGTAGTAGTGGAGTTGGGGATGGTATCAAACAGGAAATTAGAAATGCGTGCGTCAAAGGCAAAACAGTTATAATGGGTGACTTCAATCTACATATAGATTGGGTGAATCAAATTGGCAGGGGTGCTGAGGAAGAGGATTTTTTGGAAAGTATACGGGATAGTTATCTAAATCAACGTCGAGGAACCAATGAGAGGGCAGGCTATTTTAGACTGGCTTTTGAGTAATGAGGAAGGGGTAGTTAGCAGTCTTCTTGTGCATGGCCCCTTGGGCAAGAGTGACCATAATATGGTCGAGTTCTTCATTAGGATGGAGATTGACATTGTTAATTCAGAAACAATGGTTCTGAATTTAAAGAAAGGTAACTTTGAGGGTATGGGACGTGAATTGGCCAAGATTGACTGGCAATTAATTCTAAAAGGGTTGACGGTGGATATGCAATGGAAGACATTTAAACACTGCATGGATGAACTACAAAAATTGTTCATCCCAGTTTGGCAAAATAAATCGGGGAAGGTAGTGCATCCATGGATAACAAGGGAAATCAGGGATAGTATCAAAGTAAAGGATGATGCGTACAAAGTAGCCAGAAAAAGCAGCATACCAGAGGACTGGGAGAAATTCAGAGACCCGCAGAGGAGGACAAAGGGCTTAATTAGGAAAGGAAAAATAGATTATGAAAGAAAACTGGCAGGGAACATAAAAACTGACTGCAAAAGTTTTTATAGATATGTGAAGAGAAAGAGATTAGTTAAAACAAATGTAGGTCCCTTGCAGTCAGAAACAGGTGAGTTGATCATGGGGAACAAGGATATGGCGGCCAATTGAATAACTACTTTGGTTCCGTCTTCACTAAGGAAGACATAAATAATCTGCCAGAAATAGCAGGGGACCGCGGGTCAAATGAGATGGAGGAACTGAGTGAAATCCAGGTTAGTCGGGAAGTGGTGTTGGGTAAATTGAATGGATTAAAGGCCGATAAATCCCCAGGGCCAGATAGGCTGCATCCCAGAGTACCTAAGGAAGTAGCTCCGGAAATAGTGGATGCATTAGTGATAATCTTTCAAAATTCTTTAGATTCTGGAGTAGTTCCTGAGGATTGGCGGGTAGCAAACGTAACCCCTCTTTTTAAGAAGGGAGGGAGAGAGAAAAAGGGGAATTACAGACCAGTTAGTCTAACATCGGTAGTGGGGAAACTGCTAGAGTCAGTTATTAAAGATGGGATAGCAGCACATTTGGAAAGTGGTGAAATCATTGGACAAAGTCAGCATGGATTTACGAAAGGTAAATCATGTCTGACGAATCTTGTGAAATTTTTCGAGGATGTAACTAGTAGCGTGGATAAGGGAGATCCAGAAGGCTTTCGACAAGGTCCCACATAAGAGATTAGTATACAAACTTAAAGCATACGGCATTGGGGGTTCAGTATTGATGTGGATAGAGAACTGGCTGGCAAACAGGAAGCAAAGAGTAGGAGTAAAAGGGTCCTTTTCACAATGGCAGGCAGTGACTAGTGGGGTACTGCAAGGCTCAGTGCTGGGACCCCAGCTATTTACAATATATATTAATGATCTGGATGACGGAATTGAGGGCAATATCTCCATGTTTGACACTAAGCTGGGGGGCAGTGTTAGCTGTGAGGAGGATGCTAGGAGACTGCAAGGTGACTTGGATAGGCTGGGTGAGTGGGCAAATGCTTGGCAGATGCAGTATAATGTGGATAAATGTGAGGTTATCCATTTTGGTGGCAAAAACAGGAAAGCATTATCTAAATGGTGGCCGATTAGGAAAAGGGGAGATGCAGCGAGATCTGGGTGTCATGGTACACCAGTCATTGAAAGTAGGCATGCAGGTGCAGCAGGCAGTGAAGAAAGCGAATGGTATGTTAGCTTTCATAGCAAAAGGATTTGAGTATAGGAGCAGGGAGGTTCTACTTCAGTTGTATAAGGTCTTGGTGAGACCACACCTGGAGTATTGCGTACAGTTTTGGTCTCCAAATCTGAGGAAGGACATTACTGCCATTGAGGGAGTGCAGAGAAGGTTCACCAGACTGATTCCTGGGATGTCAGGACTGTCTTATGAAGAAAGACTGGATAGACTCAGTTTATACTCTCTAGAATTTAGGAGATTGAGAGGGGATCTTATAGAAACTTACAAAATTCTTTAGGGGTTGGACAGGCTAGATGCAGGAAGATTGTTCCCGATGTTGGGGAAGTCCAGGACAAGGGGTCACAGCTTAAGGATAAGGGGGAAATCCTTTAAGACCGAGATGAGAAAGAATTTTTTCACACAGAGAGTAGTGAGTCTCTGGAACTCTCTGCTACAGAGGGTAGGTGAGGCCAGTTCATTGGCTATATTTAAGAGGGTTAGATGTGGCTCATGTGGCTAAGGGGAACAGAGGGTATGGAGAGAAGGCAGGTACGGGATACTGAGTTGGATGATCAGCCATGATCATATTGAATGGCGGTGCAGGCTCGAAGGGCCCAATGGCATACTCCTGTACCTAATTTCTATGTAAAACCGATGAGCAAAAGCAGGACATAACTTCATGTGCGGTACACTAAATCTTAACTTAGTTTATTAGTGTCACGTATACCGAAGTGCAGTAAAGAGCTTTAGACTACGTATGAAATGAGGTCTTAAAAAAAAAGCATTGTTTAGCCACCTTCTCAGTGGCTGTTTAGCAAGAATTTATGAGTGCATGAAGTGGCTTGTGGAATCTTGGCAAGGCTTTGAGGAAAACAACCTATTTGCTTAGGAAAGAACGGCAGATGTTGGTTTAAATCGAAGGTAGACAAAATGCTGGAGTAACTCAGCGGGACAGGCAGCATCTCTGGAGAGAAGGAATGGGTGACGTTTTGGGTCGAGACCCTTCATCAGACTCTAACCTATTTGCTTAATGAACTTCAGGACAAGAATCAGATCTAAGAATGGGTCTGAACCTTCAAGAAAATTAATTGAATTATTAATACAAATGACCGCTATTTTCTAACTGGATTTCTGCTTATATATTTTAAATAATGTAAAGGAAACGCATTCAAAGATTTTTTACGTCTTTCTCCGATTTCCTTGACATAAGAAATCGCAAGACCTGCTCCAGCATTCAAATCTGATCATGTCTGATCTAGTTAATTTTCACTCTCCCAAGATCCAATAACCCTCAGTTCCTTTATGCTCCAGAAATGTACCCATGCTTTGAAAATACGTACATCTAAACATTTGGAACAATATTTAAACAAAACACACCATTTTAAGTTGTTGAATCATTCGCTCTTTAGTCTCAAGCTCCTGAATCATTTGATTCTTTAATCTCTCAAGTTCTGAAACTTTATTTCTCAGGGATTTTTCTTCTTCCCGCTTTGTGGAAATCTGAAATTTTGAGAAAAACACCCGAAATAAAAACTTCTCTTTAATAACAATAGCCTTAAATAACAATAAACAAGGCAACGTCTCACTTTCTTCCTCTGAAATGTTAAGCCCCAGTTTCATCACTGCTTGTATACTGACTGCATTGGCTCATATTCCATTCCACTCTGCCAATTTATTTGATTTCCCTGTAAGTTTCACAAGATCCATGTGTTCATACTTTTCTCTGCATCAAGTGACAGCAAATTTTGAATTTCAACGCAAACTTGCTGAAAGCTCTTCTCTATCAATTTTGGTCTTTTAATGTGCTGCTGAAAAAGTCCATTAATTTAATGTGAACTTGCTAAATTTCCCCAACACTTTTGCTGGTAAATATGTCCATTAACATGTCTCAAGGTAGACCTGGCATAGAAGAATAAATTCAGTGTGTCTGAAGGGGGGGGGAGAGGGAAGCTCCAAAATAGTACTAAATACAACATTTAAACAATACATATTTGTAAACCCATTCAATTTAAGTGTAGTTATGTATTCAACACTTTCAGTTTAATTTATATTCATTAAAAATTAATAAATTCAATACTTGATCAGTTTATAGTTTATGAATGACAAACCTATGCCTAAATGAACATTTAGACAAATGTAGTAGCTGATGGCAGAGGTAGAATATTTAAACAAAATATGGCTTAGTCAGCAGTCAGAGATTCAGCAGTTTTGTGAATGGGCCGAGCACTCTTATTTTCCCCCTCCCATCAAGCATGAAATACTTTGCTGGGCTTCACCAATAGGAGTGGTTCAATTTGGGAGCACAAACTGACAATGTCACAAATGTAACTCAGTTGTTGAAAATCATGAGGCAAAGGAAAGGGAATTATAGGTTAGTTAGTCTGTCTGATTGGTAAAACTTTCCATTCCATTATTAAGATTGAGGTTTCAGGATGCTAGCAACCACATGCCAATAGGGTGGTCAGCATGGTTTTGAGAATTGCTGGAATTCTTTGAGGAAGTAAATAGTAGGATAGACAAAGGTCAGTCAGTGTACATTGTTTACTTGGATTTTCAAAAGGCCTTTGATAAAGTTCTACAAGTGAGGCTGCTGAACAAGATAGGAGCCCATGGTATTACAGGCAAGACACTAAATGGATAGAAAATTGGCAGAAGGCAAAGAGTGGGAAAAAAGGGGGACTTTCTGGGTGGCTCCAATGACCAGGGGTCAATTATGGACCCGTTACTTTTCATGTTATATGTTAATGATCTGGGTGAGGGAATTTATGGCTTTGTGGCCACGTTTGTGGATGATATGAAGATAGGTGGAGGAGCAGGTAATGTTGAGGAAGCAGGGAGGGTGGTGCAAAAGGACTTGGACAGGTTGAGAGTGGGCAAAGTGGTGGCAAATGAAATACATTGTAGCAAACTGTGGAGACATGCATTTTGGTAGTCGGAATAAAGACAGACTATTTCCTAAATGGGGAGAGAATCCAGAAATAGGAGGTGCAATGGGCCATGCAAGATTCCCAAATGATTAATTTGCAGTTTGAGACAGCAGTAAGGAAGGCAAATGCAATTCCAGCATTAACAGGGGGACGCAAGCAAGGGTGTAATACCGAGGCTTTATCAGGTGCTGGTGAGGTCAAATTTGGAATATTGTGAGTAGATTTGGGCCATTCAACCCAATGAATTCCACAGATTCACCATTATCACGCTTCATCTCCCTTCTAAAGGTATTTTATTCTGAGGCTGTGCCCATGGTCCTAGACTCTTGCACAAGTGGAAACACCCTCCCCACATAGGCTTCTCATCATTCAGTGAGTTTTAATGAGATAACCCCTCATCCTCTTAGACTCCAGAAAGTACAGGTAGAGAGCCGTCAAATGTTCATCATACGTTAACACAAATCTTTCCCAGGATCACTTTCGTAAACCTCCTTTGGACTCCTTCCTATGCCAGTACATCCTACCTCAAATATGGGACATAAAACTGCTCACAATACTCCAAATACGGTCTGACCAGTGGCCTGCATTTATATTCTAGTCCTCTCAAAATGAATGCCACCATTGCATTTGCCTTCCGTACTACAGATTCAACATGCAAATTCACCTTTTTTGAATCCTGCACCAGCACTCCCAAGTTCCTTTGTACCTCTGATTTCTGAATCACTCTTCCCATTTAGAAAATAGTCTATGCCCTTATTCCTAATACAAAGGTGCATGACCATCCACTTTGCAATACTGTATTCCATCTGCCACTACTTTGCCCACTCTCCCAACCTGTACAAATCCTTCTGCAGATCCCGCTTCCTTTACACTATATGTCACTCCACCTATCTCTGTATCATCTGCAAACTTTGCCATAAAGACGTCAATTAAATCATCCAAATCATTAATATACAACATGAAAAGTAGCGGACTAAACACAGAGCCTTGCAGAACACCAATAGCACCGGAAGCCATCCAGAAAAAGCTCCCTTCATTCCTACTCTTTTTGTCTTCTGCCATTCAGTCAATCTTCTATCCATGCTAACACCTTCCCTCTAATATCTGAAGAAGGATGTGCTGGCGTTGGAGAGGGTCCAGAGAAGGTTTACAAGGATGAACCGGGGGATGATTGGGTTAACATATGAAGTATTTGAAGTGCTCTGGGGGGTATCTCATTGAAAGCCAGCGATAATGAAAGGCCTAGATAGAGTGGACATGGAAAGGATGTTTCCCGTAATGGGAGAGTCTAGCACCAGGACATACCTTCAAAATGGAGATGAGGGAGAATTTCTTTAGTCAGAGGATGGTGATTCTATGGAATATATCGTAATTTATGGTTGTCGAGGCCAAGAATTTGGCTATTTTTAAGGCAGAGATTGATAGGTTCTTCATTAGTACAGGTGTTAAAGGTTAAGGGAAGAGAGAAGAATGGAATTGAGAGCACAAAAAGGTAGATCAGCCATGCTTGAATGACGGAGTAGACTCAGTGGGATGAATGGCTTAATTCTGCTCCTATGTCTTATGGTCAGGACCACAAAATGGTAATAAATATTTTGGACACATGGCTAAAACTCTGGTGCATTAACTTTCCAGACCAGCAGGTAAAACCGTTAAATAATATCATCTCAATTAAAGTAGGCAACCACTAATCTAATGACACTAATGTCAATTGGCTTTGGGACAAACCATATTAGAAATAACACTGAATTAAAGCAGACAACATTTTCGGAAGGTTGGAACAGAAAATCTCGTGACAGCAGGATTAAAGTGCAACAATTCTATATACCCAAACTAGTAATGGTGTACATTAAATATTTAAAGATGCAATCTGCATGGACAATCAAACTATTATTTGTAATTTTGTTCAGCTTCATTAAAGATTCCTTCATATATGTTATTTCCACACGATTTTGGATACTGAAATTACACATTGATCTTGAATTTACATTTCAGGTTTTCAGCATGGATTGTTGTTTTTTTAATGGTTAACAATTAGACTCACGTCTGTCTCTACCCATTGGATTTGTTTCTTAGCATCCACATATTTTTCCTTGAGTTCTCTGTATTCCTCATCTTTTCTGTTCAGGTCATCTGAAAGTTTTTGACATTTTGAGGCACTCTCAGAAAGTTCACTTCTCAGCCTTTAGTAGTCACAAAAATACAAAATTGTATTAATTAAAATATGGTAGCAAATGAAGAATTTTAGATACAACCAAATTAATCAAAGTTTAACATACATCTGCCTAATATTTATACAGGGCAAGTGCAAAAGGATCAAGAGAGATTTTAACTTGAATACCTTTCATATCAAGTTGTTATACAGCAAGGTTACATTGGAAACACTCATAATGGATTCTACAAGTTCTGGATTTGAATCAAGTTGATTCATCAGTACAGAAAGGAATGAATATGCTATGCCATGTTCAATGTTATAATCAGATCGCAAGTACAAAAATGACAATACTACTGGCTCTTACATAGAGTAATGCAGCAACACTACCAATAAAATTGCATGTTGGGTTGGCACCACTGGATGGCTTGCATAACATCTGCTCCAGAGTCTGAGAAATTGCAAGAATGGCAGCCAACCAATTTTCCAATGGCCATTCTTGTTATATTTGATGCTTCCCTCTTATCTTTCCACCATCAGACCATGTTCCCACACTGCGTCCATTTCCTACTACCACCCTTGGTGCAATTCACCTACTGGGCTGGGGCCTCACGTGTCGACAAAGCCTGCGGCCAACGTCCCATGGGTCTGCAGAGCCGGAAACGGGGGCTCGGATCACGGAAGAATCCGGAGAGAACCTGGTGGCGATAGTGGAGAGGTCGGTCTGGCGGTCGATGATGGAGCCGACCGACAGACGAGGACGCACCACGTGGGAGTGAGGACGCCGCTGCTGAGGGAAGGAACGTCGTGAAGGAGGGGGAAGAACAATGAGCAATGCAGGACCCGACGTGAGGGGGAGAACAAAGAGGGACCTGGAGCAGGAGTACTTTGGAAATTTGTGAGCGCCATTCAAGGGTAGGCAAGCAAAGGATTTCACTGTGATTTGTCACATGTGACAATAAAGTATTTAATTCAATTTTTTAAATCAATTAAAAAGATTAAATCTAATTCAAAGAACTATCTCTGATTCCGTGGCTCCATCCAAATGCACCCATGAGCGACAGCTCCCTGCAAAGATTCTTATGAGGAGTGGATCTGGGTAGGTGATAGGGTGTGGGGAAGGCCAGGAAGATGTTCAGATGATGTGGTGGGGGCAGTGAGTGGTAGTAAGAGCCAAGCAGATGTGCCTAGCAGAAGATGGAGTTTTAAACAGGTGATGGGATACACTGACTGGGTCAATGGTAGGGGTCCGACAGGTGATTATGATCAGGGAGATGTTGGGATTTAGGAATTGGGATGAAGGTGGGTGTGCAAGGCAAGTCTGATGAAATTTGAGCACATAAAAGAATGGTTATGGGAGGTTGCTGGAGGACAGAGATAGCTGTGGGGAGTGGGATAGAATTGGACAGCGCAGACCTTTAGTCATATAGTTTTGGGTAACGTTGTAGTACTGGGCAATGGCTCCCTTGTGGGATGTATAATACCTTGTGCCTTACATCGCAACATTCCAATTGTGGTTTTTCCTCAGTCCCCCGACCACTCTCCACCCCCCCCCCCCCCTTCTCTCACTTGTACTCCCGGTGCGATCTTCCTTTGGGGTACCAGATCCACCCCTTTGCCAAGACCTTTGATCACATCCTTTCAATTCTCCCCCAATACCCAGTACTATACCCAACACCACAAGAAACTGCAGCGCTGTGAATCAGACGATTTAATCACATTTAAAGTTAGTGATTTCATTGTTGTTCCAAAGTAATACTCCTTACTCTCATCAAAAAGCCATTCTTGAGAATTGGATGATCATCTGTAGAATTTTGAGAACTATATTTACCAAATAATGTATTTCATAATACTTACTTTTTAAATTCTAAATGTTTACTCTCCAGTTCTTCTTCGTTTTTGGATAATTTTTCTTCTGCAACACGCCGGTTTTCTTTTTCTTGTCTGACTTCTTTCTCAAATCTAACTTCCTGAGATTTCACATTTAGTTTAAGATCATCAACATATTTGTCCAAGTCAAGACATTTAATTTCCCTGCATTTCAAACTATTTTGCAGTTCATCAATCAATCTCCCCCTCTCCTTCAATTGCTCTTCACATCTGGTTAAATTGTCTTTATTCTTTGAGATTTCCAACTCTCGAGCTTCCATTATACATCGATAATTTTTAACCTCTTTCTCAAGTTCTGCCGTATTTTCTTTGCTTTGCATTAGCACTTGCATTTTATTTTCAGTCTCTTTGAAACGTGTTTTCAACTGTTGAAATTGGGCATCTTTTTCCTGAAGCAACTTCTGAGTTATAGTTTCATTTCCTTTCAGTTCAGTACATTTGGTGTGAAGGTCTTCCCTTTGCTTCTTCAAGGACTTGAGTTCTTCATCCAATTCTTGAATTAGCTGTTTTTTTTGGGAAGACGATTGAATTTCAACCTCTCGTTCCCTCTGCAGTCTTTCAATTGTCTTACGGAAGGGACTACTGTCTCGTCTTTCCACCACAGCCTTTGCCTGATCTAGTTCTTGAGCAAGTACGGATATTTGTTTCTGTAGAGATTCAATTTCTGTTGTTTTCTTCAGAATATCTTTCTTTGTGTTTTCCAGGAGATCCTTTGTATGTTTCAGTTCTAAAGCACACAATTCTGATTCCTTCTGGAAATCACTTAGCTTGTTTATTTTATCTCCCAATGCTTTATTTTGTAGTTCTTTCTGTGCAACTTCATGCCTGCCCAATTCAATCTCAGTCTGGAGCCGTTTAGTTTTTTGAGAGTGACTCACATTTACTTCCTTTTCAAAATTAAGCTCAAGTAATAATTTTTCATAATTTGAATTTTGGTTACCAATCTGTTCTGTTAGTTTGGAAACTGTCTCAGCTGAAGAAGTTAGTTCCAATTTAAGCCTTTGATTCAATTCATCTTTTGAGATATGCTCCTTGTTGGAATTCTCTTGGACTAAATCTAACTGATCTTTCAAAAACTGTATTTCTTTGTTTAAAGTGGTCAATGCTCTCTCTTTATAAGTTAAATCATTTTTCATCCCTTCAACTTTTTGTTCAAGAGTTTTCACGCTGAATGCACCTAGAAAAAGAAAGGAAAAAACACGTTAGTTGCTAAAAAAGCCATACAAATGTTACATTTGGTTATCAATAACATAAGCATGTATACCAATACCTTTGTGTGCAAAAGGTTTCAAAGGTATTCTTGATGGGGTTTCATACTAAAGTCCACGGACTATATTGACAAAAAAGTTATTGCTTTTTTGGGTGGGGGTGTTAAAAGAGGTGGAATGGAAGAAAGAGGCCATGCGCCATTAATACAGCACCTTAATAATATTGCATGCCAGAGTGAAATAAACACAATTAAAAGCTAAAGAACTACATGGCCATTATATATTTTTTAATTAGTGGTAATAGCGTATTACATATACACATTGAAATAGAAATGGCAAGCTATGCACAAAACAATCATTCTCACAATCTAATTATAGATTTTGTGGATATGACTGGTAGAATATATATGGAAAGAACTTTGGATATGATACACTTGGATCTTCAGAAAGCTTTTGACAAAGTTCCACATGAGACTTTAGCATACAAAAATAAAGCAGGTGGCATTTGGGATAATGCATTGGCCAGGATTTAAAACGGATCAGAAAAAAATCCTATTGTTTCATATCTAGGTTTTTGGGTGTTTTGGCAAGTTCATCAAAATTACATGCAAATCCATCATGGCACCGCAAAAAGGTTTAAGCAGCTTTAAAATGCTGGAGTAACTCAGCGGGCCAGGAAGCATCTCTGGAAAGAAGGAATGGATGACGATTTGGGTCGAACCCCTTCTTCAGACTGAGAGTCAGGGGAGAGGAAGGCAGATATGGAAGGGCAATGTGTGAAATCAAGAGATCAAAGGGATGATAGATTAAGGAAAATGTAGAATGGATCATTGTTAGCCGAGAGGAATGTGCCAACGAGGCAAATAATCAGTAAACTTTAAGCAGGAGGACAGTGAAACTAGTCGGAGAACGTGGATGGGGTAGGGATGGAAAGAGAGGTTTGAAGGGAAGGTGGCGCATCCGTGGATAACGAGGGAAATCACGGATAGTATCAAAGAAAAAGATGAAGCGTACAAATTAGCCAGAAAAAGCAGCCTACCAGAGGACTGGGAGATCCACTGCACCTAATTTCTATGTTTCTAAGGGCCTCAACGCAAAACGTCACACATTCCTTTTCTCCAGAGATGCTGCCTGTCCTGCTGAGTTACTCTAGCATTGTGTGTCTATCTTTAGTTACAACACTGATTTGTGCTGCTTCTTTTAACTGCTATATTTAATCCTGACCTGATCTGCCGCAAAATGTTGCACAGTATAGCATCAGGTTGTTTGCGTTTATTGAAGCATAATAAAATTCTGTTGCTGCTGGTGGTTCACACCATCTTGTAAATATCTATTTTTTGGTTGCTGGCATTGTTTTAACTTCATGCCCATCAGCATCATGTTAGTGGTATAGAACATGGACGATTTTTATTACGTCATCACAATCGGCTTTAACATTACAAATATGCATTGTTTAATCCTACGAAAGAATAGTTTTTTACTTAGAAATTATGATATCCTCTCAAGCATTTTATAATAAAGAGAATCGGAGAGTACAACAGGCATTGGAAAGGGAGATCAAACAATTAGACACAGAGAACGCTGTTAATCCAACCATGATAAAACATAATAAAATCTTTGCATTGAAATATAAATTAAATAAAATACAGTCAGACCAAGTTGTAAAACTATACCAATATACTAAACAAATACAATTTGAATTTGGAGACAAACCACCTAAATTATTTGCTCGTCAATTACGAAAATTGGAAGGAGAAAAATTAATCTATAGGATTAAATCAGATAAAGGGGAATTACTAGTACAAACTAAAGATATAAACAAGAGATTTTTGCAATATTATAAAAATTTATATTCAGCCAAAACGAAAGAAAATCGGAGTAGAAACATTCTTAAAAAGTTGTAATCTAAAAGGACTGGATTTAGAAGATAGAGAATTATTAAACGTTGAAATAACTGCTAAAGAAATTGAAGAAGCTATTAGATCATTGAAAAATGGTAAAACTCCAGGACCAGATGGTATTGGATCAGAATTTTATAAAATATTTTATAATATGATAGCTCCACGTTTGAAGACACTATATGAACACGTTTATGCACAACAGAAATTACCAGAAACATTAAATGAATCTATTATAACGCTCATACCTAAATTAGATAAAAATCTGGATGATCCAGGGTCATATAGAGCTATATCTCTTTTAAATACTGATAAAAAAATATTAACCAAAATACTAGCACAAAGACTAAATACAGTGATTAATAAAGTAATTCATTCAGATCAAACAGGATTTATACCAAAACGATATTCCTCAAACAACCTGAGAAGATTATTTAATATTATATACTCAAAAAGAAACATTAATAAGGATTTATCAATTATTTCGTTGGAAGCAGAGAAAGCTTTTGATCAGATTGAATGGTCTTATTTATTTTCGGTTATGGAATCTTTTCAGTTGGGGGGAAAAGTTTATAACATGGATTACATTACTATATGCCAAGCCAACAGCTAGAATATTAATAAACCAAATGTTAACAACTAAATTTACTTATTCCGTGGCTGCAGACAAGGTTGCCCTTTATCTCCACTACTGTTTGCACTTGCAATAGAACCACTAGCAACATCCGTGTGATTGCATCGTGAAATATACGGGTATGAAACTAAAGAAACTGAAAATAAAATCTCTTTATACGCAGATGATGTATTACTTTATATCACAAAGCCGGAAATTAGTATTCCTAACTTATTAGATTTAATAACTCAATTTGGATCGTTTTCAGGATATAGAATTAATTGGAATAAAAGTGAACTTATGCCAATAATGGGAAATAACTTACATATATTACAACAATATCCTTTTAAGATAGCAAATGAAAAAGTCAAATACCTTGGAATTTATGTAACAAAAAGATATGATTCTTTATTTAAATCTAATTTCCCACCCTTATTGAATAAACTATTTAAGAATATCCTATATTGGAAAACATTACCTATTTCAATGCTAGGTAAGATTAATGCGATAAAAATGATTTTTCTTCCACAATTATTATACTTGTTTCAAATGATCCCAATACATCTTCCTAAATTTTTTTTTAAGAAAGTGGACTATAGTTACCAATTTTATTTGGGATTATAAGAACCATAGAATAATTAAAAAACATCTATGTAAATCAAAAATGAATGGCGGTTTTGCATTGCCTAATTTTATGTTTTATTATTGGGCAGTTAATATAAAAAATATGAATTTCTGGTTGGAAGAAGTAGATAAACAACCAAATTGGTTAAAAATGGAAAAGGAAGACTGTTCACCTTTCGAAATTAGCTCGATTTTATTTGCTAACACTAAAACACATAAGAAAATTTATAGAGGAAACCCAATAATAGAAAGTGGTATACGTATTTGGAAACAATTTTAAAAAAACATTAAAATTACGGAGTATACCACTGGCTCTTCCAATTGTAAACAACATTACTTTTAAACCTTCATTGATGGATAAAGGTTTTTTTAAATGGAAGAACTATGGAATAAATAAGATGGGTGATCTCTACAGGGAAAGTTTATTTCTTTCATTTCAGGAATTACAACAAAATTATGGATTACACTCCAAAGAATATTTTAGATATCTACAAATTAGAGATTATGTTAAATCAAATACACCAGATTTTAGGAATAGAAAGACAGAAATTTTAGATGAATAAATATCCGAATACAGAAAAATTAATATCATATATTTATAATATCTTACTGGAAAATGATTTACCAAATACGGAAAAATATAGACAAGCTTGGGAAAACGAATTAGGTCAAACAATTAGTATAGAAGTATGGAATGAAAGTTTACAACATATACACCATTGCTCATTAAATGCCAGACACTCCTTGATACAATTTAAAGTTATACATAGATTACACTTCTCAAAATCCAAATTAAACAGAATTTTCTCAAGTGTTTCCGCTATATGTGATAAATGTCAACAGTTAGAAGCTAATCTAATGCATTAATTCACAAAATGTACAAAAATTACTAATTTTTGGACAGAAATTTTTAAGATAATCTCGAATGTAGTTAATGCAAATTTAATTCCAGACTCAAAATTAATTATATTAGGAATATTAGAAACGGATCAGATACTAACAACACAACAAATATTTTTATTGGTTATAGTTTAATAATTGGTAAAAAATTAATACTAAGATTTTGGAAAGGTCCCATATCCCCCACAATCAAAATGTGGATTACAGAAATGTCGGAGACACTTCACCTGGAACGATTAAGACTTGTCCTGATGGACAGGTTAGATCAATTCAGAGGAATATGGTCTCCATTTATTGAATATTTAAAGGGTTAAGGTGGTCTGGTTCGAGGCCATGACTGAAGCCTGAATGAAGGAATAGATGAAGAATTGTATACAATAGATCATGAATATATCTCCAATGAAGAATATTTTGCTTAATACTCCACTCATTTTATTGATTTTTTATCTCTTTCTTATTTCTTTTTCTTTTTATTACTTCTCTTTATTTCCTACTGTTATAAAATAATAAAAAAACATAGAAGTATAAATAAGATTGACCGTAAATTTTAAAAATATTAAGAATGTATGTGACGAATAATGTTTTTTTTGATTTTATATTATTTCTTCTTAATATGTATTTACTTCTAATAAAAATATTTTACAAAAAAAAAAGAAACTTTTCCCAAACACAACCTCCTTTCTATCACCCCAATTATGTTACCACCAAAATGAGTAGACCAATCGAATCTTTCCCCTCCCTTTCTGAATTTCTCATCAGGTGCTCAGAGGTCTTTTTATCTCTGTACCAGGTAAACAACATACATCTTGGCCTGGTCACAATTACAACAATGACCATTCCTATGGTACAACCTTTATGCTGCTCAGTTTTCATATACTTTTCACTACATTTACCCCAAATATAATCAACATTGCAAAATTAAATATAATTCATAAACAATATTATGTTTAATTATAG
Source organism: Okamejei kenojei (assembly GCA_035221665.1). Taxonomy (NCBI): domain Eukaryota; kingdom Metazoa; phylum Chordata; class Chondrichthyes; order Rajiformes; family Rajidae; genus Okamejei; species Okamejei kenojei. Next base: position 3,368,090 of record CM069145.1, read on the forward strand.
CACAACACCACTTCTACTGAGACTTACCAGCAGTGTTCTTATTCAGTATTTCTTTAGTTTGGTTAAGCTCCTCAATGACACACGCCAAATTAGCTTCCAGTTGGGCAATAGTTTCTTCAGGATCTGGAGCAGATGCTAGATGGTGACGGATTATTTCTGCATGCTTCTTGATTTCAGCAACATCTGGCTCCAAGGACTTGATGTATCCCATAACATTAGTATTAACCAGACTTTCATGTTTTGATGGAATTGAAGTTTTGCACAACTAGCATTGTAAATGAGAGAGAAAAAAACTAAACTGTAAGTTTATGTTAATGGCAAAATGCTCAGTTGAGAGGTTTCCTATGCAAAGGGAATCATACATGTCATGGAGATACTTCAAGGAAAATCCACCAGTTTAATTATCAAACTGGAAAGCCTGTTTTGTGAATCCATGGCATTTTTTAAAAAAAATTATTTATTTTTTTAATTTATTAGTAGTAGGCACATTACATTTTGATGGTACCTTTTTACAGGTTCCCAGAATTATTAAAACATTCTTTGTACAACTTCCATGGCATTAACGGCAATACAAGCATCGATGCAGGTTTGGCTAGTAAAAAAGCCTATACTCAGTTTTGAAGTAAAGTGATTTTATTTAAACACTAGATTAAGGGATTTGGCTGAGTAGGCACCAAGCGAACATTTCTCCCATGTAGGTGCAACAAATATTGTTTCAGAATAATATTTACCCATCTAAGTTGATGAGAAATTCTTGGGTCTTAATTGTGAGCTATGGAAGCTGAATAATTGAATGCCTTCAAGGTCAAGAGAGACAGATGTTCTTACTGCACAGGTGTTGAGACTTTTGGGAACATGTAGGAAAATGGGGTTGAGGTCCTGATCCACGGTCAGCCAGAGAAAGATCTTTCGAGCTGGCTTAGGGAACCACACAGTCTAGCCCTACTGTTCAGTTCTTAGAATAAAACTTATAACCATATAACAATTACAGCACGGAAACAGGCCCTCTCGGCCCTTCCAGTCCGTGCTGACCATTTGTTTTCCCCTAGTCCCATCTACCTGCACTCAGACTTACGGAGGAATTGCACGAATAAACTGCATAACTGTTCAAAGACTGATATACCAATCAAGGTCTGATTTTTATTCAAAAGATGACTCTCTAATTGATATTTTGAAAGGTTGTTTATCAAAAGTACAGATGAAAATCTCAATTAAAAACTTAAACATACCCACCTGACCAATTTCTGATTTGGAACATACTTCAGGACCAGAATCGTCAATTTGATCAATAGTAGCAAAAGTCTTGACTAAAGTTCGAAATAAATCATTGCGTTTTTCAATTCTATCTTCTGACAATCTGTTATATTCCTTTGCATGTTCACTGGAAAGCAAATGTGACAACCCATAATGGAAAAAAGTGAAATTACAATATCTAAAAAAGTGGTAGAAATGCACAACAGGTCAATATCCATCTGTAGACAATTCCATTAAGATTAAAAATAGACACAAAGTACTGGAGTAACTCAGCATGTTCGACAGCATTTCTGGGGAACATAGACAGGCGACATTTCAGATTGACTGTCAGCTGAGATTCCAGGCATATAGTACTCCCTACATCCGCGTGGAATATACTTTCTAGAAATGGCTTGCACCGTTTTGACAAACTGATTATAGTTTGCTGGGACTGGCTCGAGATCAGACACAGCTCCGTCCAGATTGCAGGCAAACTGCTCCCAATCAGCTTTTTGAAAGTTGAAAGTAGCCAGATGATTGGAACAAAGGCCAGGCAGAGGAGCAGAAGGTGTGATCAAGAATTAAAGACTTGCAAATTGTTACCCCCCCACCTCTCCCGCTGGGCCAACCGACAGCCCGGATCAACGACACCAGTGGCCCCAAGCCCACAGCCAGTGCCACCTCCAGCCCAACCCCGCTCCAACTGCAGAGGAACCAGCTCCCCAATGGGCCGCTACGGCGACAAGTGCCAATTTGCCCACACCCTGGCTGAGCTGCACTCCCTCAGCCGCCAGCCCATGTACAAGCCGTACCTTGCATACCACCGGCTTCTGCCCCTACATAACCCGCTGCCGCTTCATGCACAACCCCGAGGAGGAGCGAGAGCTCCGGCCTCGCCTGCGCCAGCCTCCTCCGGCCTGGCGCTGTACTGGGAGGGGGAGGAGGTTGCTGCTGCTGGGAACAGCACCAACACCACCAGCAGCTCCAGCTGGCGCCCGGCCTGCCCACGACCGGCAGGACTCCCTCTCCAACCTCGGAGCAGCGGCTCCGAGTCGGCCGCCCATCTTCAGCAGGATCCCGGTGTCAGACTGAGGGGAGGGGGGGGCGGAGGTGGAGGGCTGCCGGCCAACCCGGCGGGATAGGCACAGCCGAGCTGGAGCCAGCGGCTGCAAGTCCGGGGCCGCCCCGCCAGCCCAGGGCCACCCCAGACACATCCGGATAGGATCGGGACACCGGGGAGGGGACAGTGAGGGCCCAACAGCAACTCAACAGCATCCACAGCGACGGGGAGCCGACCCAGACTACGGAGGAAACGCAAGACTGCACTCAATGCAGCACCACCGTTGTCAAGACTGTTTTATACCTAGTGCCCTATCACCTGGGCACGTGCAGTCGGAATACCGAACTCACTTATTGTAATGACTAACAATTGTTATGCTTCAAAATAGTATTTTCAGAACTCTAAACACACCTAATTTAATTAAAATTACCCACGAGTATACCTTAAATCATTTGCAAAACTAGACATGAACTTTTCCATTTCTTGGCAAACTTCTTCACGAATTTTCTTTTCCAAGATCACCTTTTCTTTCTTTTCCTCAATAATCTTGTTTTTCAGATCTTGTATATAAACCAGCAATCTCTACATATTTAAAACACAAACAGTACATTTAAATTCAAATAATCCGAATCATTTTCATTATCTGAATATATAGAGGATAATTCAAAAACACCATGCAAAAAATCCAGAAGTTGCAATAATGTTACAATTTGCAGTCATTTTTACAACTGCAAATTGCAAAGCTTCTGTGCAGAGCGCAACAGAAGGTTTCTGGTGATGTGTAGGAAAGAACAGCAGATTCAGGACTATGATAAATTTTCTCCCCAAAAGGATTGCAAACGAATATAAATATCGTTATCCAAGATCCAACTGCATTAAAACTACTCCAGCCATCCTCCCCAGAATGACCCTTGATAGCTTGATCTTCAGGACATTTTAACCTGCATCCTCCTCAATCACCCCAATTCTCAATATCTACAGAGGGTTATCACCTGCATTCAAATATTCCATTCAGTGGCAATTCTTTACCTCATTCTCGAGATATGCTTACACCCTCTGCCTCTCGTATTCCCTGACTATGGCACACCAATATATCTCGTGACTCATTCCCAGGGTTGCCGAGGATTTGCATAGCAGGAGTGGCCTAACCATTAGGTGCCGCTACAGTATATCAAAATGCCTAGTAATGTAATGAATATAATTTCAACATCTGTCATGTAGAGATTATGTTATGTAGCTGTGCTAGGTTTGAGGCAAAAAGTTATCTTCAACTTATTTAAGAATGCATACAGCAAAAAATTATTTTCCACAAGATGGAAAAAAGTGATGTAATTACCTCATAATTATTTTTCCCGATAACGATATTTTCCTCCTCCTCCTCCTCCCCTTCTTCGTCTTCTTCCTCCTCCTCTTCCTCTGGCTTTAAATCAATTACATTAATTGTCTCTGAATCACATTCCTCCATCTCAACGACATCCTCAGGAAGAGCATCCCAAGAGATAGTTCCTCTTTTCACCAACGAGGACTCAATTGCAGCATTATTAATGATCAATGAAAGAGCTCTGGCTGATCTTTTTGGAAACAAACGGGCTGGAAGATGTTTTGAACAATTAAGGAGAATCTAGGAAAAAAAAAGTTCAATAAGGAATTCCTGTCTTTGAACAAAAATATATTTTTTAATATCGACACAATGAAAATAATGCACTTTTAGCAGTTCATATTTTAAGACTCAGGATGCCACTTCCATTACACTATTTATTTTGCATCAATTGAAAAACCTTAACTACAAGTGAGGGAATGGTAGTATGAGGGATGGGAATTAATTTGTCCAACACAATTCAGCAAGAAACCATGATGTCTCCATACAAAAAAAACTCAACAAAGTAGTGTGTTAGATGAGGCAGACTTTGCAGAGAAAGAAACCATTAGTTGGAAATTAATGACCTTGCATCAGAAATGGCCAGGTCCGATGCAAACTGAAAAGTTTAGTTTGTTATTGTCACATGTACCGAGCTACAGCAAAAATCTTGATTGCCTGCTATCCAGTCAAAGAAGACTATACGCAATTGCAAAAAGCTGTCAACAGTGTGCAGACACAGGATAAAGGGTATGATATTTCGTGCACGATAAAGTCCGATTAAAGATATTTTGAAGGTCTCCAATGAGTTAGAAGGGAGGTCAGTACACAGTCCAGCTGGTGAGAGGACGGTTCCGTTGTCTGATAATAATTAGTAAAACACTTTGAATATGGATGTATGTGTTTTCAAACTTCTGTACCTCTTGCTTGCTGGGTGAGGGGAGAAAGGGGAGTATCCATGATGAGAGTGGCCCTTGATTATGCTGCAGGCCTTGCCAAGGCAGTGTGAAGTGTAGATGGAGTCAATGGAAGGGAGGTTGGTTTGCGTGATGTTCTGGGCTATGTCCACAACTCTTTGCGATTGCTTGCAGTCTTGAATGGAGCTGTTCCCAAACCATGCTGTGATGCATCCCGATAAAATGCTTTCTACAGTGCTTCTGTAGAATCTGGTGAGGGCTGTTGGGGACAATCAAACTTCTTAAGCCTTCTAAGAAAGTAAAAGCATTGGTGTGCTTTCTTGTCCATTGCTTCGATGAGACTGGTCCAGGACAATTTGCTGGTGATAATTATTCCTAAGAACTTGAAGCTTTCAACCATCTCTACTTCAACATCCTCAATGCATACTGGAGCATGTTTACCACCGCTTCCTGAAGTTGATCACAATCTCCTTTGTCTTGCTGACATTGAGGGAGAGGTTGTTGTTTTGGCACCAGTTTACGAGGTTCTCAATTCTCTTTCCTGTACTTAGTCACATCATTGTGTAGGAAGTGACTGCAGATGCTTGTTTACACCAAAGATAGACATAAAAGGCTGGAGTAACTCAGCGGGTCAGGTAGCAACTCCGGAGAAAAGGAATAATTTCGAGACCCCTCGTTGGACTGAGTCAGGGGAGTGGGAAACGAGAGATATGAAAAGGATCAAAGTACAAAGTTACATGGTAAATGGTAGGGAATTGGTGTACAATTTTGGTCGCCTCGTTATAGGAAGGATGTCAACAAAATAGAGAGAGTACAGAGGAGATTTACTAGAATGTTGCCAGGGTTCCAGCAACTCTGTTACAGAGAAAGGTTGAACAAGTTAGGTCTTTATTCTTTGGAGCGCAGAAGGTTAAGGGGGGACTTGATTGAGGTCTTTAAAATGATGAAAGGGATAGACAGAGTTAACGTGGATACGTTTTTCCCATTGAGGGTAGGGAAGATTCAAACAAGAGGGCATGACATGAGAATTAAGGGACAGAAGTTTCGGGGTAACGTGAGGGGGAACTTCTTTACTCAGAGGGTGGTGGCTGTGTGGAATGAGCTTCCAGCAGAAGTGGTGGAGGCAGGATTGATTTTAACATTTAAGAGTAAAGTGGATAGGTATATGGACGTGAAGGGAATGGAGGGGTATGGTCAGAGTGCAGGTAGATGGGACTAGGGGAAAACAAATGGTCGGCACGGACTGGACGGGCCGAGAGGGCCTGTTTCCGTGCTGTAATTGTTATATGGTTATATGGTTAAATGAATGAAAGGTATGCAAAAGGACAAATCAAAGCCAGCAATGATGATCAAGAAAAGTTGGAGTCCACAATGGTCCATTGTTGGCTGTGGAGAAGGTGATAACGAGTAATACAAACAGCAAAACTAAGCAGGACAACAGTGAAACTAATACAATGACTAGTGTGGGGGAAGGACGGAGAGAGAGGGGATGCAAAGACTATCTGAAGGTAAAGAAAGCAATATTGATTTCTCAGACTCTCATTCTGAAGAAGGGTCTTGAACAGAAATGTAATCTTTCCTATTCTCCGGAGATGCTGCCTGACCCGCTGAGTTACTCTAATGTTTTTTGTCTATCTCAGTCTCATCATTATTTGATATCTCGCGCACTATGGCGGTGTTGGAGGTGAACTGGAGGTAAATGGAGTTTGATTAGTATTTGGCTGCACATTCATGAGTATGTAAGTAGTATGGAAGGGGCACCAGTATTGAGGATTATCGTAGAGGATGATTTGTCACCTAATCTGATTCTGAGGATGATTTGTCACTGATTGCAATCTGTTGGTCAGGAAGTCGAGGATCTAGTTGCAGAGGGGAGTGGCAACTCCATTTCCACGAGTTAGGAGAGAAACCTGGTTGGGATAATGATATTGAAAGCAGAACAGTAGACTATGAATCGAAGTCTGACGTAGGTGTCCTTCTTATTCACGTTCCTGGGGTGAGTGTAGGGCCAGGCAAAATGACATCAGCCGTAGACCTATTGTGGTAGTAGGCAAACTGTAGTGGATCAAGGCTGCTTGGCAGGCAAAATGTAATGCGCCTCTAGCCTCTAAAAGCACCTCATAATAATGGATGTCAATGCCACGGGATGGTAGTCATTAAGGCACGAGATCTTGCTTTTCTTTGGCACCGCAATGATAGCAGTCTTCGTGAAACAGGTGGTTGCTATCGTTGAACGGAGTAGGGAGAGATTAACGAACTTCGTGAACATTCTTGCTCTTTGGTCCTCACAATTCCCAACGACGCGGCCAGTGACTTCATCCAGGCCAGATGAACCCGTGGGTTCACTCCCGGGAAGGCCGATCTAACTTCTGGAGCAGTAAACCTGGGAAAAGATACACTTATGTCTGACAGGACAGATGTTATCGCCCTGTTGGCTTACTGCTCAAAGCAAGCATTAATCTTAAGATTGAACCCGGTTCCCGGGCACCAGCAACCCACAAGTCCCAACCAAACCACAACCTCCACGTCTGCACAATGCCAAAGGGAACCCATGCTGCCACAAGGAGCACCCGAGGTCAGTATCTAAGTCAGATCTCTGGCGCTGAAAGGTAGCAACTCTACCATGGTGCCACTCTGAAGTATTGTGTATTTTGTGTCCTTTACTGTTTATTGTGTAGTGTATGTTTACTGGTTAATTTTCCAAAAGGACTGTACATATTGACCCCCTTGGTCATAGTGTACAATTGGTAATAACAGTCATCATCTCCCCCATGTGGTCCTTTATAGCGAGGGTTTACTGGGGTGATAACAGTGCTAAGAAATGCCTATTACAAAATTTGTTTATTTGTCTTTTCCGATAATTTTCACACATTAGTTGCAGATTTAATCTCAACTATGGGATAATTGAGCTGGCCTTGTTTTACTCAATTCCTAAAAATGCACAGAAGCTATTGATTTTAGCAAATGCCATAAGGAGGCTGTACGATGACCCTGAAATAGCTGGAAAAAATGGAGCAGTGAAAACTTAAATTTGTAGCAAGCAAATCCATATTTTTTCGTATCAATTCATTTGTCACAAAATACATTTTTGGAAAAAACAATAAATAGCAGTTGCTGAAAATCTTCAAACTACCACAATTACTCTATGATAGGAACCTCAAAATCAGTTCAATTATGTAACTGAAATGTTAAGGATTAAATATTTATAAACATAGCTCACCTTTTGTGCCACCGCAGAGAATTTCAGTACATTCAGTGTCTCTTCATACATAGAAGCACATTGGCTGATGTTAACAATTATGCGTACTTTTCCTCTGCCAGAGAAAAACCCCTGGAAGTAGCGAGTAAGCTTACTTTCCCTAAATGGAACATGGCCATGCGTCCTAAGAGATATAATAGTTAAAATAACATTGAATAGGTTTGGCATACTATATTGCGTAAGAAGGAACTGCAGATGCTGGTTTAAATCGAAGATAGACACAAAAAGCTGGAGAAACTCAGCAGGACAGGCAGCATCTCTGGAGAGAAGGAATAGGTGACGTTTCGGGTCAAGACCCTTCTTCAGACTGATGTAAGCGGAGAGGGAGATACATAGATAAGGAAGTGTTAAAGAAGGAACTGCATCTTTGTCGGGTACGTCGACCAATCCTTGTTCTCGGCGTACCAGGGCCCCAACCCGACCTCTACCTCCGTTACATCGACGACTGCTTTGGAGTCACCTCCTGCACCCACACACAACTGACTGACTTCATCCATTTCACCACCAACTTCCATCCGGCACTCAAATACACTTGGACCATTTCCGACATTTCCCTACCATTCCTTGACCTCACCATCTCTATGGCAGGTGATACACTCCTGACCGACATCCACTACAAACCAACTGACTCCCACAGCTACCTGGACTACTCTTCCTCCCACCCTGCTTCCTGTAAGGACTCCATGCCCTATTCCCAATTTCTCCGTCTATGCCGCATCTGCTCACAGGATGAGGTGTTCCACACAAGGTCATCACCTATGTCCTCATTCTTCAGAGAACGGGGATTCCCCTCCCACACTATAGATGAGGCTCGCACCAGGGTCTCCTCCATACCCCGCAACACTGCCCTCTCTCCCCATTCCCCCACTCGCAACAAGGGCAGAGTCCCCCTGGTCCTCACCTTTCACCCCACCAGCCGGCACATACAATAGAGTCCTCCGCCAGTTTCACCACCTCCAACGTGACCCACATCTTCCCATCTCCCCCCGTCTGCCTTCCGCAAAGACCGCTCCCTCCGCAACTCCCTTGTCAATTCTTCCCTTCCCTCCCGCTCCGCCCCTTCCCCGGGCACTTTCCCTTGCAACCGCAAGAGATGCTATACTTGTCCCTTCACCTCCCCCCTCCATTCCTTTCAGGGACCCAAGCAGTCCTTCCAGGTCCGACAGAGGTTCACCTGCACCTCCTTAAACCTCATCTACTGCATCCGCTGCTCCAGATGCCAGCTGATCTATATCGGTGAGACCAAGCGGAGGCTTGGTGATCGTTTCGCCGAACACCTCCGCTCGGTCCGCAATAACCAACCCGACCTCCCGGTGGCTCAGCACTTCAACTCCCCCTCCCATTCCGTATCCGACCTCTCGGTCCTGGGCCTCCTCCACGGCCAGAGTGAGCAACACCGCAAGTTGGAGGAACAGCACCTCATATTCCACTTGGGAGTCTGCATCCTCTGGGCTTGAACATTGAATTTTCTCAATTCTGTTAACCCTTGCTGTCTCCCTCCCTTCCCACCTCTTCCTCAGCCCTCGGGCCCAGGCATTCCCTCTCTCTCTATCTCTCCCCCACCCAAGTCGCACTAGCTTCTCATTTTCACACTACAAACAGCTTACAATGGCCTGTTTCCTTTATCATAGTTACTTTTTTGCATATAACATATATATAACATATAACAATTACAGCACGGAGACAGGCCCTCTCGGCCCTTCCAGTCCGTGCCGACCATTTGTTTTCCCCTAGTCCCATCTACCTGCACCTTTGCATATCTTTCATTCATTGTTCTTTATCTCTCCACATCTCTATATCTCTCGTTTCCCCGATCCCTAACCAGTCTGAAGAAGGGTCTCGACCCGAAACGTCGCCTATCTCCTTTGCTCCTTAGATGCTGCTGCACCCGCTGAGTTTCTCCAGCTTTTTGTGTACCCTCGATTCTCCAGCATCTGCAGTTCCTTCTTTAACAAACTGTAGAACAGATCATTGCTAGCTGGGAGAAGGTAACAACAAGGCAAACAGAGATAAAATGTAGCCGGAGACAGTAAGACTGGTCGAAGAACTGGGAAGGGGGAGGGTTGGAGAGAGGGAAAGCAAGGGTTACTTGAAGTTAGATAAGTCAATTTTCATACTGCTGGGGTGTAAGCTGCCCAAGAGAAATACGAGGCACTGATCCTCCAATTTGCACTGGGCCTTACTTAGTCTGACAATAGAGGCGGCCTTAATCAATAGAAAGTTTGCTAGCAAGTTAAAGAGTGAACATAAATTCTTCCATTTTAAATAATGAATCTGTGAAAAGAAGTTTCAAAGATGTACAAAAAAATTCTAGAGTAACTCAGCGGTTGACGCAGCATCTCTGGAGAAATGAAGGGTCCCGACCCGAGACATCACCTATCTATTTTCTCCAGGGATGCTGCCTGGCTAGCTGATGTTCTCCAGCAGTTTGTGCCTATCTTTGGTATAAACCAGCACCTGCAGTTCCTCAATATATTTTATAACAGAAATTTCAAAATTTGTCTCATGGCGGAACTGACATATGATGAAAGAATGGGTCGACTGGGCTTGTATTCACTGGAATTTAGAACTATGCGAGGATATCTTATAAAAACATAAAATTCTTATATGTTTGTACAAACTAGATGCAGGAAAAATGTTCCCACTGTTAGGGGAGTCCAGAACCAGGGGGTCACACAGTTTAAGAATAAGCGGTCAGCCATTTAGGACTGAGATGAGGAGAAACTTTTCCACAGAGTTGTGAATCTGTGGAATTCTATGCCACAGAAGGCAGTGGAGGCCAATTCACTGGATGTTTTCAAGAGATAGTTAGATTTAGCTCTTGGGGCTAACGGAATCAAGGGATATGAGGAGAAAGCAGAAACGGGGTAATGATTCTGGATGATCAGCCTTGATCATATTGAATGGCGGTGCTAGCTCAAAGGGCCAAATGACTTACCCCTGCACCTATTTTCTATGTTTCTGTGAAATTAATTTGTTTTAAAGCAACATCAGAAGTAAAGACAGATTATCTTAGATTAAACTAATACACTTTAAAAAAATTATAATATCTTTGACTGATAAAACAAAGGTTTCTCAGAATTTTGGAAAATTAACAAAAGGTTGTTGCATTAAGTAGTACGGTAACTTGTTCGTGCATAAACAGCAATTCATATGCATCTAAATGAAAGGGTCATTAATTCTCAAACTATACCCAGAATTGAACATAAAATAGCCAATGCAAGAGCAGACCTCCCAACATTTGATTGTCAAAATTCATAATATTTCCCCACATGCGCACTTGGCAAGGTTGCCGGCGGGTCTGCGCCTGCGCACTGGTGCAGATCAGCGGGCTGCCGGCGGGCGGGTGCGGCACATGCGCACTTGGCAAGGTTGCCGGCGGGTCTGCGCCTGCGCACTGGGTGGGGGGGAGGCCCGGTGATGGGGCTGCCGCGAGCGGCCGGCTGGCGGCAAGAAAGTGCCGCTGATCGCGCGGGCCGGCGCCGCCCGGGCTCTGGGCCGGGCGTGACTGCGAGCTGCCGGGCTGGCAAACCGGGGGCACATGGCGCCGGCGTTCACCACGGGAGGAACACCGGCGCGGCGGTGTTCCGTAACAGCATGTTTGGCTGCCGGAACACCGTAAAAAGGTTATTTCGCCGGGACAAAATACGGCGAATCCGGGACACTTGGCATCTCTGCAATATAGATCGGAAATGTCAATTTAGCGGGATAATTAGGTTACAAATCGGAATGGCGGGAAGGGAACCTAAAAAGCGGGAATATCCCGCCAAAAGCGGGATAGTTGGGAGGTCTGCAAGAGGTAAGCTGGAATTTTAAAGATGCCAAATTTCAGGCATGACATTAAACTGAGTTAATCATCTGCCTCTTTTGCATAGATCAAAAAAAAAATCAGAGACCAAGATAATAATTCATGGTAATATTACAGTCTAGATGCACAATGTCACTTCCCAGCAATATGATTATTCTGATGTGTATCAAACATTATGGATGAATGAACAATCAATCCACTAAGCCCACCTTACCACTAAAGTTGGCACTCAAATCTCTCCCGTTGTCCAGGTTGATGTACTTTCTTGGATTGTTAAAGTCCATGCTGGTTTTAGTACAACCAGACGTGTATACGAAAGTACATACAATTCCTTTAACATTTGGTACTGTCATAATTTACAATGGGAATAAGAGCCTCCTATAACTACAGTGTATAGTAATGAATGACAAATGCCATCCATAATATACAAATAGTAAAATGCTGACATTAATAGTGCCAGACAAGCAGACATTCCAGATTACTGGATTATTCCTCATTCATACACAAACACTTATTTTACGATTTTTTTTAAATTGTTACACATAATACAATATTTTTTCTAATGAATTGCCAAGTTTAAGAAATAACATGTTGTACATTCTCTATAACCGTGTGGGTTTCCTCCAGGTGGTCCGGTTTCCTCCCACACTCCAGGTTATGCAGGTTAATTGGCCGTGGCAAATTATCCTTATTTTGTAGGATAGAACTAATGCATGCATGATTGCATGTTAGTGTGCGCATAGACACATTCCAAAAACAGACACGTGGACAGATTACAGAAAGATGTAAAAGCAAGCTTGTCGTAGTGGGCAACATTAAATTCCCCAGTTTAGACTGAGACTTAGTGTAATATTTGTCAGGAGTATCTAAGAAGGCTTGTGTGTGTGGATAGTCTAATTGAAGAGTAATACTTATTGGGGAAATATTGGGGAAACAAGCCTGGTTAGGTGACTGGTGTTTCAATGAAAGAGTGATCACAATTCCATACGTTTTAAGATAGTCATTAATAAAGTTACGTGTGGAACTTGGGTGTAGGTACTAAAGTGGGATATATCTGGTTACTCCATTATTAGGCAGAAACTAGGGAGAGTAAGTTGGGAGTTGTTATTGGTCAACTGATCTGAGATCAGGACCGGCATATTCCAGTAAGGAGGAAGATAGGAACAGCAAGGTTAGGGAATGTTAGATGACCAAAGAGATTGTAAATATGTTTGTAAAAAAAGAAAAAGGAATTGCATGCATGATTTGGAAAGATGAAATGAGATTGGCTTTTGAGGAATATAAAACAAGCAGGAAGGAACTCACGAGGGCAATTAGAAGGGCCAAAGGGAGCCATGAAATATTCCAGCATCTGCAATTTTGTGTCCCATGAAATGTCAGTTGTAATAAAGAAAATCCAGTCTTTTGATACATACATTAAAAACAAGGGAAAAACTAGGGAGAAGGTATTAATGAGGCACAAGGATTAAGGAGAGAATTTATGCTGAGAGCATAAGGTTATTAAAGGAAGTAAGAGGAAATTTCTAGGATCTTGACAAAATGTTTGTTGGCTCTCTCACCACTGATGAGGTCTGAGAGACTGGAGAGTAGTCAACATTGATGAGTCTCACATCAGTGGTAAGGAAGCTATTGGAAATCACTCTTCAGGATAGCATTCCTTCATGTTTTGAAGATAATTAAGTACAGACAGAGTCCACGACAAGTCATGTCTTTCAAACTATTGAGTAGAGTAGTGGGCTTTAATAAGACTTTGGGCAAACTCCCTTATGGTAAACTGACCCAGATTAAAACGCATGAGATCTATGGAAACTTGCTCATTTGGATTCAAAACTAGTCTACAGCTGGATATAGATCAGTTCCAGAAATGGGCAAAGCAATGGTAGATGCAGTTTAATATTAGCAAGTCTGAAGTGTTGCACTTTGGGAGGTCAAATGCAAGTGGAAAGTATACACCTAATGGCACAATCCTTAACAGTATTGATGTACAGAGGAATGTTGGGGTCCTGAAATTCATAGTTCCCTGAAAGTGGCAATACAAGTAGATAGAATGGAAAAGTGGTATATGGTATGTTTTGTTTTGTTTTGTTTGTTAGTCAGGCCATAAAATATAATAGTCAGGAAGTCATGTTGCAGCTTTAAAAAACTTTGAAGGTAGGTCACAAAATGCTGGAGTAACTCAGCGGGATAGGCAGCATCTCTGGAGAGAAGGAATGGGTGATGTTTCGGGTCGAGATCCTTCTTCAAACTGAGAATCATGGGAAACAAGAACGAGAGATATAGACGGTGATATAAAGCAAATGAATGAAAGATATGCAAAAAGTAACAATCAGGGAAAGGTGAAGACCAGGTGGGCCATTGTTGGCTGTGAGTGAGGTGATAATGAGTTATACAGACAGTGAAACTAGTACAACAACTAGGGTGGGGGGAGAGATGGAGAGGGAGGGGATGCAAGGATTACTTGAAGTTAGAGAAATCAATATTCATACCTCCAGGTTGTAAGCCGTCCAGGCAAAATATGAGGTGTTGTTCCTCCAATTTGCGTTTAGCCTCACCCTGACCATGGAGGAGCCCCATGGCAGTAAGGCCAGAACGGGAAAGGGGAGGGGAGTTAAAGTGTTTGGCAACCGGGAGATCACATGGGCAAAAGAATATAGAGATACAGGATTTCGCTGGAGAAAAGGAATAGGTGACATTTCGGGTCGAGACCCTTCTTCAGACTGAAACGTCACCTACTCCTTTTCTCCAGAGATGTTGTCTAACCCGCTGAGGTACTCCAGCTTTTTGTCTATCTTCAGGTTAAAACCAGCATCTGCAGTTCCTTCCTACACATCACGTAGGCCAAGCCGGACTGAGCGAAGGTGTTCAGCGAAGCGATCGCCCAGTCTGTGCTTGGTCTCGTGGATATATAGGAGTCCACACCTGGAACAGCAGATACAATAGATGATGTTGGAGGTGGTGCAAGTGAACCTCTGCCTTACCTGAAAGGACTGTCGGGGTCCCTGGACAGAGCCGAGGGAGGAGGTATATGACAGGTGCTGCATATTCCGCGGATGCAGGGGAAGGGGCCTGGCGAGAGGGTGGGAAGGGATGAGTTAACTGGGGAGTTACAGACGGAACGGTCTCTGTGGAAAGGGTTGGGAGATGGAAAGATGGGATTAGTGGTGGGATCCTGTTAGAGTTGGCAAAAATGTTGGACATTTGTGTGTTGCATGCGACAGCTAGTGAAAGGACTAGATTAAAAAATAATAATAAAAATCACTCCCAACAACTTCTCCTTTGACTGCTGCCACTTCCTCCAAAGTGGGAGCAGCCATGGGCACTATTCCTGTCACTTTATATAAAAAAAGTATAATAAAAAACTATGCCTATCTTGGACAAATTACTATTATTTCCCCAGGAACATTGGAAGTTAAGGTTATGAGAGAGGCATAGATAGGGAGGACAGACAGGACCCTTTCCCATGGTGGAAATAGACGGGGCATCAAAGACCAGAGGACATGGATTTAAAGTGAAAGGGGAAATGTTTAAAGGAGTTGTGTGTGTGCTATTTTTCCACCACATAAAGAGCAGTGTGGGCTTGGAACACACTGCCAGGGATGGCGGTGGAGGCAGATACGACAGGGGTACTTAAGAGGCTTTTAGATTGGCAGGGAATGAATGGATCTCAATCATATGCAGACAGAGGATATTAGCTTATCTTGGCATTATGTTTGGCATGGACCTCCTCGTGGTGGGTTAGGTGCCGACATTTTAAGGCAGCTTAGAAATCAGTAAGTGTCCCATTTGTCTAATAAATTATTTTGTTCTCTCGTGTTTTTCTTTAAATTTCGAAAGTATTACAATTTGGTCAATGTTTTGTCGATTTTGATCACAAATTAGCTCAAAATGATATGTAGGCCCATTTGTAATGCCATGACACAGGTTGGTATCCTTATTTATGGAAACAATCATGTACAAATTTGGCCTGAGAGGCCCCTAACCATACTGTTTAGTTTAGAGATATGGCGCAGAAACAGGCCCTTCGGCCCACCGAGTCCGCACCAACCAGCAATCCCCGTATACTAGCAGCGCACACGCAGCACCCGTAGTTGGGATGGAACCCGGTCTCGGGCACTGCAAACGCTATAAGGCGGCAGCTCTAATGCTGCACCACCATGCTGCCCTTAATGGAGAGCACTGTATAGCAGCACTATGACTATGATCTCTAAAATTAGTTGTACTGACATTTTATTTTAAAACACATGAACAATTTGAAGCTCATTCTTAAATAGTGGAGAGGATAGAAGAAAGGCGTCTCTTACTTTGAAATCTGGTTGTGCCTCAATGCATTAATGCATTTTCCAAGAATTAGCAAAGAAGTGTTAATGTTTCCAGCTTCTTTTAATCTGTCGCCATCATTCTTTGTTTTTGCATTTCGTTCTGATCCCGCAAGATCACAAAGAGAAAGTCTGCAAACGGAACAGTTCCATTCAGCCAAGAACAATACTAACAGAACCAGAAATCAAATGACTTTTATGAAATACTCACCTTCTCTGTAACTTGAACTCATCTAAATCTCAGAATTAACTTGCATTGTCCCTTTCAGCCATTCTTCCCACCAATGGTATCTGACCTACCTTTGCTCGTAAATAAGCAAATTTATTTTGTAAAATTACCTTCTTCGTTGGCAATCTATCCATGCCTTCACATCCCTTCTTTATATCCTTATACCAATCTAGAGATATCCGGGCTTCCCAATTCCAACAGCTAACAAGTTTAATGAATTCACCAGTGAGTCATGCTTCAGCCACCACGCCCCCCAGACAACAGTCTTCTCACCCTCTGTCTTTTTCCTTCAAGATGCTTTTAAAACTGATAGGTTTTTGGTTCCCTTAACAAATAATCTGCTAAATGACAGTGTCAGTTTTTTGGTGTGCTAATGCTATAACGCATACTTCGGACACATTTGCAATGTTAAAAAATACTGTTATACAAGATATTATGTCCTTGAAACAGTTGGTTTGACAATGGAGTAACTGCTTTTCTAGATCAGAGTTTTGGTCTGCAATACAATCGGTTTCCCACTAGAAATTTAGATCACAACACAATAAAATATTCCACAAGTGTAGGACTAAAACCAGACAATGTTCTGTAATTATAAGAGGTTGCTCACAGAGACAATAACTCCATTTTAATCTGCTAGACCAACCCGATACCCTTTTTTCATTTTTCTCCATCAGTTCTGCAGTTACATTTTCATTGAAAAGCAATCTCGTTGACTAGAGTACGTCAGGCCGAGATGATTGGCATCCGTACGATTGTGTACAGAGAGGTGCAAGAACAATGCAAATCTTGCAGCAGCACAGACACACACAGACAACGTAAAACAGTGCACATAAAACACACTGATTTTACTTACTCACTAACTTGGATAACACGAAGACCATCAGGCTCCACATGCAAAATTCTTATCGAAAAGGTACAGTGGCTGCAGAAAGAACATTTTAAATAGATATTTTAATTACACTTCAGTTACTGGTTAGAAGACATGTGTTTTGCTCAGAAATACACAACTGAAGTTCGTCAAAATTAGTTATTTATTTAAAAAAAATTATTAATATTTATATTTAATCAAGTAAAATACCTCCTACTTGAAAGATTATTGACTTTTGTAGAAGCAATTTTTTGTTGCTTTCTCCCTCTTTTCAATATCATGCATGCTTCTTCAGCATTGGAAACCTGAATCCATTTTAGATCTATAAGAAAAGTGCACTGATAGCTTGGAGACATCTTAATTTATACACTGAATAAAGCAGTTTAAAAAGTTAATAATCAGAAATAAAATATAGTCAATTACCTTTCACATAGGTGTTGCCGTTGGCATCTTGCACAAGCCGAAGTATATTTCTCTTCTGCGATTTACAGGAAACTGGATCAAGTAAATCATAAATAGTTTCATTGTATATTTCACAAAATGAAACCCAGATGGAAAATTTAGTCCTTTCTGGAGCACGTACAGTTACTTCTTCAGAATGTTCAGCAATGTCACCGAGACAGCTAAGTGACTTCAGTGAACCTGATTTAAAAAGAAGTCATGAATTATTATCAAGCCTATGCCATTCTAAGAGAAGACAAAAAACAAAATATAAATGTAGCACATTTCTGTGGATTGAATATTTAAATGTCTGGAGTCAGAGTCAAAGAGCATGCACAGTTGCACCCATCTTACACCAACTTCATTCACCGTATCCCGTTGCTCCGCTCTTGCTTCCCCTCCCCCCCCCAGATAAAACAGAGATAATTGAGCCCCCCAAGTCCTTACCTTTCACCTCATCAGCTGTCGTAAACACATAATCCTCTGATATTTTCGCCACCTCCAACAGGATCCCAACACTAGTCACATCTTCCCATCTACACCCCTTTCCGTCTTCCGCAGAGACAGTTCCCTTATCCCTTCCCACCTAAACCACCCCCTCCCAGGGTGCCTTCCCCTGCTACCGCAGGAAATGCAACACCTGTCCCTATACCTCCTCCCTCGTCTCTGTCCAGGGACCCCGACAGTCCTTTCAGGTTAGGCAATGGTTCACTTGCACCTCCTCCAACCTCGTCTACTGTATCCGTTATTCAAGGTGTGGACTCTTGTACATAGGCGAGACCAAATGTGGACTGGGCGATTATTTCACTGAACAGCTTTGCAAGGTCCATCTGGGCCTACCTGATCTACCGGTTGCAAAACACTTTAATACCCCTCCCCATTCCCACACTGACCTTTCTGTCCGAGGCCTCCTCTCTGGACAGAGTAAGGCCAAACACAAATTGGAGGAACAGCATCTTGTATTTCACTTGGGCAGATTGAAACCCAGTGGTATAATTATTAATGTCTCTAACTTCAAGTAACCCTTGCATCCCCTCTCTCTCCACCACTCCCCCATCCACGTCGTACCAGCCTCAAAGTCGCCTTGTTGAGTCTCATTGTCTGTAACTCGTTCTCACCTAACACACAGCTAACAATGGCCTATTTCCTTTATCATTGTTACCTTTTTGCATCTTTCATTCATTTGTTCTCTCTATATCAGTCTACATATCTCCTTTCTCTTTCCCATGACTCTCAGTCTAAAGAAGGGTCTCGACCCTAAAAGTCACCTATTTTTTTTCTCCAGAGATGCTGTCTGACCCGCTGAGTTATTCCAGCTTTTTGTGTCTATCTCAAGTATTTTCTAAATGCTACTTAAATTTCGAGAGTATATTCCTCCATCAGATCTTCAGGCAGAGCATTTCAGCACCACTATGTTAGAAAATCCCTTTTGGATCCCTTTTAATCCTCCCACTTTAAGCAATCCTCACTTGTTTAAGGATCCTCCATGACGTGGATTTAAAAAAATTCTTTTCAATTTCATAAATGACTAACAATCTGCCCCTTAGCTCCCCCGCTTCAGGGAAAACAAACCCACCTATCCAGTCTCTACTTATACATGAACGATGCAATCCAAGCTATATCCTGGCAAGTTTCCTCTGCACCCAGTACAATCATATCCTTCTTATAACGTGACAACCAGAATAGGCAAAATTGCGACGGATTAATTCATTATGAAGAATTGCAAGACCAATCATCTCAAAATAACAAGTTATGTTATAGAGTCAGTCATACAGCGTGAAAACAAGCCCTCCGGCCCAGCGAGCTCACGCCGACCAACATGCCGCATCTACATTAGTCCCACCTACCTGCATTTAGCCCATATTCCTCTAAACCTGTCCTACTCATGTACCTGTCTAACTGTTTTCTTATATGTTATGATAGTGCCTGCCTCAACTAGCTCGTTCCATACATCTATCATCCCTTGTGTAAAAAATTACACCTCAGCCTTCCATCAAACCGTAAATCTCAAACGGTCTTCAAATTTTGAAGGTAGAAACAAAACTCTCCTTGACATTCCCCACCTATGAAAAGACTCTGACTGTCTACTTCATCTATGTCTTGCAATTTTATATGCTTCTACCAGGTCAGCCCTCAATTTCCGATGTTCCAGAGAAAATAATCCAAAGTTGCCTAACATTTCCTTAAAGCTAATTCATTTAGTAAACCTCTTATAGGGTCAGTCTTACAGTGTGGTCAACTACCTTCTCTCGTTCCATAAACCCACCACTCTTTGCGTGAAAAAGTTACCCCTCAGATTTCTATTAAACCTTAACCCCCCCCCCTTCATCTTAAACCTCTGTCCTCTGGCTCTCAATCCCCCTACTCTGGGTAAAAGACAGTGCATTTACCCTGTCTATTCTCATGATCTTGTACATCTTTACAAGATCACCCCTCATCCTCCTGTACTCCAAGGAATAAAGCCCTAATCTGCTCAACCTTTCCCTATAGCTCAGGCCCTCAAGTCCTGGCAAATCATCGTAAATCTTTACAGTACCCTTTCCACAGACCTCCAGTCTGAAAAATAACCTTCCACCATCACCCTCTGCTTCCTTCCATGAAGCCATTTTTCTATCCAGTCAGCTATCTCCTTGAATCCCATGTGTTTTTACTTTCCAGAGCAACCTACCAAACGGAACTTTGTCAAATGCTTTGCTGAAATACATATATACAAGTCTAAAGCTCTGCTCTCATCAACCTTTTGATCACACCTTCAAAAAACTCAGATGTGTGAGACACAAACTCTCCTGTACAAAACCATGCTGGGTATCCCTAATAAACCCGTCCATCTAAATGCATGTACGGTAGATCTTATCCCTCAGAATACTCTCTAGTAACTTTCGGACCATAGATTTTATAGACTGGCCTGTTGTTCACACGCTTTTCCCTGGAACCCTTCTTAATTAGAGGCACAACTTTTGCCACCCTCCAGTTTTCCAGCACCTCACCTGCATTTAATGACGATTCATACATGTCAGCCAGGGCACCTGCAATTTCCTCTCTATCTTCCAAAGTGTCCTCTGATATATCTGGTCAGGCCCAGGAGTTCGCTACCTTAATACATGTTAGGTACGTATTTAGCACCTCCTCAACCATAATACTGACTTCCCTCAAGGCACTTCCATTGACTGGCCCAAGTTCACCCGTTCTCATGTCTTTCTCTCCAATAAAAGCAGAGGAGAAATACTCATTGACGACCTTGCCCATCTCCTGTGGCTCACTTTGATTCCTGAGGGGTCTCTTCCTTTAACCATATAACTATATAACAATTACAGCACGGAAACAGGCCCTCTCGGCCCTTCCAGTCCGTGCCGACCATTTGTTTTCCCCTAGTCCCATCTACCTGCACTCAGACCATACCCAGAGATGCCAACCCTAAATTTAGTTCACAGTAACATTTAACCCATTTGTCCGTAACAAATGGGGTTAAATGCATTTCTCTCCGTAACATACTCACCTGGGGTTGTTGCCGGCGGCTATGCGCCTGCGCACTGGTGCAGATCAGCGGGCTGCCGGCGGGCGGGTGCGGCACATGCGCACTTGGCAAGGTTGCCGGCGGGTCTGCGCCTGCGCACTGGGTGGGGGTGGGGGGAGGCCCGGTGATGGGGCTGCCGCGAGCGGCCGGCTGGCGGCAAGAAAGTGCCGCTGATCGCGCGGGCCGGCGCCGCCCGGGCTCTGGGCCGGGCGTGGCGTGGCTCGAAATGGCGCCAGGCCCGGCAACCCTCCCCCACTGCGCACGCGCGGCCACTGGGGCCCGGCAACCCTCCCCCACTGCGCACGCGCGGACACTAGGGCCCGGCAAAGTGCCGCTGATCGCGCGGGCCGGCAAACCGGGGACACATGGCGCCGGCGTTCACCACGGGAGGAACACCGGCGCGGCGGTGTTCCGTAACAGCATGTTTGGCTGCCGGAACACCGTAAAAAGTTTATTTCGCCGGGATAAAATACGGCGAATCCGGGACACTTGGCATCTCTGCATACCCCTCCATTCCCTACACGTCCATATACCTATCCACTTTACTTTTAAATGTTAAAATCGATCCTGCCTCCACCACTTCTGCTGGAAGCTCATTCCACACAGCCACCACCCTCTGAGTAAAGAAGTTCCCCCTCACGTTACCCCTAAACTTTTGTCCCTTAATTCTCATGTCATGCCCTTTTGTTTGAATCTTCCCTACCCTCAATGGGAAAAGTTTATCCACGTCAACGCTGTCTATCCCTTTCATCATTTTAAAGACCTCAATCAAGTCCCCCCTTAACCTTCTGCGCTCCAAAGAATAAAGACCTAACTTGTTCAACCTTTCTCTGTAACACAGTTGCTGGAACCCAGGCAACATTCTAGTAAATCTCCTCTGTACTCTCTCTATTTTGTTGACATCCTTCCTATAATTAGGCGACCAAAATTGTACACCATACTCCAGAATTGGTCTTACCAATGCCTTGTACAATTTTAACATTACTTCCCTACTCCTATATTCAATGCTCTGATTTATAAAGGCCAGCACACCAAGGCTTTCTTTTCCACCCTATCTACTTTCTGGTTAATGTATTTATAAAATCTCTTGGGATTATTCTTATTATCTTAGAGCCATCTCCTGTCCCCCTTTTTCAAGATTCAAGATAATTGTCACGTACCAATTAAGGTACAGTAAAATTTGAGTTACCCTCCTGATTTCCCTTTTTAGCTTGCTCCTCAGCTCCCCAAACTCCTCCAGGGATACACTTGATCCCAGCTGCATATACCTGCCCCATAACTCTTCCTTATTCTTGACCAGAGGCTCAATTTCACCCGAAAATAGACACAAAATGCTGGAATAACTCAGTGGGACAGGCAGCACCTCTGGATAGAAGGAATGCGTGACCTTCCAGGTCAAGAACCTCATCATTCAAGCTTCCTTACGCCCACCTGTTTTGCCCTTCACTCTAACAGGAATAGGCAAGTCATGGACTCTTATCCATTTATCCACGCCCTGAGTTCATCTGCCCCTCGCATTAAAATAACTGCAATTCAAACCACCATTTTGTTGTTGCTCCATGCCTTTCTCCTGCCTATTATGTCCACTTTACTTACTTTCATCGCCATTCATACTGCCTTCCAGCCTCTCATCAGCCTTGGTCCTGCATACGATCCCACTCCACAGTTTAAACCCACACATGTGGCGTTAGCAAAACTGCCTGCAAGGATATTGGATCCCATCCAGTTAAGATGCAACACATCCCTCCTGTGCAGGTCACCTCTGGCCCAGAAGAAATCCAAAGTCCAGAAATGCAAATTCGTGCCCCCAACACCAACTCCTCAGTCACACATTCATGTCCTCTATCTTTCTGCTCCTCCCCACGCTAGCAAATGGCAGTAGAATGCAGTAATCAGCTATGAGAACGGACCTGCTGACTCCGTCGTGCCAGAGTTCCTGAGGCCAACTCGACCCGCCATTCGGCACAAAAGTTCCGATGGGGGCGAGATCAGCCACCTCACCGGGCCTAGGCGCCACCATTTCGGGGGGTGATTTCAATGCGTTCTCATAATTTTTGGACGAATTAAGAAAGTTGCTGGAAATTCATTGGTGGACCTGTACCCATTTGCTGTACCTCATTCCTTAAACCTACCCATGTCATTTGTATCAACATGCACACCAACATCCGGCTGCTCACTCTCCCCCTTGAGAATGTCATCCAGCCGTTCTAAGATATCCTGGACCCTGGAACCAGGGAGACAGCACACTATCCTGGATTCTCCACTGCTGCCACAGAATCTCCTCCTGCACCCCTAATTAAAGAGTCACCTACCACCATGGCTTTGCCTGGCGGTACCCTTCCCTGCTGAACATCACCAACCCTGCCCCCCTCCCTACAGCACCCAAAATGGGTGTACCTGTTTTGAAGGTGGATGGCCTGCAATCCATGCCTATTTCTGTTCCTCATGGTCAGTGACCTACTCTCTTCCTGACTTGGTCTTGACAACCTCACTATAAGTCTCGACCAAGAAGCTCTCAGTCTCCCAGTAGGTGCTAAGGTCATCCAGCTCCTGCTCTAGTTCCCTAACACAATTTGTATGCAGCTGCAACTGGACAATTCCCACAGTTGTAGTCAACAGGGTTACCAGCAGTTTCCCTGACTTCCCACATCCTGCAGGAGGAGCGTTGTACCAACATATCTGCCATCACCACGGTAACTCAACCAACACAGAGAAAGAACAGCAGACTGCACCTTATCCTCCTATCTGCCTCTGTTAGCCTCCTTGCCCTCAACACGGCCTCGGCCCCAACACCTTGCCTTGTTGTTATTAGCAGCTCAATTAGCCAATTTGGATGCTCCAACCAATCAACGGACCTGCTGTTCCAAGCTGCCAACCTGCAATTCACTTGCCCAGAACTTTTTACAGTCCCCGCACCTGTACTAACCTGAAATTCTCTTGCTGCAACCAATCAAAAGGCTTGCAGCTCCAAGCTAGGACCCAGTTTTGTTTTTAAAAGTCTCCTTTTATTTTTAATTTATTTAATTTTGTGTTTTTCTTTTCAAAAGGACAATCGCTGATATTGTTCTAGATGCAGCTGTCGAATCCAATCGGAAAAACTTTCATCCAGTTATGT
The DNA here is from genome assembly GCA_035221665.1 of Okamejei kenojei. NCBI lineage: Eukaryota > Metazoa > Chordata > Chondrichthyes > Rajiformes > Rajidae > Okamejei > Okamejei kenojei. The sequence goes on from CM069145.1 coordinate 3,392,207, forward strand.
AATGAGATGCAAGGACCCCAATATTTGCCCCAGTTTGGTTTGTGCATGGACAGCAGCATGAATCAGCAGTACTGTGATTTCAATCTATTGTATAGTTAGCTTATAAGAAATAGACATAAATGATTTTGTGTATTTGTTTAAAAAACTTAAGACAGGCCTGTTGCATGCAAACACATCAGTGTTCTGAAGAAAGGTCTCAACCCGAAACCTGGCTATTCCTTCTCTCCAGCGATGCTGCCTGTCCCGCTGAGTACTCCCAACACTTTGTGTCTACCTTCGATTTAAACCGACATCTGCAGTTCTTTCCTGCTCATCGGGTTTCTTCATTGTTTCGTTCTCAGCCCCCTTCTTTACTCCTTGTACACCCATGTACAAATCTAATTCAATTTGCAAATTCACAGACGACAACATCATTGTGGGCCGGATGTCAAATAATGATGAGACGGAGTACAGGAAGGAGATCGAGAACCTCGTGTCCTGGTGTCGGGACAACAAACTTTCTCTCAATGTCAGCAAGACAAAGGATACAGTCTTCAACTTCAGGAAGCAAAGTGGCACACATGCCCCAGTTTACATTGACTGCTCCAAAGTAGAGATGGTTGAAAACGTCAAATTTCTAGGAGTCAATATCACCAACAACTTCTCCTGGACCACCCATATTGAAGCAATGACCAAAAAAGCACACCAACACCTCTACTTCCTTAGAAGGATTAGGAAGTTCGGCATATCCCCAACAACTCTCACCAACCTTTACAGATGCACCATAGAAAGCATTTTATCGGGATGCATCACAGCTTAGCTTGGGAACAGCTGCATCCAAGATCCCAAAAATTGCAGTGAATTGTGGACATAGCCCAGTCCATCACACAAACCGACCCTCCCTTCCACTGACTCAATTTATACCTCACACTGCCTCAGAAAGGCCTCAAGGATGAGTTGCACCCTGGCCACTCCCTCTTCTCCCCACTCCCATCGAGTAAAGGTATAGAAGTATGAAAACGCACACCTCCAGATTCAGGGACAGTTTCTTCCCAACTGTTGTCAGGCAACTGAGTCATCCTACCACAACTAGAGAGCAGTCCTGAAATACTATCTACCTCATTAGTGACCATCAGAATATCTTCGATCTGCCTTTACTGGCTTTACCTTGCACTAAACGTTATTCCCTTACTGTGTATCTATACCATGTAAATGGCTCAATGTAATCATGTATTGTCTTTCCGCTGACTGGTTAGCACACAAAAACTTTTCACTGTACCTCGGTTCACGTGACAATAAACTAAATTGAAACTGGAAATATTATTCTCAGCAGTTTCTGGAGACACCTTAGCTAAACAATCTGTTAAAATATTGCTAACAATATATTTTAATGGGCCTCCCATCTATTAACCAACAACAAGCTGGTATTCAGTATTCAGGGAAATGCCTTTAATTTAAACTGCGACAGATGTTTGCATAATAGAATCATGAATGCATGCATTATACATTTGGTGTTGGCATGCTTGTGCAGCTTACCTTCTGTAGTATTGATTGAACTTTGATGACTGCTCTGATTGTACTGCTCATTCTATTAAAAAATAAAATGGAAATAATTTTTAAAGCACAGTAATGTCAAGAAGAGTTTGTGTCATCGTGTGATGCAAGAGGCTATAATACAAAGGGTTAGAAACATAGAAAATAGGTGCAGGAGGGGACCATTCGGCCCTTCGAGCCAGCACCGCCATTCATTGTGATCATGGCTGATCGTCCCCAATCAATAACCCGTGCCTGCCTTCTCCCCATATCCCTTGACTCCACTAGCCCCTAGAGCACTATCTAACTCTCTCTAAAATCCATCCAGTCATTTGGCCTCCACTGCCCTCTGTGCAGTCTTAAATGGCCTCCCCTTTATTCTAAGACTGGTTCCGGTTCTGGACTCGCCCAACATTGGGAACATTTTTCCTGCATCTAGCTTGTCCAGTCCTTTTATAATTTTATATATTTCTATGAGATCTTCCCTCATCCTTCTAAACTCTAGTAAATACAAGCCTAGTCATTTCAATCTTTCCTCATATGACAGCCCCGCCATCCCAGGTATCAATCTCGTGAACCTACGCTGCACTGCCTCAATCAAAAGGATGTCCTTCCTCAAATTAGGAGACCAAAACTGTACACAATACTCCAGGTGTGGTCTTACCAGAGCCCTATACAACTGCAGAATAACCTATTTACTCCTATACTGAAATCCTCATGTTATGGCCAACATTCCATTACTTCACAGCCTGCTGTACCTGCACGCCAACTTTCAGTGACTGGTGTACAAGGGCACCCAGGTTTCGTTGTACCTCCCCCTGGGTAACCTAGGTAACCTAACCCCATTGAGATAATAATTTGCCCCCTTGTTTTTGCCGCCAGAGTGGATAACCTCACATTTTTCTATATTATACTGCATCTGCCACGCACCTGCCCACTCACTTAACCTGTCCAGGTCACCCTGCAACGTCCTATAATCCTCTTCACAGTTCACACTGCTACCCAGCTTTGTGTCATCTGCAAACTTGCTAGTGTTGCTCCTAATTCCCTCTTCCAAATCATTAATATATATGGTAAACAATTGCGGCCCCAACACTGAGCCTGGAGGCACTCCACTCTCCACTGCCTGCCATTCTGAAAAGGACCCTTTCACTCCTACTCTTTGCTTCCTGTCTGCCAACCAATTTTCTATCCACGTCAACACCCTACCCCCAATACCATGTGCTCTAATTTTAGTCACCAGTCTCCCGTGCGGGACCTTATCAAAGGGTTTCTCAAAGTCTAGATACACTACATCCACTGGCTCCCCTTCATCCATTTTACTTGTCATAACCTCAGAAAATTCCAGAAGATTAGTCGAGCATGATTTCCCTTTCATAAATCCATATTGACTTGGACTAATCCTTTACTGCTATCCATATGCCCCATTACTACCTCTTTAATAATTGACTCCAGCATCTTTCCCACCACCAAAGTCAGGCTAACTGGTCTGTAATTCCCCGTTTTCACTCTTGCTCCTTTCTTGAAAAGTGGGATAACATTAGCTATCCTCCAATCCACAGGAACTGACCGTGAATCTATTAAACATTGGAAAATATCACCAATGCGTCCACTATTTCTAGATAGTTGCAGATAATCCGGCCCAGGAGATTAATCATCCTTCAGTCCCATTAGCCGACCCAATACTATTTCTCGCCTAATGAAAATTTCTTTCAGTTCCTCTACCCCGTTAGATCCTCTGTCCTCCAGTACATCTTGGAAATTGTTTGTGTCTTCCTTAGTGAAGAACGATCCGTATTATCTGTTCATCTCTTCTGCCATTTTCTTGCTACACATAATAATTTCACCCGTGTCTGCCTTCAAGGGACCCACATTTGACTGCTACTCTTTTTCCCTTAACATATCTAAAGAAGCTTTTATTGTCCTTTATATTCCTGGCCAGCTTCCCCTCGTACTTAATCTTTTCAGCCCGTATTGCCCGTTTTGTTTCCTTCTGTTGTCCTACGAACGTTTCCCAATCCTCTGGCTTCCGGCTACTATTTGCTGTATTATACATCTTTTCTTTTAGTTTCATTCTAAACTAAAATTAACTAAACTAAACCTATTTTAGGTTATGAGGTCAAGACTCGTTTCTCGATACATGTGCCCTCTCCAATGCCATCCATCTTTCCACAATACTCCAAAGAAGGCCTTATCAAAGTCCTATAAAGCTGCAACATGACTTCCTGCTTATTTTACTCCATGCCCTGACCAATGATGGCAACCTTCTTTAAAACTATCTTTGGTGTTGCCATTCTCAAGGTGCTATGGACTTTGATTGCATGCTCCCCTGAACGTCAATACAGTTAAAAGTCTTGTCATTAACTGTATAGTTTTTCTTTGCATTCAACCTCCCAAAGTGCAACACCCTACACTTGCTCAGATTAAACTCCATCTGTCATTTCTCCGTCCAGGTTTGCAGCTGAACTATATCAGCCTGTACACTTTTGACAGCCCTCCCCACTGTCCGCAACTCCCCCGATGTTTCTGTTGCCTGCCATCTTACTACCCAATCCAACTACATTTACGCCCAAGCTTTGGGTAAATGTATAAATCACACACACACCCGTGGACTTCCTATATGTATCCAAGTTGCATGCATGCGTGTACTCATTTTTAAATGAACTGTTCCACTAAAGGCAGATAGCTTTTTTGTTAACATTCTGCATTTGATTATATATTTAAACCTACTCTAACATATGCCATAAAAGTTAAATTCAGGAAATAGCTAATGCTTTACATATTAACAAAAACAAACTGGTGGATTTAGTGATTTACCTCATTAAATAGGCGAAGTAGTGAGTTCTTTAAGGCTTCCTCTTCCTTCACTTGCATTTCTGTTAATTTACTGAAGTCTCTACTTCTCTGAGGTTTAATGTTCATATTTTGATAAACGTTTCCTTCTATACTCCTAAATAGAACACACATCGCCCTTGGTAAGATACCCACATCATGGTCTGGTCCTATAACGTAGCAGAATAAAAGCAATTATACTATAAGCGATAATTAAGAAAGGAAGCTAATTATTAGTCATAACATTGCTTAAAGACTCAAACCTTGAAATGTGTAGGTTTTTCCTGAATTGGTAACACCATAGGTGAAAATCAAACAGTTCTGTCCATTCAGAACTTCCTCAACGAAGGGTTTTATTACTCCAAATATTTCTGTTTGCTTGGTTTCTGGTCCATAAACCTAGATGTGGAAATATATATTTTTCTATTGAAACTATTTAACACATATTACTATGCATGACAGAAAATGTTGTTCTTAAGCGAAGAACAGCTAACATAATTAAAAGCTGCCATTGATTTGTGAAGCAATATACTGCTATTGTCCTAATGGAACAGTATATGTCAAATAGTGTAAAACAAGTCAAGTCAAACATATATTCTAACTTACTTTTGTGAAGCACGCATGCACATTTGATACTATATACTAAGGGAAGAAAATAGATTATGGATTAATAGTTATTATCAAAGGGTTTCTACAGCTATATTAATAGCAACAGGATAACGAGGGATAAAATTGGACCATTAGAGAACCAGAATGGACAGCTATCTGCAGAGCCAAAAGAGATGGGGGAGATATTGAACAATTTCTTTTCTTCCGTATTCACCAAGGAGAAGGATATTGAACTCTGTGAGTTAAGGGGAAAAAGTAGAGTAGCTATGGAAACTATGAGATTCAAAGAGGAGGAAGCACTGACACTTTTGAAAAATATAAAAGTGGATAAGTGTCCAGGTCCTGACAGGATATTCCCTAGGACATTGAGGGAAGTTAGTGTAGAAATAGCAGGAGCTATGACAGAAATATTTCAAATGTCATTAGAAACGGGAATAGTGCCGGAGGATTGGCGTACTGCGCATGTTGTTCCATTGTTTAAAAAGGGTTCAAAGAATAAACCTAGCAATTATAGACCTATTAGTTTGACGTCAGTGGTGGGCAAATTAATGGAAAGGATACTTAGAGATTATATATATAAGCATCTGGATAAACAGGGTCTGATCAGGAACAGTCAACATGGATTTGTGCCTGGAAGGTCATGTTTGACAAACCTTCTTGAATTTTTTGAAGTGGTAGCTAGGGAAATTGATGAGGGTAAAGCAGTGGATGTTGTCTATATGGATTTCAGTAAGGCCTTTGACAAGGTTCCCCATGGAAGGTTGGTTAAGAAGGTACAATCTTTGGGTGTTAATGGCGGAGTAGCAAGATGGATTCAACAGTGGCTGAATGGGAGATGTCAGAGAGTAATGGTGGATGGCTGTTTGTCAGGTTGGAAGCCGGTGACCAGTGGGGTGCCTCAAGGATCTGTGTTGGGTCCACCGTTGTTTGTCATGTACATCAATGATCTGGATGATGGGGTGGAAAATTGGATAAGTAAGTATGCAGATGATACTAAGATAGGTGGTGTTGTGGATAATGAAGTAGATTTTCAAAGTCTACAGAGAGATTTGGGCCATTTGGAAAAGTGGGCTGAAAGATGGCAGATGGAGTTTAATGCTGTTAAGTGTGAAGTGCTACATCTTGGCAGGACAAATCAAAATAGGACGTACATGGTAAATGGTAGGGAATTGAGGAATGCTGTGGAACAGAGGGATCTAGGAATAACTGTGCATAGTTCCCTGAATGTGGAATCGCATGTAGATAGGGTGGTAAAGAAAGCCTTTGGTGTGCTGGCCTTTATAAATCAGAGCATTGAATATAGGAGTAGGGAAGTACTGTTAAAATTGTACAAGGCATTGGTAAGACCAATTCTGGAGTATGGTGTACAATTTTGGTCGCCTAGTTATAGGAAGGATGTCAACAAAATAGAGAGAGTACAGAGGGGATTTACTAGAATGTTGCCAGGGTTCCAGCAACTCTGTTACAGAGAAAGGTTGAACAAGTTAGGTCTTTATTCTTTGGAGCGCAGAAGGTTAAGGGGGGACTTGATTGAGGTCTTTAAAATGATGAAAGGGATAGACAGAGTTGATGTGGATACGTTTTTCCCATTGAGGATAGGGAAGATTCAAACAAGAGGGCATGACATGAGAATTAAGGGACAGAAGTTTAGGGGTAACGTGAGGGGGAACTTCTTTACTCAGAGGGTGGTGGCTGTGTGGAATGAGCTTCCAGCAGAAGTGGTGGAGGCAGGATCGATTTTAACATTTAAAAGTAAAGTGGATAGGTATATGGACATGAAGGGAATGGAGGGGTATGGAGGGAATGGAGCAGGTAGATGGGACTAGGGGAAAACAAATGGTTGGCACGGACTGGAAGGGCCGAGAGGGCCTGTTTCTGTGCTGTAATTGTTATATGGTTATTCTCATGGTTAATCAGATGCTCAGATTGAGAACAATTTTGTTGAGTTACCGAGGTGAGAAACAAAGACACAGACACATTTTCATGCACATTCTGCCAAGAGGGCCATGTACACGAGCCTACAATTGACAGGCTTAACAGCAGCTGAGGCACTGCACGAGATATCCAGGGGATAGGTAATTCTGAATTTGGTATTGTGTAACGAACCAGATTTGATTAAGGAGCTTTAGGTAAATGAACCCCGAGGAGGTAGAGATCATGCTAAAATTCAACCTGCAGTGTAAGAGAAAATGAAATCGGATGTGTCGGTATTACTGTTGAGCAAAGGTGCAGGGGCATGAGGGAGGACCCTGGATGTAAAAACAGGGATGTAATGCTGAGGCTTTATAAGGCACTGGTCCGAGCGTATTTGGAGTATTGTGAGCAGTTTTGGGGCCCATATCAGAGGGGTTGAGATTAGAGTAGTAAGGCGTGTGGAAAGGTTGAAACGATTGATGTCACACCGGCAGTTAGAAATAAAGAGGTCTAAAGAGGGAAAAAGTCGTCCGGGAGAGTCCAAAAGGTGGGAAACGGGTGAAGGAGTCATAACCGAGTGGTGAGGACTCCTTCCCATGGAAAAGGGCACGGAGGTACGAAGACTTCCAAATGATGATGCATTTCAGCTTCCTCTCAATCTCCCCAAACATCACTGACCCCAATTTAATCTTTATGATAAACAAAGGCCGCGACAGCATCAGATGCCACAAAGCAAGTAGATCACACAATATCCAAGCTGTCACGCTGAAGATATGCACCAGACCAGCCATCACAGTTCTTGTGCATATCTAATAAGGTGAAATTGCCCAATGACTTTGTATCCATTAAAAATACCAAGACAAATCCTTTCCACAAATTCGCAATGAAATTCAGGATGTTGGCACTGCTAAAAAAAAACAGCAACAATTTTCTACAAGCTTGTTGCGAGGATGAGAACAGCAATATCACAGCTTGCGTAGGAGCTTATTTCTCCCGCCTCACCCCCTCCCACCAAAACAATGCTAACTCGGGTTCTAATAATTCAGAAAGGTTCCGTGAAAATTAGATTTTTGACATATAACAGTGGTATACCGTAACCCTTCATGATGAAGAAAACATTTACTGTTGGGTGGAGGGATGGAATTATCTTTAAATGCAGAATTGTTCTGCCCCACAGCTCAAGACATGACATGTTTCGGCAGCAAAGCAATAATCCAACAAAATTCTCTAGATCATCCAAATATATATCTTTACAATTTCCTTTGAGGTTTTTGCATTTTACTTCTTTCAGCAATAAATTTAATACACGTAGTTCTGCTATAACGCATTTCCGCAATGCAAATTGGATACAACTGGATATCCAATAATTGGATGTATCAATCAATTAGGAAATATTATTTGTATTACTAGGGCCTAATTAGCTTTAAATCAATTTCATCTGGGAACTGGAGATACTCAAAAGCAAAAGCTATCTTACAAAAAATGTTTTCATATAAACTCGCAGTAATCAGACACCATCCTCTCTGAAGTACACAGCTGCTAGTTCGACTGCGGAGGCCATTGAAATGGACACGTGATTGCTTCTATTGCCAGTTGTACAATATTACTCTATTTTAAAATAAACGTAGTAAAAAATTTGTTTTGAAAATCCTGTGCGGAACAATAAATGAAGTACGTTTAAAAATCTAGCTCTTAATCTCCTTTCTCATTGACACAATTGGCGTTATAAAGTGAGTTACTACAATATAAGATTCCTTAGGCATGCAACCACGTTATAGCAGAACTACCTATATGATATTTGACCCAAATCAATTTATTTGATGGCATTCAAGGAGAATTATTTATAAAAATTAAAGCATCTTTTATTACGCACAAATGAGTGAGGATTCCGAATTATGTTTAGCCCAAAGCAACTTTAATTTTGTAGATTTAAAATTCAGTTAGAAACTTGGCATATGTACATGTAAATTATTAAATAGCAACCTCTTGGAATGCATTTAGATGAATAAATGCCATACAGCATGGAAACAGGCCCTTCAGCCCAACTCATTTATGCCGACCAAGATGCCCCATCTAAGGTAGTTACAGTAGCCCAGATTTGGTCCATATCCCTCTAAACCTTTCCTTTTCACGTACCTGTCTAAATGTCTTTTACATGCTGTTCGTTGTATCGGCCTCAACCACCATCACTGGCATTACATTCCATATATGTACCACCCTCTGAGTGGATAAATTTGCTCCTCAAGTTCCTCTTAAATCCATCCCTTCTGGTTTTTGATTTGCCTACCGTGGGTAAAAGATTATGCATTCACCCTATCTATCCCCCTCATGGTTTTATTCACCTCTATAAGTCTCATGCGCTCCAAGTAATGTGTCCTAGCCTGCCCAACCTCTCTATATAACTCAGCCCCTCAAGTCCTGCTAACATCCTCTTGAATCTTCTCTGCACTCTTCCAAACTTAATGACATCCTTCCTATAGCACGGTGACCAAAACACAACACAGAACTCCAAGGGTAGTTCACCAAAGTCTTGCACAACGATAAAATAACACCCCAGTTTCCATACTCACTATCTTGGCTGATTAAAGCCAATGTCCCAGATACTTCTTGACCACCCTATCTACCCATGATGCCACTTTCAGGGGACTATAAACCTGTACTCCTTGATACAATATCACCCACTTTAGCATTGTCTGCAAACATACTAGTCATGTCTTGTACATTCTCAACCAAATTATTGATATAAACCACAAACAGCAATGGACCCAGTACCAATCCGTGAGGCACACCACGTTACAGTCTTCCAGTCTGTAAAAACCTCTACTCCCACCACTCTCTGCTTCCTTCCATGAAGCCAATTCCCGATACATTTTGCTAAATCTCCTTGGATTCCATGTGATCCAACCTTCCAACCCAGCATGTGGAACTGAAAGTGCCTTGCCGATGTCAATGTGGACAATGTCTACAGCCTTGCCCCCATCAACCTTTTTGGTTACTTCTCCATAAAAACTTAGATTCGTGAGACGTAACCTCCCATGTAAACAAACATGCCGACTATCCCTAATCACCCCGTCAATCCAAAAGCATATATATCTTAATTCTCACAATCCTCTCCAGTAACCTACCAATCACAGATGTTAGGGTAACTGGTTTATAGTTCCCAGCATGTTCAGAAGGATTTTAACAAATATGCAAATTTCACTTAAAACTCCCAATAAATGGACTAATGATCCCGTTCAATATTTCTGATACATCTTACCATAACATACATAACTATCTTTCTTACATGAGAAAATGTAAAGTGTTGGGCCATCTGGCCAAATCCTCGATCACTGCATCGGGAACTCAAGGAACAGTGTGGTGCTTTGAAAATCACACTGGTCGGGTTTTCTATTAATACGCAGTCCTGGGAAGAGCATGGAAACAATAGATCAGAGGACATCCGCGTTTATAAAGAAAGCATTCTTCATTCAATGCTCAGGTAGTAATTTAGCTACTGACCTGAGATTCATTTTGTGCAATTTCAGATTCAGTGAAAGGTCGAATACGAAGATAAACACACATATGGTCCTTTGCAGCTGCAGAATTTTGATCAGGAACCTGTTTATAAAAAAAAATATATATATATATATATCCAAGTTGAAAATAATTTACATGTACGCAGATTTCAAGGAACAAATGGTTGCAGTACCAGCAATTATGTTCCACCCCCAATTACCCTTGGAGCATGGGTTTTCTTGAACATGGAGTAAAATATTATCTACACTGCAATGCTGTTAGCTCCAAGACTCTGGCCCAATAAAGATGAAAAACTTCCAATGCAAGCTGAAATGACATGCAACTGGGAGAGGATTTTTTTAAATACAAGTAATTCCTTTGCGATAAGGTACTGCTAGTAAGACTAACATTTATTAAACATCCCCAATTGCCTTTGAGAGTAGTTATGAGCCACCAGTCCTTCTAATGATGGTTTGTGAATGTAACAGGATTCTCACAAGGTTCTGGTTATTGAGGATTATGTATGCAGAAAGCAGAATGACAAGCCATTTTTAAATCAAAATTTTGAAATGCAACTCAAAGGTAATGAAAATACATAAATTTGATTTTTTGTTGAGGATAAATCAGCAGTTTGAAATATGCTTGGAAAAACTCAGTTCCATTTTGACTTGCGCAATCACAGATTCGTGGTCATTTTGTATTTACCACATGCGAGACATTCGAAGTTCGTTCCCTGGACAGTTCATCTATCAAATCCTTCCTAATGTCATCAAAATTCACTGATGTAGGATTCTCTTGTTCATCATTCACAATTCCATGAGAATCCATGAACGTGTACTTGGAGTCGACTATTGGCTCCATTCTGTAAAGGAAACAACTGGTCAGTATATTTCTAGCACAAAAACCCGTGGTTACAATCCTAATACAGCCATTCCACGATTTGAAAAAAAGATGCATTCTTGGAAAATATGACAGAGCAAAATATCACAAATACTTACCACAATACATAGAGTATCTTGGTACATGTATGCTTATGTGCAGAGTGACATGCTGATCATAATAATTTTCTTCCAGCATTTGGCATGCACAGCCTAATGTTGCTGGTCAACTTGTTCTACTTGATCTATTGGGGCACCCTGTTTCGACTAATGCAATCAACCCGACGTGCACAAACAAATAGATCGTAATAATGATAAATCTTCACAAAGAATCAAGTGAATTAGTGAATACTATGAATGCCAGATGCAACTACCTGAGAGGCACCATTGTCCACGAATGTAAATGTCAAGAGGCATCAAAATTCAAGATTTCTTTCAATTTATATAATTGCCATATCTCATCTGTGATAAGTCATGTAGTTTTTTTTAAATTAAAAATTGCCATTAACATGCAATTGTCATTTTACATATTAATTAGTCAATTTTTATTTTTTCTCTATCATGCAAATTAACTCTTTGCAAATTGATATCAAGTACTTCCACAATTATTTTTTAATCAAACAAATAGTGCTTCGCTCCAGGCATGTAGGAATACCAAAATGCTAATAGTGAATTTCTGTTGCCAGGAGGGGTCTGCATTCAATGTAGCCGCCAGGGTGCACATTGAATCCCACACCTCAGCAACAAGTTGTAAACCCCAGCCCTCCAAAAATAAGGCCTCAAAGGTAGCCATTCAGCATTGAGCACACCAAACCTACCGACCTCAACAGAGCTGCCGACTAAGGGAATTCACAATCGCAGGGAATCCCCGATCTGGCGGAAGATCGCAGGAACTGTGAGTACAGTACGTGGAAACACCTGGGTGGCCTCCAATGTGTCCAGTAACGTGGCTGATGGGCAGGACTACGTCAGACTGAAGCGCAGGGGACTACGACCCCCTCTCCCTCCCTTCGTAGTAGCCAATGTTCAATCACTGGAAAATAAAGTGGAGGACAATGCTGCTTTACCAAAGGGAGATGAGCGAATGCCGTGTGCTGTTTCAGAGACATGGCTCACCCCCAGTCTTACTGCAAATACATGGAATCTGCAGTATTGTTTATAGTTTTTATGTACTTGTCTCAGATAGTGCAATAATTCACTAGATTGGTTCCATGGTTTGCCACATGAGCAGACAGACATCATGTAGATGAGAACTGTATTCTCTAAATTTAGTAGAATTAGAAGCTTCCATTTCAACTTCCAAAACTCATACAGGGTTTAGGCCAAGAGGCATGTTCACAGGTTAATTGGCCAATATAATGCAACCCGTTGTAGGAAGGAACTGCAAATGCTGGAGTAACTGGCAGCATCTCTGAAGAGAAGTGTCTCGACCCGAAACGTCACCCATTCCTTCTCCCCAAAGATGTGGCCTGTCCCATTGAGTTACTCCAGCATTTTGTGTATAACGTGTTGGAGTAACTCATCAGTCGGAACCATTTCTGGATGACATGGATAGGTGATATTTTGGTTCAGGACCCTTCTGCAGATGTATTATGCAGATCAGTGGCAAAGTTGGTGGGAACATGGAGAAAATAAACCAGGATTTATGTAGAAACATGTTCTCATCTCAAAGACATTGTTATTTCTATAAACGCTGTTGAAATTACTGATATATTGACAGTCAATATGTCCAGATGCAATCAACAAGGCAGATTTTTTTGGCGTTTTTTTAATTTTCAATTAGTCAGTATCGGCTGCTTACTGCAGTGGTGACATGTCGCTCTAGAGGTAAGGAAACAGTGGATAAACACAATAGACACAAAATGTTGGAGTAACTTTTCGGGTCGAGATCATTCTTCAGACTTAGTCAGGGGCGAGAGGAACTAGAGATATAGAAGGGTAAGGTGTGAAAACGACAGATCAAATCAGACGTTTGGTCAAGAAAATGTGGATTGGCTCACTGTTAGCTGAGGGCATGGTGTCAACGAGGCATACAACCATAATATCAATCGGTGAAACCAGTCTTGGTTTCTTGGTCCTCCAAAATATTCCAAATGGAATTTAAACTGGAGGTGGTGGAGGGAGGACTTAAGTCAGAAAGGGTTTTTGGGAAGAAAGAGTTACTTTAAATTTGGTTGCATCTGGTTGGGTAACTATGGTAGGGTGAAGATTATTCCATGCTTTAATTGTGCGGGGGATGAACAAATTGCTGTACACATCTGTCTTGGTAGCTGGTATCTCAAATTTGATCGAATGACCTCGTCTGCTCCTAATTGGTTTGAGTTTGGCGTAGGTTTTGTAATCTATGTCGAGCTGACCATTTAACATTTTGTAAAAACAGGTCAAACGGTGAGCTTCATGTCTGTCTTGGAGAGGGTTCCACCCCGACCAGTGAATTCAGAAGTTTGGTAACACTCGCTTCTCTCTCACATAGGTGTTAGTAACAAATCAAGCTGCCTGTCTTTGGACACGTTCGAGGGAAGAAATGTTTTTATTTGTGTATGGCTTCCATGCTGCAACTGCGTAGTCCAAATGAGGTCTAACGAGGGTGAAGTATAGCTTCTCCTTCACAGAAGTTGAACAATGATGAAAGTTGCGCCTCAGAAAATTTAGGACACCTGGAGAACTAGGGTGGGATATAATGGTTGAGCAGGATCCATGAAACCTCCACTGAAGAGGAACATTGAGTCATCTGCGTGAGTATGAAAACAGCGAGTTTTGTCCGGGGAAGTGGCCACTAATGTTTAATACAGGAGCCCTCATTGCGAGATACATACGCACTGAGAGGGCAAGGAGATGGGACGCTGTCGACTACACTATCCCGCTGCCTCCGAGCGCTGAGTTGCTCCAGCAATTCAGGTGTCTTTAACAACCAGTGCTGCGCTCGGAAGAGAGCAGGTTGATATATAACGAGGATGAATGAGGGGAAGGGGAGGTTGGGTTAAGCGGCTTACCTGTACGTTGAGGAGTAGCGTTGGCAGTGGCTGAATCAGTGCCGAGGCGGCAGCAACGGCCAGTACTGCGCGTGCACGCGCGCCCCCTGCCGCCGCCCCCCCCCCCCCCCCGCGCTGCCGTGCGCGTGCGCGTGCCCTGCCGCGCTGACGACCAAAGGGACGCCTTCGCGCTCTGGCCCTAACGCGCGTGTGCGTGCGCGCCCCCGCTGCATCAACGCCGCCGCCGCCTCCTCCCTCGCGCGCCCGCGCCAACGGCTCCTCCTCCGCGCCGGCAGATTTAAAACCTCCGCCAATCACCAGCCAGCAGCATCGCGGGGACTCACGGGAGCCGGCCGCGCCCCCCCCCACGCATCACTGCCGGCGCCGGGTCATCAAGTCGGCGTCGCCGCCTGTGGTGTTTTGTGTTTGTCAGTCCGGGCTCAGTGCATGGCATTGGCAAGTGAGATTGGTGCTGTATGTGGGACTCCAGGCCCTCGTCAGATAAACCTCCAACACGCACACTCACTGACTGACTGAGTGAACTGTTCGCCCGCCGACACATGCTGACACTATGGTCTGCTTCGCAGATTTAAACATCATTAACATCAACGACAAAAAACGATTGCAAACTATAATAGAAACCGCGGCACATCGTGAGTATTGACCAAATCACATGTTCGGATATCCTGGGTCGCCCTCGATTGTATTGTTTTTTTTGGGTATGCAAAGTGAGTAAATGTTTCCCATATCTTGCTGTAGATGCCGGTTTGAACACGTTGATTTACAATTAACACACCTAGATTTACGAGAACATAGATTTACGAGAACATGGATCACATGAACGTGCCATTCGGCCCAGAATGTCCATGTTGAAAATAATATCTAGTTAAACTAATCTTCCATGCCTGTATGTGATCCATGTCCTTGCACATCCATCCAAGTACCTGTCGAAATACCCCTTTGAATCTGATTCATGACCGACCAATAAATGTTATACAACACTTGCTCTTCACATCTCCTTTAAACTTTGCTCCACTCGCCTCAAAGCTATGCATCTCATGCCTTTGTATGCTTCTATCAGATCTTCCTTCAACCCCTGGAGCTACAGTGAAAACAGTCAAAACTGCCCAATCTCTCCTTTATAGCTATTACTCGCTAATCTAGTTGGCCTTCCGGTAACCCTTTTCTCATGTTCAATGGTACTCTGTTGTCATTTGTAGGGACTCTGCAGAAGGTCTTGGGCAGGTTGGGATATTGGGAGATGGAATATAATGTAGCAAAGTTTGGAGTCATGCATTTTGGTAATGGGAATAATAATGTCGACTTTTCTAAAAGGGGAGAATATTCAGAAATCAAAGGTGCAAAGGAACTTGGAATACTGGTGCAGGATTCCCAAAAAGTTAACTTGTAAGTCAAATCGGTGGTGTGTAAGGCTAATACAATGCATTTCTTTCAAGAGGACTATAATACAAAAACAGCTGAGGCTTTATAAGGCATTGGTCAGACTGCATTTGGGGTATTGTGAGCAGTTTTGGGTCCCATATCTGAGGAAGGATGTGCTGGTGTTGGAGAGGGTCCAGAGGAGGTTTACAAAAAACTATCCCAGGAATGATTTGGGTTAACATATGATGAGCATTTGACAGCACTGGGTTGAGAAAGATGAGGGTGCCCTCATTGAAGCTTACTGAACAGTGAAAGGCTTGGTTAGAGTGGATATTTCCACTAGTGGGAGAGCCTAGGATCAGAGGCCAGCCTCAGAATAAAAGGACATCCCTTTAGAAAGGAGATGAAGAGGAATTTATTTACTCAGTGGGTGGTGAATTTGTGGAATTAATTGCCACAGAAGGCTGTAGCGGCCAAGTCAATGGGTATGTTAAAGGTGGAGATTGATAGATTCTTGATTAGTACGGTGTCAGGGGTTATGGGGAGAAGGCAGGAGAATAGGGTTGAAAGGGAAAAGTAGATCAGCCATGATTGAAGGGTGTGTCGACTTGATGGGCCAAATGGCCCAATTCTGCTCCTAGAACTGGTTGGCGCGCAACAAAAGCTTTTCACTGTGCGTCGGTACTAAACTACTACTATGCGCTTTTGAACAATCTCACTTGCCAAATGTCGCTTTTCCTTCAAACAACCTGCTTCAATGAACTTGATAGAGTTCCTGAATAATACTTTGACCCAATTTAGAATTGTAACGTGTGGGCCTGCCTGGTCTCTATCCATAACTCGCTTAAACCTAATAGAACAGTGGTCACTGGTCCCAAAAGGTTCATGCACGAATACTTCATCCACTTGCCCCTGTCAATTTCCTGACTAGATCAAGCGTTACCTCACCCGTGTGTGGGCCTCTACATATTGCCTGAGGAAACTTTCCCTAACATGTTTGACAAATTCCAAATCGTTTGCACTATGACATTTCCAGTTGGTATTCGGAAAGTTAAAATCCCCTGCAACAACCCTTATTCATTCTGCAGCTGCCTGCAATCTCCTGGCATATTTACTTCTCTAATTCTGTTGAGCATTTGGGGGTCTGTGGTACACTCCCAGCAAGGTGATCATCCAGTTCTTATTTCTCAGGTTCCACCCATATAG
Source organism: Okamejei kenojei (assembly GCA_035221665.1). Classification (NCBI taxonomy): domain Eukaryota; kingdom Metazoa; phylum Chordata; class Chondrichthyes; order Rajiformes; family Rajidae; genus Okamejei; species Okamejei kenojei. The sequence goes on from CM069145.1 coordinate 3,409,011, forward strand.
CCCTACTGAATGAACCATCAGTAATGTCATGTCTGACCACTGACATCCTCCTTAATCAATAAAGCAACACCCTCTCCTGTTTTGCCTCCACTATCTCTCTTGAAGCACCTGGACCCTGGAACATTGAACAACCAGTCCAGTCCCTCTATTAACTAGGTTTCTGCAATGGCTACAATGTCCGACCCACACACGTGCGTCCACCCATGAATTAATTAGCTTTACCCACCCTTGCATTAAAATAATTGCAATTCAAATCAACCATCCTTCCTTGCTCCCTGCCTTTGTCCAATCCTGCCTGCCACGATATTGGTTTCCCTCCAGTTAAGGAATAACCCATCCCACCTGTACAGGTCAGTGCTGCTGCAGAAGAGATCCCAACGGTCCATAAATGTGAATCCCTGCCCCCTTCACTCCTCAACCACACATTCATCTCCCTTGTCTTTCTGCTCCTACCCTCGCTAGCACGTGGCACTGCACATAATGCAGAGGTCACTACCCTAGTGGTTATGCTTTTTAGTTTTTTACCCATCTCCCTATACTCATTGCAGTACCTCATTCCTTTCCATACCCAAGTCATATGTGCCAACATGCACAAAGTGAGGATGTCATGCATACCACTCGGACACATCCTGGACCCTAGCACCAGGGAGGCAACATACCATCCTGGAGTCTCAACTGCTGCCGCAGAATCTCCTGTCTGCACCCTTAACTGAAGAGTCACCTACCACTATGGCTTTGCCTGACATTACCCATCCCTGCTGAGCATTAGAGCCAGGCTCAATGTCACAGCCCTGCCTGGCACTGCTGCTCAATCTTGATGTCATTCCCCCAGCACCCAAAAAGACCAAAAAGGATGTGCGTGTTTTGAAGGGGGATGGCCACGGGGGTTACCTACACTCTTCTATTATTTCCCTTCCTCCTGGTCAACCACCTTCTCTCTTCCAGTCATCCAGCTGCTGTTCCAGTTCCCTAACATGGTCTTTAAGGAGCTGCACCTGGACACAGTTCCCATATGTGTAGTCATCAGGGACACCAGTTTCCCTGACTTCCTACATCCTGCAGGAGGAGCATTGCACCAATTTACTTGCCATCACCACTGCAACAAAGCCAAGAAGAAGAAGAAACAAAAAATAACGAGACTCACACATGAGCAGACTGAACCTTATCCTCCTATCTATCTCTGATAGCCTCTTTACCTCAGCCTCCTCACCATAGACTTAATTTGACCACAACACAGCATTTAAGACTCCAGGGCTACCAACATTGGGTGAGAGTTGTGAGTGAGAAATTGCGAGACCAAGCCCGAGGGAGCGTAGCGACCGGGGGCTGTGTGTGTGTCCCATTGGTATGGAACTTTTGCATTTTTCAGCTTGAAATTGTGTAATATGGTGCATACTGTTGCAACTCTTTTAACTTACACTTGAATGCAATATATATGCTTTAAATTGGATGTTATGAATAAGGTTAGAGTAGATTACATTCCTAATTACATTGCACAGAAGAGCCCAGGCTCTGATCCATACGTGCAGCACATGAATGATCTTGGTGTATTCATGTATGGAAATCAGATTATAATCAAACACTTGGCCCATGTTGACCAACCTGGGTCTCACTGCACATCTGGTACTACTGCTGACCCTGACTCCAGTTGCTTACCTTCTCTCATTCCTGTCCCCGAGTCCAGCCTTACACCTGGCCCCCTATTTTACCCTGATCATAGCTGCTTACCTGCTTAGGTTCCCAGTGCTGAACACACACCTGGTCCCAGCTTTGACTGCACACCTAGTATTATTCCAGACCTTGACTCTGGATGCACACTTGGTCTTGCTCCTAGCCCCTTTGCACTGACAATATATCTGGCCCACACAAAAAGCCCCATATCTGACCTCCTGAACTTAACCTATTATGTTCAAGTCCACAGGTGCTTAGCTAATGCAGTAATCCTTTATGGGGCACTTCACAGACCAAATTATGGATAACAAAATTCACTACATTCATTGGCTTCCTTGTTATCTAACATGCTAGTCACTTTGTCAAAGAAGTCATCAATTGGTTGAACACAATTTCTCATCCATAAAATTATACTCACTCAGCTGCATAAGTATTCTGATACCATTTCTTTCATTTTTGTAACAAACTGTCCTGAAGTCATCAGGCTAATTACAAATCAATAACATTAGCCAACTCCGAAACATGAAGCGCTGAGCATTGGGATCCAAATATCATGGACAACTGGCCTCAGTTCCCTGCTCACATCTGGCAGTGTTCTCCATCTGAACCAGGGGCCGGTGAGCGTTTTTGAAAGTGGGGAGGCTGAGCGATCACTGATCACTGGCCTTGAGGGTACCCGGTGAGGGAGTGGAGGAACCAAATGGGGAGAGGGTGTGGAAGAAAGGTGTCCCCCCTCCCAGGGTAGGAACATTTTGAAATTTGATGTATTAAACTCATGTTTTAGTGCATTGTCAGACCTCCCAACTATCCCGCTTTTGGCGGGATATTCCCGCTTTTTAGGTTCCCTTCCCGCCATTTCGATTTGTACCCTAATTATCCCGCTAAATTGTTCCTCCCGTGGTGAACGCCGGCGCCATGTGTCCCCGTTTTGCCGGCCCGCGCGATCAGCGGCACTTTGCCGGGCCCTAGTGGCCGCGCGTGCGCAGTGGGGGAGGGTTGCCGGGCCCCAGTGGCCGCGCGTGCGCAGTGGGGGAGGGTTGCCGGGCCCCAGTGGCCGCGCGTGCGCAGTGGGGGAGGGTTGCCGGGCCCCAGTGGCCGCGCGTGCGCAGTGGGGGAGGGTTGCCGGGCCCCAGTGGCCGCGCGTGCGCAGTGGGGGAGGGTTGCCGGGCCCCAGCGGCCGCGCGTGCGCAGTGGGGAAGGGTTGCCGGGCCTGGCGCCATTTCGAGCCACGCCACGCCCGGCCCAGAGCCCGGGCGGCGCCGGCCCGCGCGATCAGCGGCACTTTCTTGCCGGCAGCCGGCCGCTCGCGGCAGCCCCATCACCGGGCCTCCCACCCCACCGCCACCCAGTGCGCAGGCGCAGACCCGCCGGCAACCTTGCCAAGTGCGCATGTGCCGCACCCGCCCGCCGGCAGCCCGCTGATCTGCACCAGTGCGCAGGCGCATAGCCGCCGGCAACAACCCCAAGTGAGAGAAATGAAGGTGAGTCTAGTGCCAAGTTTATCAAAGTTTAACAAAGAATTATAAATGTTTCAGCATACATGTACCTTTTTCACATTTTGGCATTTAAAATACTTCTTCACAATTTAGAATTTGTGACATGGGACCCCGAATAGGGCACCGCGACATATTATGAATTTTCATTTAAAAATATGAATTTTGAGGGGAAATATTATGAATTTTGACAATCAAATGTTGGGAGGTCTGCATTGTAGAAGAATGATTTCAATGTTTTTTGTATGAAGTATTTTTAAGAGATTACTTTTTAAGGGGTAACTTTATCCACACAAAGGGTGGTGGGTGTTTGGAACAAGCTGCCAGAGGAGGTAGTTGAGGCAGGAACATAAAAATATTAAGAATGTATGTGACGAATAATGTATTTCTTTTTATTTTATGTTATTCCTTCTTAATATGTATTTACTTCTAATAAAAATATTTTACAAAAAAACAATTAATATCTTAATGGAACAGCATCATGGGCACAGATTCAGAGAGCATGTAAAATACGTGAATTATACATTAATTATACTACACAGTGAAAAGCACAAGGACTGCAAAACACAATTAGAAAACATCGTAGTGCAAGTGGTGGAGTGAAGTGTTCCACTGCCATGGTAAGGGTGAGGTGATGCTAGAGAGATGACTAAATGTCATTGTGTAGGAAGGAACTGCAGATGCTGGTTTAAACCGAAGATATACACTAAATGCTGGAGTAACTCAGCGGGACAGGCAGCATCTCTGGAGAGAAGGAATGGGTGACATTTTGGGGTGAGACCCTTCTTAAGGCATGTCATTAGTTAGTTTGTCTTTTTACTGTACCTGAATTTGATCAGAAGAATTTTTCTATTACAAATCTCAAATTGTGGAGTACAGAGGCAAATAAATAAATGATCGGTCTTTGTCCCAAACATTATGGAGGGCATTGTATTTGTTTGTTTACTTCCTTAGCAGTCTCAAGATGTGGAATATAAAGTAGTACACAACATTTGTATCAGTTGATATAAGTAATGGCATTGTTGGCATCAGGATTATCTAGACAAAACAGATTACATTTGCACTTAATGTTTCAAGTTATCTTTTTTTCTGTTCTAGTTGGTTATTCGACAGTTGCTATTAATCATGTGCTTGATTTTCAACGGAAAGAACAGGTAAGATCTCTATCAATGACTCACAATTACGTGTTGTGTGCCTTAGTACCCTAATAACCTTTTTAACCATTTACCTATCAAAATCATTCATTTCTGGTGTGTCTTGTTAGTTTTCACAATTGAAAGTCAAAATCGATAACTCATATTAAATCCACATGCAGGTGGAACAAGTGATTAGAAGGTAATTGATATGTTAGCCTTTATTTTAAAAAAAGGATTTAAATACAATAGAACTTTATTTCAGTAGGTAAATTGATCTGCCAACAGTCATAAAAACAACAAAAAACACAAAATACATGAAACATGAAATTAAAGTAACGAGTGGCAAGGCTTTGGGAATGTGCAAAGATTGGGGTGGGGTGCTGGGAGAGGGTAGTCGGTCTCAGTCTACCCCACGACAGAAAGTGGGGGGTGTTGTAAAGTTTGATAACCACAGGGAAGGTTCTCCTTTGGCGTCCTGTCCTGCATCTTGGTGGAACCAATCGTGCTATTGAGGGAGTGCAACATAGGTTCACAAGGTTAATTCCTGGGGTGGCAGGACTGTCATATGTTGAGAGAATGGAGCAGCTGGGCTAGGACACTCTGGAATTTAGAAGAAAAAGAAGTGGATCTTATTGAAACATATAAGATTATTAAGGGTTTGGACACGCTAGAGCAGGGGTCGGCAACCTAAGGCCCCCGGGCCGAATGTGGCCCGTAACACACAATAATATGGCCCGCAGGCGGATTTTTTTCCCTGAAATCATCCAGCCCACCGCCGACGGCCGGGCGCTCCAAGCAGCAGCGCCTCCAGCAGCGGCCGGGTGCCCCGAACAGTGGCCGAGCGCCACGAACAGCGGCCGAGCTCTGGCTGTACCTCATCGTGCGCAAAGCTGCCGGCACGGCCGCGCACCTTCAGTGAACACGTTTAAGAAAGAACTGCAGATGCTGGAAAAATCGAAGGTAGACAGAAATGCGGGAAAAACTCAGTGGGTGAGGCATGTAAGGATTGCAGCATTTGTCTACCTTTTGAGAACATCTGATTTGATGCCTGCCATCCGGGGCGGGATCCATGTGTGCACGTGATAGATGTGGCCCACCATCTGTTCAGAGACATGCGTCCCGGCCCCTATGTGGAACAAGGTTGCCGACCCCTGCACTAGAGGCAGGAAACATGTTCCCGATGTTGGGGGAGTCCAGAACCAGGGGGGGGACAGTTTTAGAATAAGGGGTAAGCCATGTAGAACGGAGATGTGGAAACACTTTTTCACACAGAGTTGTGAGTCTGTAGAATTCTCTGCCTCGGAGGCCGATTCTTTGGGCTCTTAAAGATAGCAGAGTCAGAGGATATGGGGAGAAGGCAGGAACAGGTTACTGATTGTGGATGATCAGCCATGACCACATTGAATGGCGGTGCTGGCTCGAAGGGCCAAATGGCCTACTCCTGAACCTATTGTCTATTGTTGCTGAAGGTTAGGAGTATAGGTTCGGAGAATAAGGAGTATAGTGCCTGAAATATACCACATCTTGAGTTTAATGTGCACATTTGGTCTCCTCAGTTAAGAAAAGATGCACTTACAATAGAGAGAGTGCAGCAAAGATTCAGCAGTTGGGTCAAGGATTGGTAGATTTACTAGATGAGGAGAGAGCTGAGACAAATTTGTATTCCCTCCCTCACCTGTATCTACCCATAATTTGCCTGGCTTTGGCCTGCCCCTCTCTTAGCTTTCTCTCCCCCCCCCCCCCCCCCCCCCCCCCCCCCCCCTACAATCAGTCTGAAGATGTGTACCGATCCTAAACATCTCATATCCATGTCCTCCAGGGATGCTGCCTGACCTGCTGTGTTGTTTCAGCACTTTGGCTTTTTAAACCAGCATCTGCAATTCCTTGTGTCTGCATCTGCCTCTATTCCCCAATGATAGATTAGAACCACATAATATACTGCAATATAGAATTGTTTATCAATCTACATACAATTTACTTCTCAGACATCCAACTATTTTAAATCTGCTCGTGGTAAATGCATGATTTTCTTTTTAGTTAAGAGCTACCGGTTTCTAGAAGTTGCACTAAACCACGATGATACATTTTGCAGATGGCACTGTATGGCTCAGAATATGCCAATGCACATTATCTACCTGTATTAACATTATTAATGCCCATTAACATTATTAATGTTTTATGTGTCATGCTTAATTGTTACTGTATGTACTTGCGGGCGGAGCACAAAGGCAAATTCCTTGTATGTGTACATACTTGACCAATAAACGTATTCATTAATTCATCTAAATATCGTTTACGTGCCTCAATTACTACTGATCGGTGGCACTAATGTCGGTGGTAGTGAATAGCTTTGAAAGGTTGGTTATGACACGAATCAACTCTTATCTTAACAAAGGCCTTGACCCACTACAATTTGTCTACTGCCACAATGGATTAACAGTGGTGTGATTTTGCTGGCTGCTCCCACTTCCTCCAAGTCCAAGGCGTGGCCATGGGCACTCGCCTGGGCCCCAGCTATGCCTGCCTCTTTGTAGGGCATGTTGAACAATCCCTGTTCCAGGCATACACTTGCCCTATCCCAAAACTCTACCTTTGTTACATTGATGACTGCATTGGGGCTACCTCCTGCACCCATGCAGAACTCATGGACTTCATCAACTTCACCACCAATTTCGATCCTGCACTCAAATTTACTTGGACCGCCTCCGACACCTCCCTCCCCTTTCTTGATCTCGCAATGTCCATCACAGAAATAAACTATCGACTGGCGTCTTTTACAAAACCGCTGACTCCCACATCTATCTCGACTACACTTCTTCCCACCCTGCTTCCTGCAAAGACTATCCCCAACTCCCAATTCCACCGTCTAGGCTGCAACTGTGCCCAGGATGAGGTGTTCCGTACCAGAATATACAAGATGTTCTCATTCTTTAGGGAATGGGGGTTCCCCTCCCATCATAGATAAGGCCCTCACTCGTGCCTCCTTGGTGCTCTGCCCTTGCTCCCCCTCCCCCTAGTCCAGGGGTCGGCATCCTAGGGCCCCCAGGCCGAATGCGGCCCGTAACCTGAAATCATCTGGCCCGCAGGCAGATTTCCCCCCCGTAATCATCCAGCCCTGCCCCGAGTGCGGCTGAGCTCTGACTGTACCGCATCCTGCGCAAAGCCACGCACCTTCTGTGAACACGTTTAAGAAGGAACTGCAGATGCTGGAAAAATCGAAGTTAGACGAAAATGCTGGGGAAACTCAGCAGGTGAGACATGCAAGGATTGCATGAAGCTGTCTCACCCGCTGAGTTTCTCCAGCATTTTTGTCTACCTTCTGTGAACACGTTATTTGATGCCTGCCATCCATGGCAGGATGGGGGCGGAATCCCTGTGTACATGTGATAGATGTGGCCCGCCATCCGCTCAGACGTGCGTCCCGGCACCTATGCAGAACCAGGTTGCTGACCCCTGCCCTAGTCGTAACAGACAGTCCCCCTAGTCCTTACCTTTCACCCCATCAGCCATCGCATACAACATTTAATCCTCCGAAACTTTCGCCACCTCCACACGATCCCAACACTAGTCACATCTTCCCATCTCCACCCCTTACCGTATTCCCACATAGATCTTTCTGTCCTAGGTCTCCTCCATTGTCAGAATGAGGCTTAATGCAATTTGGAGGAACAGCATCTCATATTTCACTTGGGCAGCTCACAGCCCAGTGGTATGAATATTGATTTCTCAAACTTCAAGTAACCCCAGCATTCCCTCGCACTCTATCCCTCCCCCACCCAAGTCTCACAATCTTCTAGTTTTCACCCTACAGATCGCTAACAATGGCCTGTTTTTTGCATATCTTTCATTCTTCTTTGTCTACATCATCGTCTCTCTCCTTTCCCTTATCCCTAACTAGTCACAAGAAGGGTCTCGACCTGAGATGTCACCCATTCCTTTTCTCCAGTGATGCCGCCTGTCCTGCTGAGTTACTCCAGCTTTTTGTGTCTTCGGTTTAAACCAGCATCTGCAGTTCCTTCCTAAACAATTGCTACTCAACACCCAATAGCACGGGATAATCTCAGGACTGTGTTCAGTCCCTTGTTCTATACCCATGAGTGTCTAGCCAGACACCGTTCCAATGCAGTCAATTCATTACTGATACCACTGTTGCATGAATAATATGTAATCATTAGTCAGAGGATAGGAGAGAGATTGAAAGTTGGTACCAGAACAACAATCTTGCTCGCACCATCAGCAAGGCAAAGGGGCTGATTGGCTCTTCCGTTCTAAGGTCAACAAAGATCCATGACCCTGTCTTCAGACCCTGGTGCAGAGAGTCAACAATTTCAAGTTCCTGATCATGCTTATCTTCGAAGATCAGTCCTGGGTCCAGCACATTCATGCAGTCATAAAAAAAGTCCAACGTCTCTTATTTCCTTAGGAGATTGAGGGGAACACTGTCTTGAACTTCTTCAGGTGTATGGTAGAGAGCATCTCATTGCACTGGTTGCATCTTGGCCTTTTTCTGCACCTCAAACTCCCAGGAATGAAGATTATAAAGCATGTTTGACACTGCCCTGCCCATCACTGGTATTGACTTCCCCACCATCATGGGAGGTGCTGCCCCAAAAAGAGCTAACATCAATGATCCACACCAACCTGGCCATGCTCTCATTTCACACCTACCATTGGAAAGAAGGTATTGGAGTCTGAAAACTGTCCATGACCTTCATTAAGACAATTATTAAAGCAAGAGAGCAGAACTCGCCTCTTAATTAATGAATTTCATGATGAACATTACATTGCAGCTGCATTTCATAATTACATTGATTCATGTTTTATTGCGATATTTCTTGGGATTATATTTGGCTACATATCTTAATATAATTGGTGATGTATTACAAACATTCACATTTTAATCTTGAGTGCCACCACATTAATTTATATGTAACAACATGTGCTGAAGTAACTCGGCAGATCTGGCAGCTTCGCTGGACAACATTGATAGGTGACAGTTCAGGTGGACAACATTGATAGGTGACATTTCAGGTCAGGGCCCTTCTTCAGACGCATTGTAATTCGGGGGAGGAAGCAGTAAAAGAGGTGGGAACGGGACAAATCTTGGCAAGTGATAGATGGAAGACAAAAATTGCTGGAGATACTCAGCGGGTGAGGCAGCCTCCCGAAACATCGGCAATTCCTTTTCTCCATTGATGCTGCCTCACCCACTGAGTTTCTCCAACATTTGTTGGCTACCTTTGATTTTTCCAGCATCTGCAGTTCTTAAACAAGTGATAGATGGATACAGGTAAGGGGGGGTTGATTAGGAGATTGGTGGAAAAGGGCTAGGTATGAAAAGGAGCCAAAAGTGAAGGGGACATAGCATAAGTGCGGGACACAGAGGAGACACTAGTGAGCGGTCCATCCACAACAGCAGGGGTAGAGCCACGTTAATTTAAATAATTTTCCTTCCATTTGTATTCATTGCACAAAATTGTTTTCTAGGGAATTGCCAATCCAATATCTGTTGCAGAGCTATTTCCATCTCCACCTATTGTACAGGTATGTACAGAAATAAGGTTCAAGGGATTATTAATGTGCTGGTGACAACCTTTCTGTCAGGCTGAATTGGTCTGTTTTGGAGATCAGATTAGATTTCTTCAGAAGCATACAGAATGGAAACGGGTCCTTCAGCCCATATAACCAACATGCCAGCCCATGACAACCCATCTACATTGGTCCCACTTGCCCACATCTTAAACCGTTCCTATCCTTGAGCCTGCCCAAGTATCTTTTTAAGTGGTGTTATAGTACCCGACTCAATTATGTCCTCCGGCACTTCATTCAATATATCCATCTCCTTCTGACTGAGAAGGTTGCCCCTCAGGTTCCTCTGAAATCTTTCCCTGTCGGCTCTAACCTGTCTTCAGGTTCTTGATTCCCCAACTCTGAGCAAAACCATAACCCTAAATAATAAAGTCTAATGTGCCAAAGCCTTTTTTGACTGCATTATCGACTTGATATGCCATTTCAAGGAGCTTCGTACCGACATCCCAGATCCCTCTGCTCTACAGCCCTCCCAAAAGCCTGTCATTAATTGTGAAGGTCCTGCCCTGGTGTAACTTCTCCAAACCCAACACCTTGCACATATCTGCATTAAACTTACCCAAATGATCAAGGTCCTTCTGTGATTATTGATAACCATCTTCACTATCTATGATACCACTCACTTTATTGTCACCTGTGAACTTACTAATCATACCTTGTACATTCTCAATTAAATCATTGTTATAAACCATAAATGGCAATGTGCCCAGCACCGATCCTGGAGGCACACCTCTAGTCACACGTCTCCAGTAAAAAAAAAATAGCCTTCCACCATCACCTCTGCTTCCTTCCATGACACCTATTATTTATCAGTTAATTACAGTGACCTCCATAATGTTTGGGACAAAGACCCATCATTTATTTATTTGCCTCTGTACTCCACAATTTCTTGTAAATGAAAGCAGTCGTGTTCAGTATTTTGTTGCATATCCTTTGCATGCAATGACTGCTTGAAGTCTGCAATTCATGGACATCACCAGTTGCTGGGTGTCTTCTCTGGTGATGCTCTGCCAGGCCTGTATTGCAGCCATCTTTAGCTTATGCTTGTTTTGGGGGCTATTCCTCTTCCGTTTTCTCTTCAGCATATTAAGACATGCTCAATTGGCTTCAGATCGGATGATTGACATGACCACTCAAGAATTGACCCTTTTTTAGCTTTGTAAAACTCCTTTGTTGCTTTAGCAGTATGTTTGGGATCATTGTCTAGCTGTAGAATGAACTGCTGGCCAATGCGTTTTGAGGGATTTGTTTGAACTTGAGCAGATAGAATGAACACTTCAGAATTCATTATGCTACTACCATCAGCAGTTGTATCATCAATGAAGATAAGTGAGCCAGTACCTTCAGCAGCCATACATGCCCAGGCTATAACACCCCCACCACCGTGTTTCACAGATGAGATGGTATACTTTGGATCTTGGGCAGTTCCTTCTCTCCTCCATACTTTGCTCTTGCCATCACTCTGATATGTTAATCTTTGTTTCATCTGTCCACAAGACCTTTTTCCAGAACTGTGGTTGCTCTTTTAAATACTTCTTGGCAAACTAACCTGGCCATCCTATTTTTGCAGCTAACCAGTGGTTTGCATCTTGCAGTGTAGCCTCTGTATTTCTGTTCATGAAGTCTTCTGCGGACAGTGGTCATTGACAAATCCACACCCGACTCCTGAAGAGTGTTTCTGATATGTCGGACAGGGGGATTTTTCTTTGTTATAGAGAGAATTCTTCTGTCATCAGCTGTGGAGGTCTTCCTTGGCCTGCCAGTCCCTTTGCGATTAGTAAGCTCACCAGTGCCTTATTTCTTCTTGTTCCAAACGGTTAATTGTGGTAAACATACGGGTTGGCTGATGTCTCTAACAGTTTTATTCTTGTTTCTCAGTCTCATAATGGCTTCTTTGACTTTCATTGGCACAACTTTGGTCCTCATATTGATGAACAGCAATAAGTTTCAAAGGTATTGGAAAGACTGGAGGAAAGAATAGGTGTTGAGAGCTCTCTTATACCTGCATTAAGGAGGCAATTAAACACACCTGAGCAATTAAACACCTGTGAACCCATGTGTTCCAAACATTATGGTGCCCTGAAATGTGGGGGACTGTGTATAAACACAGCTGTAATTTCCACATGTTGAAACCAAAATGTATAAAAATGGCCTTTAATAAAATCTGACAATGCACTTTAACTACATGTGATTTTTTTTTTTTTCTATTACAAATCTCAAATTGTGGAGTACAGAGGGAAATAAATAAATGACGGGTCTTTGTCCCAAACATTTTGGAGGGCACTGTAGAGATTTTTTTTACACTTGAGTTAAACAATGATTGTTGTATGTTTTAAGCTTAATATTATTTCTCAAATTTATTTGTTTGCTACATGCAAAAAAAATGTCATTGTTCCAAAATATGTTTTCACTGCAGCTTCAGTGCATTCAGAAAGTATTCAGACCCCTTCGCTTTTTCCACATTTTGTTACGTTACAGCCTTATTCTAAAATTGATTAAATTAATTTTTTATCATCAATCTATGTACAATACCCCATAATAAAAAAGCAAAAACTGGTGTTCAGACATTGTTACAAAGTAATTAAAAATAAACAACTGAAATCATATTTATATAAGTATTCAGACCCTTTACTCAGTAGTTTGTTGAGGCACCTTTCGCAGCGATTACAGCCTCAAGTCTTCCTGGGAATTACGCTATAAGCTTGGCATACCTTTATTTGGGTAATTTCTCCCATTCTTCTCTGTAGATCCTCTCAAGCTCTGTCAGGTTGGATGGGGAGTGTCGATGCACAGCTATTTTAAGGTCCCTCCAGAGATATTCGATCAGGTTAAAGTCTGGGCTCTGGCTGGGCCACTCAAGGACATTCACAGACTTGTCATGAAGCCACCCCTATGTTGTCTTGGCTGTGTGCTTCGGGTCATTGTCCTGTTGGAAGGTGAACCTCTGCCCCAGTCTGAGGTCCAGAACGCTCTGGAGCAGGTTTTCATCAAGGATCTCTCTGTTTTGCTTTGTTCATCTTTCCCTCGATCCTGACTAGTCTCCCAGTTCCTGCCACTGCCCACCACCATGCTTCAGCGTAGGTATGGTATTGACCAGGTGATGAGCAGTGCCTGGTTTCCACCAGACGTGACACTTGGCATACAGGCCAAAGAGTTCAATCTTGGTTTCATCAGATGAGAGAATCTTGTTTAGGTGCCTTTTGGCAAACTCCAAGCGGGCTGTCATATGACTTTTACTGAGGAGTGGCTTCCGTCTGGCCACTCTACCATAAAGGCCTGATTGGTGGTGCTGCAGATATAATTGTCCTTCTGGAAATTTCTCCCATCTCCACAGATGAACTCTGGAGCTCTGTCAGAGTGACCGTCGGTTTCTCCTCCCTGACCAAGGCACTTCTTCCACAATTGCACAGTTTGGACGGGCGGCCAGATCTATGAAGAGTCCTGGTGGTTTCAAAGTTCTTCCATTTAAGAATGATAGAGGCCACTGTGCTCTTTGAGACATGCAATGCTGCAGAAATTGTTTTATACCCTTACCCAGATCTATGTCTTGACACAATCCTGTCTCGGAGGTCTATGGACAATTCCTTCGACTTCATGGCTTGGTTTTTACTCTGACATGCACTGTCAACTGTGGGACCTTATATAGACAGGTGTGTGCCTTTCCAAATCATGTCCAATCAATTTAATTTACCACTGGTGGACTCCAATCAAGTTGTAGAAACATCTCAAGGATAATCAATGGAAACAGGATGAACCTAAGCTCAATTTTGAGTGTCACAGCAAAGGGTCTGAATACTTATGTAAATGTGATATTTCAGTTATTTCTTTTTAACTACTTTGCAAAAATGTCTAAACTCCAGTTCTTGTTTTTTTATTATGAGGTATTGTGTGTAGATTAATGATTTAAAAAAAAAATAATTTAATCCATTTTAGAATAAGGCTGTAGCGTGACAAAATGTGGAAAAGTGAAGGGATCTGAATACACTGTATCTTGGTGAATTTGCTTTACGAGCCATTTGCATTCCAGGCAGCAACGCTAAACTTACCACTTCCACAACTAGATATAATGAAATTGATCAGAGTTTCTAGGAGTGATTGCTGAGCAATGTATCATACTGTATAAGAGTTATTTGTGTAAACTACAGCATGAACACAATGAGATAATAAAGAATACAAATGTACTAAATCTGCTCAGTTTTGGGTGGACAATTGCACATCATTAAATATTTTTCTTTCTCTAAAGCTATCACCAATTTAGTCTAAATTTGGGAAACCTACAAGTAGACTAGACCAAGTGGGACCCGTTGGGTCCCATCCCCTCAACACGCGGTTGTTGGGGGGGGCTGCGGCGCCACACACACACACACACACACACACACACACACACACACACACACACACACACACACACACACACACACACACACTGACCCCCCCCCTTGATATTATATTATTCATTCGCTACCTTTACCCCATTCCCGCCCTATCCACCCACGCTTAGCCCCCAACTCGCAGGCGGATCTAGAGAGGGAGGGGGTAGGGAGAGAGGGGACAGAGACAGAGAGAGTGGGGCAGAGACAGAGAGGGGGAGAGAGCATGGAGGCCGTGGTGGGGGGGAAAGAGAGGAGCGAGGCCAGGGGAGAGGGACCTGACCCGAGACGGACCTGAGAGCTTGTTCTTCACTTGCAGCGCATGGTACACAGCGCGCAGATCCATTGTGACGTCATCATCGAAAGACAGCGTGTTTTTTTTTTTAAAGTCAGATTTTTGAACATTATCATTAATAACTCGAGAACTAGAGCATGAATTTTTCAGATAAGGCGATTTTCGGAGTCCTGGGGGAGAACCTCTACCGGAATATTTACAAAATTTTACCGTTAGCGCGTCGTTTTTTTGCAAACGTGATTGTGTGTGCGCGCACACACACACACATAAATAAACAAGATCAGAGTTTTATAAATATAGAGATAAGTAGGAACAAATAATATTTGAATATTATTACCTTGCAAGATTTAAAATGAAGTATTCTTAAAGATTTTTTCAAAGTAGTCAGAATGCATTCACATTTACTTATTGGACCTTTTGTCAATGGTTTATGATTAATATTTAATACTGGTAGTGGTGCAGATATTTTTTAGCATAAGGATTATTTTGGGCAGGGTGATGAAATAAATCATTCTAGTTGAAGGAAAAGTATATTTTCTGATTTTTTAAATGAGAAACGTGAAATCATAAAACTTAATAATTTTTTTGTCAAATAGGGAAAGTCAAAGCCAATTAAAATTTTGACCAGGCTTACTTTGATTGCCTCTGATGTCTCTCATTACAATCAATTGGTAAGTAGTAGCCCTTCATTTTAATTCTAATGTTTGGTTTGTGAACTAGTCATTCCTAATCTTTTTATTTGATTGCACAGTTGAGATTTACAAGAATGTTACTTGCAATGAAAATTGTAAAACTGGAGAAGGATAAATTCATTTGGCCTTACTTTGGCGCAGAAAAGCTGAGGGGAGACTTATTTGAACTATATTATATTATGAGGAATTAATTTCCCTTAGCAAAGGGTCAAAAACTAGGAGGCTTGCATTTAAAGTAATTGTTAGAAGGGGTGATGAGGACAAAAAATCAAAAGCGTAGTAGGGATCTGGAACCCACTGCCTGAAAGAGTGGTGGAGATAGAAATTCTTAGAGCACTTGATTCTTCCAGCACATGGATATATACAGGCTTAGCTTTATTATTGTCACTTAGAATAAAGGGGATGCCATTTAAGACTGAGGTGAGAAAAAAAAAATTCACCCAGAGAGTTGTGAATTTATGGAATTCCCTGCCACAGAGGGCAGTGGAGGCCAAATCACTGGATGGATTTAAGAGATATGATTGAGGCAGTGCAGCGTAGGTTCACAAGATTGATCCCTGGGGTGGCGGGACTGTCATATGAGGAAAGATTGAAAAGACTAGGCTTGTTTTCACTGGAGTTTAGAAGGATGAGGGGGAATCTTATAGAAACATATAAAATTATAAAAGGAAAAATGTTCCCAATGTTGGGTGAGTCCAGAACCAGGGGTCACAGTCTTAGAATAAATGGGAGGTCATTTAAGACTGAGCTGAGAAAAAACATTTTTACCCAGGGAGTTGTGAATTTATGGAATTTCCTGCCACAGAGGGCAGTGGAGGCCAAATCACTGGATGGGTTTAAGAGAGAGTTGGATATAGCTCTAGGGGCTAGTGGAGTCAAGGGATATGGGGAGAAGGCAGGCACGGGTTATTGATAGCGGACGATCAGCCATGATCATGTTGAATGGCGGTGCTGGCTCGAAGGGCCGAATGGCCTCCTCCTACACCTATTTTCTATGTTTCTATGATATGGGGAGAAGGCAAGCATGGGTTGTTGATTGGGGACGATCAGCCATGATCGCAATGAATGGTGGTGCTGGCTCGAAGGGCCGAATGGCCTCCTGCACCTATTTTCTATTTTTCTATATACAGAGGTACAGTAAAAAACTTTCCAAACAGATCAGACATATTAAACGTGACCTGCTTGACTCTGGATGTAATGCGGGAAGTTAGGATTATGCTGATTTTGATCTTTTTGGATATATGCGGACAGATAAATTTATGAAACAGCCTGTGTAATAAAGATGTAGATGATGACTGAACACAATAGAGGAGTGATGCAAAATTGAATGACTGGAGCACACTGTGCTCCTCCAGCTCTCAGAGGTCACTGCAAAAAGCAGCGAAAACCTCACAATTGGAGGATAGCTGGAGATGTGTGGCCAAGTGTCTCTAATGTTCACAGGGAAGCTTAGAAAAACAGCTTTAGTTCACCAAGGAAACATTTTTTGCAATGGTATTTATTGAAGTTGAAAATGTATGTAAAAGGAATGGCTTACGATTTATTTTGTTATGCATCAGTAAAAGTAATTCCTTTTTATATTGTGCATACAATCATTAATTATTTTTTAGAAAAGTTATCAAATTAATAAAGATATAAATATTTTTCAAAAATTAAAAAAGTGCAGTTTATCTTGATATCCATTATATGTTCAGTGTATTTTTCTGGCCAAAGCAATAAATGTGATTATAAGCTATCAAGGATGTTGATTGCTCACAATTATTAGTTATGATTTTACTGAAGTAAATAAAATGTACTGTTATCACCACTAACACATTATGTTGCAGAGAACCGCTTATCCTCAAAACTTGCCGTATGATATTATTGCTGTGGAACCAAAAACAGAAAAGTTGTTTCATGTAAGTGAATTAGAATCAATAAGGTATTTATTTCCATTTATGTTTTTATGGTCTGCCTCACGTTACACATGTCTAGAGTTCGGAGAATAAGCAACTGCAAGAAAGGCGATGTTATGGGGATTTCAATATGCAGGTAGCCTGGGAAAATCAGGTCGGTTCTGGATCCCAAAATAATGAATTTGTAGAATGCCTACGAGATGGCTTTTTCGAGCAGCTCATGGTCGAGCCCACGTCTTCTTATTTTTGCGTACGGCGTGCACAGCCTAAAGTTGTAGGACAACTTGTTCTATTTGATCTTATTTGATTGTGCACGCCAGGTTGATCGCATTCGTCAAAACAGGGCGGACCACGTGAAGGTTGCAATCTCCCACCCCGTCGAGCCCACTAGGAAGATTTGATTAAGGAAAAGGAGCCCCCTGGAGGCAGTGATCATAATATGATAGAATTCACCCTGCAGCTTGGGAAGGTGAAGCTGAAATCGGATGCATCAGTATTATTGTTGAAGCATACTAAGAGGAGAATGAATCGACTGTGGCTAACCAAGAAGCCAAAGACACCATAAAAGCAAAAGTGAAAGCATTTAATAATAATGGCAATTATTATATAATAATTAAGCCCAACAGAAGGCAACTAGGAAAGCAATAAGGGGAGAAAAGATGAAATGTGAACGTAAACTAGCCATTGGAGGATACCAAAAGTTTATTTAAATATGTTAAGAGTAAGAGAGAGGCAAGAGTGGATATTGGACCACTGGAAAATGATGCTGGAGAAATATAATGGGGAACAAAGAAAGGGCAGGTGAACCGAATAAGTTTTATGCATCAGTCGTCACCAGCAATGTGCCAGAAATTCAAGAGAGTAGGAGGCTACTAAATGCAGTTGCTACTGAGGAAAAGGTGCTTGGGAAGCTGCAAGGTCTGAAATTGAAAGTGACCTGGACCAGATGGACTGCACCCCAGGGTACAAAAAGATGCAGCTGTAGAGATTGTGGAAGCATTAGTAGTGATCTTTCAAGAATCACTAGAGTCAGGAATGGTTCCAGGGGACTAGAGAATCACAAATGTTACTCCACTGTTTAAGAAGCAAGGCAAAAGAGAGGGAATAATGGGCCGGTTAGCCTGACTTCATTGGTTGGTAAGATTATTACGGTCATTATTAATGATGAGCTTTGAAGGTACTAGGAAGCACATGATAAAATAGGCCAAAGTCAGCATAGTTTTGTTGAGGGAAGATCTTGCTTGACAAATCTGTTTGAATTATTTGAGGAAGTAACAAGCAAGATAGACTAAGAGTGTGGATGTTATTTACTTGGATTTTCAGAAAATGAAAATGTTAGTGAAAAGTTTGGGAAACCAAATTGTACTTTATCTCAACTTTTGAATGTTGTCCTTGCTGCTATGAGACTCTGCATACCTTCTGAGCTCTTCAAATATACTTAAGAGATCGTGGCTCTGGTCTGTGCATTGTCCTCCAGTCACCGTCGACAATGTCCACAGCTGTACCCAACCCATGACCTACCTGGTGTTTGCTGCAATTGCCTTGCGTGTCAGTAGAAGCTCCTTAGAAAGCTCCAGAAACCTTGCCTTTCAGAGCTGGTATAGCCACCTCGTACTAATCAGCACTCTCCAGTAACGGGAATGTGCACCTTTTTGTGGGCTGTCCAATGAGATCTCAGTTATCGGCTGAATGCCAGCAGCTGTAAGAATTTCAACAAAAGCTTTTCAGTGGCAGCGATTGAAATTGAAACACTGTGTCAGCTGTGCTATTCTTTTCAAACCAATTAATTCAGTGATCTTATTAAAAAAATTGCAAGACATTCAATATCGTTCTCCTGCCACCCCTGCCCTTTTACCTCCTTCTTCAACTCCATCCAGGGGCCCAGACAGTCCTTCCATCTGAAATAGAGGATTTTGTGCCCCTCCTCTAACCACATCTACCGTATCTGGTGTTCTTGATATGCTCCTGTACATCGGCGAGGCCAAGAGTAGACTCACCATCCGTTTCTCTGAACACTTGCGCACAGTCTGCCAAAGACTACTGGATCTCCTGGTTGCTAACAATTTTATCTCCCCTTTCCCATGCTGACCTTTCTGTCCTGTACCTCCTTCATTGCCAGAGTGCCACATGCAGATTGGACGTACAGCACCTTCTATTTCACTTGGGTAGTTTGCAACCCAGCGGTATGAACATTGAATTCTCTAAATTGGAATTACTATGACTCTCGTTGGGGAGTAACTACTATGACTCTCAAGAGGGACTCTCTTAAGCTCATAGTTGCTCGTTGGGTGGTCACTGCGTGGCGGGAGTGGATGCAGTTACGCGGCTTGATGAAGTATGAGTCCAAAGGGGATGCGCTGTGCAAGAGTGTGGCCGTCGTGTCGGACATGCTGAGGCCAGTTCCATGGCCGTGGTCATCAGATGCAGACCACATTAGCAGCAATGTATCTAGGATTCTAGCATACAGCGAGCCGCACCTCCTTGTACGGTCCCCGCTGGAAACTTCTCGCCGAGCAAACAAGACGGCTAAATCGGCCGGTCAAGAATCCACCCCCTGGGCGCCGAAGTTTAATGCTACTGATTGGCATCATACAGTAGGAGTTCACTACGATCCCGGCAAGCGTACATCCGCATGCCCCCAGGGAGGGGTTCCGGGAGACCAATCTTCCCCCAGAGATGCTGGCTGCAGGCATCTGCTGTGAGTGGTGTGCTGCAATCCAGAAGGGCGTACCGCGAAAACAACAACTTCCCAGGTGTGAGAGCAGCAGCCTCCTGGGCAAGGAAGTTGCGACGGGTTAGTTACGGAACACCAAAGGCACATCAACACCAAATGGCGATTGGGTCCGCAACTTAACCCATCATGCAATGAGAGTATTAACCATGGTATACTTATACCAAATGTCTCATGACAATGAAGGGCACATTCCCACAGGAGTGGACATGAAGTAACACTTTATTTCACCCTGTTGGTTTAATGTAACATCACCATGATATCAAGATCGTAAACACCTCCATCTGGTGGGATGATAGAATATCACTGCACTTTCGCTGATCTAGACCTCCATCCTGAGCCCAAACACTGGCTCAATAATGTTGGGGGATATAGATTAGTGCACAAGGCACTTAAAACCTCAGAAAGTGCATTAATTTTGAGTGTTATTAATAGGTAAATTATACAAACACTCCCCTCCTCTCCTCTCCCCCCCCCCGACCCCCCGAACCACTTCCTCCATTAAACATTGGTTGACCAGTTCCACAGTTTGCAACTGTATCCCTCTTGGGATCATTCCATCCCTAGCCAATATTTGGCCCTTCAGGAAACCGTCCTGCTGGAGGTCATCTGTTACCAGCCACGATTTATCCTGGTCTTTTCTTGCTTTCAGTTACCTCCCCATACAATCAGTCTGAAGAAGGGTCCCAACCGTCACTTACTCATTTTTTCCAGAGATGCTGCCTGACCGCTGAGTTACTTTAGCATTCTGTGTGTTTAACCAATATCGTTTTTAGTTTAGTTTAGAGATTCAGCGTGAAAACAGACCCTTCGGCCCACTGAGCCCATGCCGACCACCAATCACTCATACACTAGTTCTATCCGATACACTAGGAACAATTTACAGAAGCCAAGTAACCTACAAGCCTGCACGTCTTTGGAATCTGGGAGGGAACCATAGGACCCAGAGAAGCCCCACTCGGTCACAGGGAGAACATGGAAACTCTGTGCCGGTCAGGATCAAACCTGGATTTCTGGTGCTGTAACACAGTAACTCTGCCGGTACGCTGCTGTGCCGCCTTTTTATTTTAATTTTTTTTAAGTATTTCACTGGCAGCCCGGAGGATCCCCCACATTCTAATGCCAATAGAAATAAATTTTTAGAAAATCCCTTCCTCCTATGGGTTCCTTAGCTTTACACGTTATTTATTTGGTTCATTGGCCTAAACCTGCCATTGAAATTGCTGCTTCTGACTGTATGCAACTATGTGCCTCTACACACATTCTGTGATTCCGTCTCTCTCTGTAACTACTACCGCCCCTGCTAGACAAACCAGTATAATTCCATCGGACTACTGCCAGTGGAGAAGATTTTCCTATCACCTTGATTATGCGCTTGATTATGAAAAAGTCACCAAATGCATAACGACATATTTTAAAGACATATTTGCACCCATGAAGAGAAAGAAAAATACAAATAAAGAATGTGAAAGGGGTAATAATAGGAAAATGCAAAGAAATGTGTAAGAAAATAAGTAGAAAGGAAATGGCAACATGAAGAATGTAAAGGGAAGGTAATTCCCAATTGGAGATGAAATGAAAAACTTTGTGCACCTAACCCTCTAATATTTACTAACATTATGAAAGTGAAAATTGCATTTTGGAGAGGTGGTGGTTAATTTAGTAAAGCTTACTTTGTTATATCTCCATGTCATAAAAGTATTTGTTTAAAATATTGATTATTTCTTGACAGGTAGCCTGTATGACCTTGGATATTGACCTAATTTGTATTCAAGGGACCTCAAAACTACCATTCCGTATCACCCGGCCTCCTGTTAATGGGGTAGGTACCATTTGAACAGCAGTTAATTCTCTAACACTTGCAAATAAAATTGCCTGTTTTGTATGTGTGTGTGTGTGTGTTTTTTTAAAGCTAACATGCATTGGAAGAATAGTAATTTGTAATAAAAACTGAAAATTATGTGAAAATTCAGCAGGTCAGGCAGAACCTGTTGAAGGAGAAATAGTTAATGTTTCTGATCTGGGATCCTTTATCAGAGCAGAGAGAAACATCTTTAGGAGCAGAGAATGTGATGCAGGCAATCAGAAGAGCAAACAACATTTCTCTATTATGGTGAACTAACGGGACAGTTAAAATCAGATCAAGATCATGTTGCTAATTTTGTGTAATCTGTATTATGTTGTATGGTCTGGCCTAGTGGTCCATACTCAACAGACTAATTAAGGAATAATGGTATTTCAGGTAAAAATGGCCGGTTCTCGTTCAAACAAAAATAAAGAGAAAGTGACCTAATCTGTAGATGGTGCCTATGAGTTTAAAAAAAACGAACCCGTGAAAGCCTTGTGACTTGTTAATGTTGAGGAAAGTTTTTTAAATTACAAATCTAAGCATTGGAAAACATTAAAGAATGAATACCGAAGAAACGTGATAATATTATTCTATAAATTATTTCTCATGACAGGTTCACTCCTGCCATGATAGCGTGGAATTGTAATTTAATTAATCAAATACATCTCAAATGAAAGGATTATAAATGGTGACCGTGAAATTACGAAATTGTGTTTCTTAAAAACGTACCTGGGTCCCGAATGGTGTTCTAGCCCAACTCTGATTTTCAGGCACGATGTCATTATTTGGCAGCACGGAGACGCAGCGGTATAGTTGCTGCCTTGCAGCGCCAGAGACCCGGGTTCGATCCTGACTATGGGTACTGTCTGTATGGAGTTTGTACGTTCTCCCTATGACCTGCGTGGGTTTTCCCCAGGATCTCCTGTTTCTTCCCACACTCCAAGGACATATAGGTTTGTAGGTTCATTGGTTTGGCAACATTGTAAATCGTCCCTCGTGTTTAGGATAGTGTTAAGGTGCATGGATCGCTGGTTGATGCGGACTCGGTGGGCCAAAGACACTTTTTCCATGCTGTATCTTGCACAGTTTAGTGGGAGTGATGCACTCGACCTCTGTGCCTGTTTAAATCGGCATCATTAAAATCCTGACCATAATTAAGCTACTGATCAGGAATCATGAACAGATGAAGATAATTCTGATCAGTTGGTGTGTGATTCGGATGATTTAATTCAAAGCATACTCAAATGATATTGGTTGCTCGTGCAGAGATCTATTTAGCAAATTTATCTATTTTAGCATCACTGAGCCAGAAGAGGAGAGAAACATTACACATCATAGAATCATACAGCTCGCTACTGATATCATGTGTTTTGTCACAGCTGTGTACATCCGTCTATTCCACACATATATGTTACTTTTTAATCGTCTGGGATAATATTTTCTTCTGTGTTTTTATGCCAGTCCCAATATGTCCCTCTTTGGCCTTCAGTAGTTTTTTAACATTATGTTTTCTGCCATTGCATCTTTGCCTGTGTAAAAATTTTCCCTAATGTGTGCCTTCGTGGCCAAAGGCTCTTCCTTCATAACTAGATTGGTAGTGTAACTCATCTGTTATATTTTGTCGATATACTTCAGGTCTCAGCAATTAAAAGCCGATTCAGTACTTCTAAGTCATCTGACCAAAGCTCGGTAATAGATATTCTCTGTCCAGTTTATAATCCTACAAATCCTACTTTATTAATAACTGTCCAACAGGACCACATCATGGTAAATGCTCGACCTTCCAATGTGCAATTATCCTTGGGAATGTCACGTAGCTATTTGAACATTTGTGATTTTTTTTTAGCTTGTTACTTTTTCTTCCAATGTGAATACTTTGCTCTCAATTTTATCTATTGTTCATTTGCCAGATTTCAGGTTTTAATTTAACAAAAGATACAATTATCACCATAATGAGCCCCAATCTCGTTACGTTTTAATTTTGAGATAGATAAGTTTGGTTAAAGTTTTGGTTGTTTTTTTATGTCTTTCCATGCATGCTGGTTGGGTGCTATTCTACACCATGCTTCTTAATCACTTTTTTATTCAATTCTATTCTGTTTTCTATTTCTAGTCCTATTAATCTGCCATTTCCTACTCCATCCTCACAAATTTAAATCATGTACCCAATTCATTAATATTCAGATTGACCAAATGCCCAGCCAGGTTAAAGTCTTTGGGTCGGTCCTTAACCTGTAGATTAATTTTGGGGACCCCACTATCACAGTATTTGCAACCAAATTTCTTGCAGCAGTTATGCAACAGCAACACCTCTCTCATATCCCTTGGAAACATTTTTTCAAGCACAATTTGTGTTGCCCTTTCTATGTTTGTTTCCCTTGCCCTCTGCTCGCTTCCATTCATTTGGTTAGTTCCAGCATGGATTCCATCTCGCTTAGGGCTGTGACTACAGTGGCTGTGGAATGACTCACAACTGCATACTCCATATTTCCTCTTCCATTCTGATGTTTCTCATTTGTGTAAATTGTGTATGCAAGCAAAGAATTTCACTGTGCCTAGTTACATGTAACAATAAAGTATTTCTTCAATTCTCTAGAATATTCTGCACATTTCAGCACATTTGTATGTAGGCCTCCTGCAAGATCCTTTTTCATTTCCCCCACAGGGCGCTACGCCTTTTCCCTGCAAGGTGGAAGCAATTTGGCGGTTACCTCAGCCGCTTACCGTCAAGGGTCTGCAGGAGTTCGTGGGAATGATGAACTTTTACCGCGGTTTTGTGCCTGCAGCGGCTCACATTATGCAGTCTTTGTTCCTGTGCCTGGTCGGTAAGCCGCGGGATCTCGTGTAGAACGCCGAGAGTGACGCTGCTTTTGAGTGGGTCAAGGAGGAGCTAGCTGCGGCCATGTTACTGGTGCACCCGCCGGCAGTGGCCCCCACCGCCTTACCGTGGATGCTTCTGATGCTGCTGTTGGAGAGGTCCTCGAACAGCTCATCGGTGGTTGTTGGCAACTGCTCGCTTTCTTCAGCCGGCACCTACGCCCTCCTGAGCGCAATTACAGTGCGTTTGACCGCGAGCTATTGGCTCGTTATTTGACGGTATGGCATTTTCAATATTTTCTGGGGGGCAGGACATTTACCGCATTTACGGACCACAAGCCTCTCACATTTGCCTTTGCGAAGGTGTCTGATCCCTGGTCTGCTCGGCAGCAACAGCAGCTGGCTTTCGTTTCTGAGTTTACAACTGCTGTTCGACACATGGCCGGCAAGCTGAATCAAGCGGCCGATGCTTTGTCTCGTGCTGCTGTCCATGCTGTGCTGTCCGTCGCCCCTGGGTTGGACTATGCTGCGCTCACTGCTGCTCAGCGTGAGGGTGACGAGATGCAAGGATATCGTACTGCTGCATCGGGTTTGGTGTTCGGTCCTGCAGGGGTGACGGTCCTGTGCGATACATCCACCTGTCGTTCTGGTTGGTTGGCAGTGGAAAGTTTTCGATTCTATTCATGGACTGGCTCATCCTTCCATCCGGGCGACTTCTGCATTGGTGGTGGCCAAGTGCAAGTGGCATGGCCTGCGGAAGCAGGTTGCGACGTGGGCCAGGGCCTGCATTCCTTACCAGACGTCTAAGGTCCAGCAGCATGTTCGTGCGCCACTTCAGGATTTTGTGCACCCTCACCGGTTTGAGCTTCATGTGGATCTGATGGGCCCTTTGCCGTCGTCCCATGGTGCCACTCAACTGCTCATGGTTGTTTCACAGAATAGCCTGAAGCTATTCTGCTGTCCGACACCTCCGCTGCAAATTGTGCCCGGGCTCTGCCCACTGTCGGCGTACCCGCTGACATTTCTCCGGGTCGCGGGGCCCAGTTCACCTCTGCCTTGTGGTCGGCCATAGCTCAGCTGTATGTTGCGCAGCTGCATCATACCACCGCGTACCACCCACAGGCCAACGGGTTGTTCGAGCGTTTCCACAGACATTTGAAATCGGCATTGAAGGCATGGCTCACTGGCCCGGATTGGGTGGACCAATTGCCTTGGGCGTTGCTGGGGATCCGCATGGCTCATAAGGCGGATTTGGACACGTCTTCTGCGGAGCTGATGCATAGTGCGCCGCTGCGGGTGCCTGGGGATTTCCTTCCTGCGGCTCGGGGGTCGCCGGAGCCCGCATTGTCTGTGCTAGCGTGTCTGCGTGAGAAAGTGGGGGTCCTGGCTCCCGTTCCCACTTCCTGCCATGGGGTCATCCCGGTGTATGTTCCGCCGGTGCGTAAGGACTGCTCTTTTGTCTTTGTTTGCAGGAACTCACATCGCACTCCACTCCAGAGGCCTTATGAGGGGCCTTTCCGGGTGTTGCGGCCTGGGGTCGCGACTTTCGTATTAGATGGCGGGTGTCGGTGGCCCGCCTCAAGCCTGCTTATTTGGATATCAACAGCCCGGTTGTGGTGGTGGTCCAACCCCGGTGTAGGGGTCGTCCACCGGCCGCGCCCTGTTTCCCAGTTGCACCTGTTGTGCCTGTTTTCCATTTTCCTCATGGGGCACCGATTGTGCCAGTCCCTCCTGTTCCGCCCGTGGCACCGGTCGCGCCAGTCCCTCCTGTCTCCACTCGGTCTGGGCGGATCATTGGGACGCCCGCTCGTTTCCTCTCCTTGGTTTCTGGGGGGGGGGGTCCTGTAGCGCACCTAGTGGTGGTGTGGAGAGGGCAGAACCCTCCTCATTGGTCGGTGCGGTCATGTGACCGCAGGGTGTCGGTTTTCGCGGGCTTTTGGGATGTGTCTGTTAGTCAGCGCTCCTCCCAGCGACAGACTCGCCAACTTCACGGGTTTTCTTTGTTCATTTTCTTTGTTCATTTTTATTTTAAATAAAAAACCTTTTCGCTCAACCTGTCTAGTCTCACTACATCTTCCTCTTCCAAACCCTCCCTCACCTATATCAACCTATTACCTGCAGGCTTTGTTCTGCCCCTTCCCTTCGTTTTCTTCTCCCCCCCCCCCCCCGACCTCTGCAATCAATCTGAAGAAGGTTCACAACCCAAAATGTCACCTGTCCATGTTCTCCTGAGATGCTGCCTGACCTGCCTTTGTTTTTTTTCTATAAAGCAGCTTCTGCAGTTCCTTGTTTCTGTAATTTTTCATCTTGAAATAAGCAGCAGACTACCATGCCATCAAAAAGTTGAATAATTTCTGTCTCTATGAATGTTTCAGTTCATTATTAGTTTTATCATTGTTATAGTCCTTATACCCCTGTCTCACGGTGAGTGTTGACCCACGAGTGACCCCGAGTTTTCACTCGCAGTAATCACGTACAATCAACGTAGCGGGAACGTCGGAACTCTTGCGAGCAACTTAGCGACTCGTGGCGCTAACGGCAGGTACTCGGGAAACTTGTTAACTCGTGAAAAAAATCAAACATGTTTGATTTTTTCCACGAGTCAAATTTACTGTTCAAGTTAAAAATTGAAACATTTTAACTCGTTGTAATAACGTAGCGGCCCGTGCGTTTACCTTAATGACTCGTGAGTCTACCCTGGGAACTCTTTAACTCAGCGGGCAGGCAGCATCTCTGTAGAGAAGGAATGGGTGACAGGATGACATTTCCAAATTTCTCCAGCCCCATGTGTTCACTTTTTGTCAACCAGCATCTGCCCTTTCTTGTGTAAGTCATTATTTGTGTCCGTGGCAGTTGATTGTCGCTCCCTTCAGTTTCCCAGGGGGTCGGGACGGGACTGGGGGTATTCACTAACTGACAACAACATGGTGGTATTGATATCATTTGGTTTATTGTTTCACGTGCAACGATGTACAATGAAAAACTTTGCCTGCGTGTTCCATTCAAATCATACCGTCTGCGAGTACAATCAAGTTGTATTAAGTCATACCAACGGCCGCGCGGTTCAAGGGGAAATTCAAGTTCTTTTCAAGGGGAAGGCTCGTTCTTTTTTACGCATGATTCAAAATACAAGAGGCCAATCGTCCATCCAGTCTGAGGATCACGATTCCAAGCGTGAAATATCCATGTCCCGCCACAGATGCTGCCTGACCCGTTGAATCGTCCAGCAATTAGTTTTTTGTTCAAGATTCCAGTATCTCCTGGCTCTTGTGTCTCAACCCTGTGCCGCCACTCACGCACTGTATTCCCATCTGCCCCACTGCCTCCCTTCACCCTACCCTATTCCCCCTTCCCGCCACCCCCAGTAACCTACACTGGGGTCACATCAAGCAGCCAATACAACGAGAGCCCCTCGCACCTTCGGGAAGTGGCAGGAAACCGGAGCACAGGCGGGTAAAGCACGTGGGGACGGGTTGAATGAACAAAGTCCACACAGGCAGAACCCACGTCGTTGGATCTCGCTGGCGGCTGCTGTAAACACTGCAACACTCCGCCAGCCACAGCAGCGTTTGTGATGGGACAGTGCAGTGAATTTATCGACTAAATAAGATGCACGCCACCCAGATAAATCGTCATCGATTTATATTCCAGATATGTTACTTTCTTCACAGAATTTCCAAAAGTCTCTGCGCTGAGGCCACCATCAGTACTAGGCGGCCCTTCGGATCACGGACAACACGGGGTACGAACACAAACACCGGAGGATGAGAAACTCCCCGCCCCCCCAATACGCCCCCCTCCCACCCCCGGCACTCACCCTCATCACCCACCCCCACCTGCAGCAGTGTCTCCAGTCCCAAACGGTTTAGTTCGAGGTTTATTATTTTCACATATATAAAGGTTTTGTTTTGCATTCTGTCCAGTCAAAGTAAATAATAACAAAGATAACTAAAATCAAGCTGAAAAGGGACCGATATAATGTGCAGCATATAGTTCTCAGCATTGCATAGTCACAACACGCTAACATTCATACAATATCCTCGCATCTCTTTTCGGAGACCACAGTTCTTTACCTGCGTAAATCACATTGAAGTGCAGCCAGTAATGGCAACGGGAATCCAGAACCTCGTCAATGAAGGTCCAGAGTACAACATCCGGACATAGTCACAAAAAATCTGGATTAACTCAGCGGGACAGGCAACATCTCTGGAGAGAAGGAATGTCTGAAGTAGGGTCTCGACCCGAACCGTCACCCATTCCTCCTGATGCAGCCTGTCCCGCTGAGTTACTCCAGCATTTTGTGCCTATGGAAAGGGAATAAGGCTTTTCAATTTAGTTTATTGTCACGTGTATCGAGGAACAGTGAAATTCGGTCAGCTGAAAGACAATACATTATTACAATCGAGCACATTACAGGTGTTTGTGTAAAATTGTCCCTATTGTATATTGGTCGCTGGTCGGTGCGGACTCGGTGGCCCTGAAGGGCCTGTTTTCGCGCTAATCTAACTAATCTAAGTGAACCTTTGCATACTGAAATAAATATTAAAGGGTCATAAAATATCTTTTAAATAATAAACAAGACTGCTGCATGAGAGACAGGTGCAGACTGTTGTGGATTAAAATAAGGCTGGAGGGAGGTCTCCGTCCTGATCCCGGGCTGTGATCGGTGGGTTCCACTGCCCAACACTGCCCAACGCCTCGTCAAGTTACACCTGAGGCTTTTCCCAAACCCTTTTCTCAGCTTTCGTCTATATTCAGGTCAGTTTAATGTCCAAATAGACCATGTCCAAATAGAAACACTGTGTCACTTTTCAGGAGACGTTGTCAGCTCAAGAGTAAACTGGAGACGAACTTGGTTAACACAGGAGATGAACTTGGAACATCGCAGTGAACGGCAAAATACCATACTCGTGGGAACTCGGTTCAAACACTTGAACATCAACTTAGGATCTCG
Source organism: Okamejei kenojei (assembly GCA_035221665.1). NCBI lineage: Eukaryota > Metazoa > Chordata > Chondrichthyes > Rajiformes > Rajidae > Okamejei > Okamejei kenojei. The sequence goes on from CM069145.1 coordinate 3,438,503, forward strand.
TGCACAACCACGAGTCTGTCACTCGGGGTCACTCGTGGGTCAACTCGCACCGTGAGACAGGGCCATTAGTTCATCCGTTGAAACTTGCACCCAGAGCTTTATAACTTCTAGTCTTTACTATTCATTCCTTCAAACAGTCTTCTCAGCTATCTGAGGCAGCTAATACCGAACCCTGCATAGACACAAAAAGCGGGAGTAACTCAACCGCGGGGCAGGCAGCATCTCTGGAGAGAAGGAATGGGGGGGGGCGCTTCGGGTCGAGACCCTTCTTCAGTCTCGACCTGAAACGTCATCCATTCCTTCTCTTCAGAGATGCTGCCTGTCCCGCTGAGTTACACCAGCTTTTTGTTCTTCGGTTTAAACCAGCATCGGCAGTTCCTTCCTACAAAGTAAAGTCAAGAGTGGTTAAGTGTCCTGTACTGACAACGGAACAATGACATTCTCACTTGGCAGCAGCATAACAGGCCTATAACAAAACTCACATAGTTGATATGTACTGTATAATAAACAAAAAAATCAATACATTAATAACCCTGATACCAATGCAAAGAAAAAGCCCGAATTTTGTAACCTTGTTACTGCATCTCACATTTCTTTTATGATAGGAAGCAAAACTGTATTTATATTAATTTTATTTATATGCGCACTTAAGTTGCTTGATATAGTAAGGGCAGTTGTACAGGGCCCTGTGAGACCACACCTGGAGTATTGTGTGCCGTTTTGGTCTTCAAATTTGAGGGACATTCTTGCAATTGAGGGAGTGCAACGTAGGTTCACAAGGTTAATTCCTGGGATGGCGGGACTGTCATATGTGGATAGACTGGAGCGGCTGGGCATGTATACTCTGGAATTTGGAAGGATGAGAGGAGATCTTATTGAAACATATAAGATTATTAAGGGATTGGACATACTAGAGGAAAGAAACTTAGGCAGGGCCACAGTTTAAAAATAAGGGGTAAGCCATTTAGAACAGATGAGGAAAAACTTTTTCACCCAGAAAATTGTGTATCTGTGGAATTCTCTGCCTTAGAGGGCAATAGAGACCAATTCTCTGGATGCTTTCAAGAGAGAGTTAGCTGGAGCTCTTAAAGATAGTGTCAACGGATATGGTGAGAAAGCAGGAACAGGGTACTGATTGTGGATGATCAGCCATGATCACATAGAATGGCGGTGCTGGCTCAAAGGGCCAAATGGCCTGCTCCTGCACCTATTGTCCCAATGCATGAATTCCGCTGCTGGAAATTCTATGAACATTTCCTGTAGAGGGTGCTGTTGGTACAGATATAAATTGAATCTTTGTTTCCCTTTATTATATATTATATTCAATAAATTTACATTTGCAAATAATTGGGCTTCACATTTATCAAAACAATGAATTAAAATGCTGATTAATTACTATTAAATTTAGTATATGATTGTAGCTTTTTTAATTTTTTCCTTAACTGATCCCAAAGGAAATGATCTCTCGTTTGTGTGATTGGAGCCAAAAATATGCCAAGCATCAGCAGATGGCTATGATTAATGGCTCTTTAATCCAAAAACCTAATTCAATTTCTACACTGGCTTTGGTTTGTATGCTTGTTTTCCATGAGACAAGTCACCTCTCATTCAGGCTGGAACATCCTATCCTCCTTATTCTATCCGTATTATTTAATGCAACAAAATATATATTGTGAAGGTTTAAGTCTCTTCATAATACGAGTACCACAGAATAAATTATGTACATGTTCAAAAGTTCATGCTCAGCTACTGAAAAATCTATACCAATATAAATATCATTGGCAAAAATAGCCGTAGTTTAATTTGATCATGTTTTTCTGAATGAAGAAAAAATGCCTTACAAAAGTTTGAAAATTATTGATTAATTAAATGCAGTTTAGTTTGATTTGCAAATAGCTTGTATATTATGTGAAAATGAGTAAATTATAAAAGTGGATTAATCAGTCCCATTATAATCTAATTAATGCTATGTAGAGTTCTGGCATCATTACGCAAGGTTATTTTAGCCATGTAGCTGTGGAAAGTGATTTTGTTTTATTTTATCTCTCATGATCATTGACCAGCATTTATGTCCCACCCCTAATTGCCCTTGAGGAGATGATGAACCACCTTCCTGACCTGTTACTGTCCTTCGATTGAAGATGCTACCAGAAAGCAAAGGGAAGCACTTTCCAGCAGTTAGATCCAGAGATGATGAAGCAGTAGTGGATGGCATAGGATTTAAAGGTTCAAAGGTTCATTTATTGTCACATACAATTGAAATTCAAGTTGCCATTGCAGCACACTAATAAGAATACAACACAACATTAAAGAAATAATATACATAAAACATAAAAACATCCCCCCACAATGGTTCCCACTGTGAGGGAAGGCACAAAGTCCAGTCCTCTTCCTCTTGTTCACCCATGGTCAGGGCCTATTGAGGCCTCCTCAGTCGCTGCTACGGTGGCCCGATGTTTCAGGCCCTCTCGCCAGATGATGGTGCTCTGGTGTCGGGAGAACCCTCTCAGCGGTTTGGAATACCTGGAATGGTCGCTTCCTTACCGGAGACGGAGGCCGCGCTGGTCGGAGCTCCAACACTGGCGATCTCGGCAAGGGATTCCAGGCTCCGGGGTGTTTAAACTCAGCGCCACCGCCCGTGGCTGGCCGCTCCAGACCCCGCAGCTCCGCGATGTTTCAATCGGCGGACTCAGTATTCCGAGCTCCAGCACGGCGACCCAGGCAAGGCACCGCCCACTCCGCGATGGCGCTCCAGTGCTGTGCCGCCGCCGAAGCAGAGGTTCTGGCCGGTCCCGACAGGAAACGCCACTCCAGTCCCGATGGCAGGCCACGAGGACAGGGCGAAGATGCGGCTCGGAGAAAAGCCACCTCTCCGTCCAGATAGGGACTGAGAAATGCAGTTTACCCCTTACCCCCCCCCCCCCCCCCACCACCACACCACACCCTCCACATAAAAAAGATGACCTCCAGACAAAACTTCTTACATACTAAAAAATGTTTAAAGGCGTGAAAGGACGGACAGCTGCAGGCAGGGCAGCCATACCCAACTGCATGGCGCCCCCGGGCATAGGATTTGGAGGGGAATCTGTGCATGGAGCTGACTATTGGCTTCTTGGCTTAGGAAATGCTGTTGGAACAACCCAGGCAATTACCCATCTTTAACCAAGTACAAGGGGAAGATGGCCAGGAATATAAAGAAGGACAGTAAAAGCTTCTTTAGATATGTTAAGGGAAAAATAATAGCAAAGTCAAATGTGGGTCCCTTGAAGGCAGACATGGGTGAAATTATTTTGGGGAACAATGAAATGGCAGAGTTGAAAAGGTACTTCGGATCTGTCTTCACTAAGGAAGACACAAACAGTCTCCCAGAAGTACTGGAGGATGGAGGATCTAAGGGGGTCGAGGAACTGAAAGAAATTTTCATTAGGCGAGAAATAGTATTGGGTAGGCTAATGGGACTGAAGGATGATAAATCTCCGGGGCCTGATGGTCTGCATCCCAGGGTCCTCAGGGAGGTGGCTCTAGAAATAGTGAACGCATTGGTGATCATTTTCCAATGTTCAATAGATTCAGGATCAGTTCCTGTGGATTGGAGGATAGCTAATGTTATCCCACTTTTCAAGAAAGGAGCGAGCGAGAAAACGGGGAATTACAGACCAGTTAGCCTGACTTTGGTGGTGGGAAAGATGCTGGAGTCAATTATTAAAGAGATAATAATGTGGCATTTGGATAGCAGTAAATGGATTAGTCCAAGTCAGCGTAGATTTATGAAGGGGAAATCATGCTTGACTAATCTTCTGGAATTTTTTGAGGATGTGACAAGTAAAATGGATGAAGGGGAGCCAGTGGATGTAGTGTATCTCGACTTTCAGAAAGCCTTTGATAAGCTCCCGCACAGGAGACTGGTGACTAAAATTAGAGCGCATGGTATTGGGGGTAGGATGTTGACATGGATAGAAAATTGGTTGGCAGACCGGAAGCAAAGGAGTAGGAGTGAACGGGTTCTTTTCAGAATGGCAGGCAGTGGTGAGTGGAGTGCCGTAAGAGTGGAGTACAGTAAGTGCCGTTACTGTTTACCATATAAATGATTTGGAAGAGGGAATTAGGAGCAACACTAGCAAGTTTGCGGATGACACAAAGCTGGGTGGCAGTGTGAACTGTGAAGAGGATGTTAGGAGTTTGCAGGGTGGCCTGGACAGTGAGTGAGTGGGCAGATGCATGGCAGATGCAGTATAATATAGATAAATGTGAGGTTATCTACTTTGGTGGCAAAAACAAGCAGGCAGATTATTATCTCATTGGGTTTGGTCAGGGGGAAGTACAGTGAGACCTGGGTGTCCTTGTACACTGGTCACTGAAAGTTGGCGTGCAGGTACAGCAGACAGTGAAGAAAGCTAAGGGAATGTTGGCCTTCATTACAAGAGGATTTCAGTATAGGAGTAAAGAGGTTCTTCTGCATTTATATAGGTTTCTGGTAAGACCACATCTGGAGTATTGTGTACAGTTTTGGTCTCCTAATTTGAGGAAGGACATCCTTGTGATTGAGTCCTGGGATGGCGTGACTGTCATATGAGGAGAGATTGAAAAGACTAGGCTTGTATTCACTGGAGTTTAGAAGGATGAGGGAGAATGTTATAGAAACATATAAAATTATAAAAGGACAGGACAAGCTAGATGCAGGAAACATGTTCCCAATGTTGGGGCCACGGTCTTAGAATAAAGGGGTGGCCATTTAAGACTGAGGTGAGAAACTTTTTCACCCAGAGTTGTGAATTTGTGGAATTCCCTGCCACAGAGGGTAGTGGAGACCAAATCACTGGATGGATTTAAGAGAGAGTTAGTTAGTGCTCTAGGGGCTAGTGGAATCAAGGGATATGGGGAGAAGGCAGGAACGGGTTATTGATTGGGGACGATCAGCCATGATCACAATGAATGGCGGTGCTGGATTGAATGGCCGAATGGCTTCCTCCTGCACCTATTTTCTATCTAACATTCAAATCCTAGGCCCCTTTCTGGGGATATTCTCAAATCAACATCTCTCATTAACTGTGTAAGAAGGAACTGCATATGCTGGATTACACCGAAGATATACACAAAATGATGAAGTAACCCAGCGCGTCAGGCAGGATCTCTGGAACAAGGTAGGTGATGTTTTGGGTTGAGACTTTTCATCAGAGAAGGGTCTCGACCCGAAATGTTACCTATTCCTTTTATTATTCCTTGTTATTCCAGCTTTTTGTCTATCCCCCTCATTACCTGTTCTGCAAACATTCATACAGAGATGTATCAGGGCAGTAGTGCTTTGATCTGATTTGTTGGTTGTGGGAATACTTCTCTGTGCCTGTTGCATGGTGCTTTTGCTCTAGTGAAAATGTAGTCGGGGTTGCGCATGATCAAGTTGTTACCCAATTTTCAGGCATGCCTGTTGGTGAACTACCTATGCCTTTCTTACCACATTCCTTACCTAACCACAATTATTCCCCTGGCCCAATTGCCGTGAGAGACGCGCTCAACCATAAGATGACGGGTTGTGGTGGAAACAATTTTCTGGGTATGAGCTGCATAATTTATTCTGAGTCCGTTACATAATGGAAGTGGCATGCAACCTGGCGGAAGTTCGCTTCAGTGTGAAGGCTTGTCTTTATTCCCACAAGAACTGTTGAATGCTTGTCCCCAGCAATACTCATTTGAACCAAAACATGCAATGGGTAGATTTTGCAGCCTCTGAAGTCATTAAAGAAGGAAAAAATAATCCTTTGACTGTTATTCTTTGATTTACTCAGCCATTTGACTGGAAAATGTGAAATGACTTTTCTGCTCTGCAGTGAATACTGGCACCTGTATTTCTGTGACATTGTAATCAAATCATCCTAGAGCCTTTCAAATAGACAGCATTTGTATTAAGGGGACACTGCATAGAAGTGGAGTTGAGATCAAAGTCGGATCAGTCATAATGTTTAAGAAGGAACTGCAGATGCTGGAAAATCGAAGGTAGACAAAAATGCTGGAGAAACTCACCCGCTGAGTTTCTCCAGCATTTTTGTCTACTTCAGATCAATCATAATCTTGAGTGGCACAACAGACGTGAGGGACCACACAACCTGCTTATATTTTGTATCTTGCAACTGATCATTCAGTACGACTCCATCTCGAAAAACAGTTGAAAGAATCATGAAAACTAGCAAGATGACAAAGTATACTCTGCGTAGAATATTCAATGTCCATCATCACGCATAGCCTGGAAGCATCGCGCTCACCAAGTGCTGGATGACGAGGCTATTGCACTGGCCATGTGTCAAGTAATGAGCAAACCAACACAAAGGATAAGCCTACTTTCTCTTGCCCTCATCAATTTATCTATTTCAAATCATGAATGGTTTGGATAAAATACAGATTTGCTTTTCCATTCACTAAAAACCCAATAATCAAGTCAATTTGAGGCTAGTTTATTGTCACATGCACAAGTACAGCTTTAGACAATAGATGCAGGAGTAGGCCATTCGGCCCTTGAAGCCAGCACCGCCATTCACTGTGATCATGGCTGATCATCCACAATCAGTACCCCGTTCCTGCCTTTTCTCAATATCCATTAACTCCACTATCCATAAGAGCTCTATCTAACTCTCTCTTGAAAGTATCCAGAGAACTGGCCTCCACCACCCTCTGAGGCAGAGAATTCCACACACTGACAACTCTCTGTGTGAAAAAGTTTTTCCTCATCTCCGTTCTAAATAGCTTACCACTTATTCTTAAACTATGGCCCCTGGTAGCTAATCCTTATATTAAAATAGACCACTTAACTGCTTATTCAAAGTGCTGTCAGGACAGTTTGAAGAAGAGTCCCGACCGAAACTGTCATCTATCTATGTTCGCCAGCGATGCTGCCTGACTCGCTGAGTTACTCCAGCACTTGGTTTTTTTTTAACCCGACCTCTCTTGTAGCTAATACCCCCTTATCCAGGCAACCTTCTGGTAAACCTCTTCTGCACCGGTACAGCTCAATACCATAAAGTTAAACTTGGCCCCATGGAAGGACAGAACGGAGGAATGCTGTTAAATTAATCTTTCATGGATGGCATGGAATCAAATTTACATTAGTGCTTGCATGTGAGAATGCATTCTCTTTCAGGTTTGTCAGTGAAGCAGGGTACTGTATTCTAGAGTTCCACTGAAATCAAAGATTGGAAATGAAGTACTTTTGACTGCTTCTCTTCGAAGTATATAAATACGTTACTAACAATGCAGGTGTATTTCAGTTTCTAGCTGAGGTTGCTATGGTCGGGCCAGCACTGTAAATAAGCAGATATGCTGTCTATTTTATAAATGCAGCTGACTTGAAGTGGCTGGAATTAGGAGATACCAATTGAAGAGCAGCCAATGGTTGTTGTTTAGCATGGAAGCCATAGGTATACCATTAAATTACTCATGGAAGATTTGGGCCAGTGAATGGTTGGCATTTAGAATGCAATAGTGAAGTTGAGGTCCATGCAGATATCAAAAGAGAATTGCATTTTTTCAGAAAACCTTTTGCAGCCACTGGGGGGGAGGGGGGGAAGGCACAGTAATTTGTATTTATTGGACGATTCCAAAACCATTAAGACACACAGGGATAGGACTTTGGTTAAATACTTCCAGCCCAGTCTGAAGAAGGGTCTCAAACTGAAATGTCACCAATTCCTTTTCTCCAGGGATGCTGTCTGACCCGCTGAGTTACTATAGTTTTTTGTGTTTATCTCCTGAAATCTGTAATGACCAGGTTCAGGAACAGCTTCTTCCATACAGCCATCAGGCTTTTAAACACTACAACCTCCAAATAAGCTCTGAACTAAGACTTGGGAGCATTGGTTTTGTCTTTTTGCACCTTTCTTTTTGTTTGTTTCTATGTGTGTGTGTGTGTGTGTGTGTGTGTATACATTGTATTGGTTTTTGGTCAGTGATATAAATATATTTTGTTAGCTGTTTTTCTATTTCTCTTCTAGGCTATTGCAAGAGGAATTTACTTTGAACTAACATATTTTCCTGCTATCAATGATTTCACGCTAAGAAGATATACAATTTCAAATGGAATTTGCCTGATGAACGTATGTAAAGGAAAGGTAATGAGTGTTTCCCTGACCTCAATGCATAGGTGCACAGAGAGAATTGAGTAGAAACTTAATAAGTATACAATATTGTTATAGCCTCCTTTTAAAAGCTGCTGTGAAGGCAGGATGATCATGAGCAATAACAAAACCTAATTATATTTTATATATAGGAAATTAGAGTATTTGTGATTACAGATCTCTAATACTGTGCCAGGATTGCAAGGATTGTTTTATTTAATCAATTTAAAACATGATATAACAAACCATATTAATTTGCAGTGAATGATAGAAACACAGAAATTCAGTCTGGGATGTATACCTGGAGATGAAAGAAAGTAACACTTGTGCTGTCATTCACCCCAATGTCTAGGCTTCCTGGTATATTGTTGAATCCTTGTTGAATCCTTGGCAAAGTGAGTGACTGAAATTGAGCCCCTGCATCCTTTGTAGGTTTTTCTTAAATTGTATCTAGTTTTATTTTGTACCAGACCAAGTGGGACCCATTGGGCCCCGTCCCCCAAGGCAATATTCCACCACTGCCCCATAGCCCCCAACAATGCAGGCGCGGCTGAGGGATTCCCGTTGTGATGCCAGACATCCCCGTTGTGACGCGAGTCACAGCAACCCTCCCCCCAACTGCACCTCGCCATCCCTCTTCCTACCCCTATCCTCCTCCATCCCCCAGCACTCCCTCCCCCTCCTCTTCCTTTTTTTTTGTAAATGAAACCCCCCCCCCCCCCACCCCACCAAGAATTTGATTAAAACCGAGTTTTTTTGAAAACCGCAACATTTGAGTATCGGGAACCCATTGTGATATTGTGAATGAAAACGGAAGAATTTGAATAAAACTTTTTTTTAATAGCTATTTTTATGTAAATGAGATTCAGGATCCCATTGTGACATCATACGCTGCTAACAAGCAGTGCATGCAGAAGTGATTTTGGTCAAAGTGGTTTTTGTAAAGTTTAAAATGTAAATAACTTGTAAAAGATACCATCAATCGGAACAAAACTTACCACAGGACACTGGTGAGTACGGTGGGCTAAAATTGTAGCTCTATCGTGTACTGTTTTGGCAGAGTTTCAGGATCACATACATACACACATACAAACAAACAAGATGAGAGTTTTAGTAATATACTAGTCTAAGAGTTGGGTCTTGGGTCACACAGGAGGCCTGGTCCCCCATTGCAACCCATAACAGAGCGTGTGGAGGGGGGGCGTGTGGGGGAGGGTGGGGCTTGGGGGGATTTGGGGCAAGGGAGGTGTGGGGGTGGGGGTTTGCGGGGGCAGGGGTTGTGGTTGCCGCCGACGCAGCCCGCACTCTGCTCATCCACACTCTGCTCGCTCCACTCCTTCAGCTTTCGGCCTCACTCCCGGCTCATTATGGTGGTCCCCGCAGAAGCAGCCAGCAATCACTCTCCCCGCACTTCTGCACTCTCTGCACTTCTGCACTCCCCTCCCCGGCTCTGCACTCTGCACTCGCTCTCTATGCATACTCCGCAATCTGCGCACTCTGCTTACTTCGCTCCTTCAGCTTTTTCTCCTCGCTGCTGGTGATTGACAGCGGGTGCCGGTAGGGGCGTTGTTTACAATTTTTAAATGTTCATAACTTTGGTGATATTCCACCGATCAGAACAAAACCTGATGCACTAGCAGCGCAGGAGAATGGCGAGTAAGTTGGCAAAAATCATAGGGTTATCGGGTAACGTTTTTGCAGAAATGTAAAAACCCCAAACATGAAGAAGACACGATGAGAGTTTTAGCTAAGTAAAGTTATAGTTGTACTGGACCAAGTGGAACCCGTTGGGTCCCTGTCACACAGGAGGCCTGGTCCCCTAACGCAATATTCCACCACTCACCTGGTCTCCCAACGCAATATTCGACCCCTCACCCATAGCCCCCATAGGAGGCCTGGTCCCCCAGCTCAACCCGTTCCCCAACGCATTATTCCACCACTCACCCGTTCCCCCAACGCAAGCCCTTCCCCCAATGCAATATTCCACCACTCACCCATAGCCCTCACGGGAGGCCTGGTCCCCCAGCGCAACCCGTTCCCCAACGCAATATTCCACCACGCACCCGTTCCCCCATAGTCCAGCACTCACCCATAGCCCCCAACTGTGCAGGGGCGTATCCCCTAGCTTTGCGTTCCCCCTCCTCTTGCTCCGTGGACTTTAACAAAGAATGCAATTGCCCCCTCCCCTTCATGTTCAGCTAAAAACTTGCTGGAAGGACTGAGTGTTCCTCAATTGCAACTTTATTGCAATCTGGGCCAGCGAGGATTTAGATCCCAACAGCTGCTAAATCTTTCTTAAACATGAATTTGAAATGTTTTAAATGGCAATAACATGTGAAATATAACGTAAATCTGAACAAAACTTGATGCAAACGACCACATGACAATGGTGAGTAAGGTGGTGCAAAAAGTTTAGCGCTATTTTGTACACTTTTGGCCTAGTTCCGGTAACATATGGTTACTCGCGCATCAATAAATAGAAAGATGAGAGTTTTAGTAATATACTAGACCAAGTGGGACCTCTTGGGCGGCCTGCGGCGTTACACACATACTAACTGCCCCCCACACACAGGAGGGAGGAAGAGAGAGGAGGAGGGGGGAGCCGGGTGAGCGAGCGGCTGCGAGCAAGCGGGCTGCGAAAAGCGAGCTGGCTGTGAGCGAGCGGGCTGCGAAAAGCGAGCTGGCTGCGAGCGAGCGGGCTGCGAAAAGCGAGCTGGCTGCGAGCGAGCGGGCTGCGAAAAGCGAGCTGGCTGCGAGCGAGCGGGCTGCGAAAAGCGAGCTGGCTGCGAGCGAGCGGGCTGCGAAAAGCGAGCTGGCTGCGAACGAGCGGGCTGCGAACGAGCGGGCTGCGAAAAGCGAGCTGGCTGCGAGCGAGCGGGCGATGTCACTCGCAGCGCATGAACACTGCGTGCAGCCGATGTGATGTCATCAGCCAAAGCCAGCCGAATTTCTCAGTTATTTGAAACTTTTGCACATTTTGATTAATAACAAGAAATAATGCATGATTTTTTTCAAATAAGGCGATTTTTGACAAGTCTACAGGAATATGTAAAAGTTTTACCGTGACTAGGTATGTTACAAAACTTACCTTCAGCGGCGCTGCAGTTCTGTCACTGGCCGTGTGCGTGACTCTGGCGCCTTTGGGGAGGGGCGGGGTTAAAATGCGGTTTTCCCCTGCCCTCTGGAGTTTTATTTTCTCGGACTGCCGGTCTATGAAATTTTTTTTTTTAAATCGCCCGACAATTTCAGCGCTGGAGTAAAATAAAAATCAGCTTCTAATACCGTGAACGGCGACAACAGGGACGGATTTCACGTAGGGGACAGGCAAAGGAAAGCCGTTTATTTTATGTATAAAAGTGCTTCTTAAGATGCCTTTAATCCAAATTTCATGTTGCGAAATATTGATTTATTCCTCATATAAACCGGCAGTATTTTTCCTGCCGATATGGGGTTTAAATTCACTGCAACTGCAACATTCCAATAGATCGCGTTCCATAAAATCCCACTCGCAAGATGATTTAAATGGCCATTAATTTACGGGAATTAAACACTAAATTCCTTCAATTTGGCCTATAAATTCATGACAATGAGGTTTAAAAATCTTGTTATATTGTGAATTCTTGTGTGAATGTTATTTGGACACTTAGGCTATTTAAAAATGTTAATATTTTCTTAAGAAATGGATAGATGTTTAGATCTAGTAATTGAATTTTGTAATTAGCTACAATTGGGTAACTAACTAATTATATGCTTTAATTTCAGATCATCCAAGTAAGATTGTTTCATATTTGTTTCAGAATGCTTCAATCTGAAACATAACTGAACATTTCTTTCAGGTCTCTTAATTTTTAAGAAAGTTATGGGCTTTTGACAGTCCTCGATCACAACTTTTGTGTTAAGTCAATGGAAAAGCAATAGGGAACAAGATGCTAATTTCCGAGTATGAAAATGGCCATAACTATTTTAATACTGAAGATATGAAAGTGGATTAGGTATCAAATGAAACTTTTTATGCATTATCTGATGGGATAAATTGCAGACTTGAGTTTTAAAATCTCCAAATTTTGTAACATTGCTACCGTGAGAGCGTTTTTTTTCAAGCAGTATGATCTCTCACACACACACACACACACACACACACACACACACACACACACACACACACACACACACACACACACACACACACACACACACACACACACACACACACACACACACACAGCGCGCGATCAGAGTTTTATAAGTAGATAGATATATAGTTTGATATCAAGTGTTGCTCTGAATTGGAACATTTGCTGTCTTGCAATTGATCTTGTCTCTTTCTATTAACCATGCCATTTTAATGCAATCTGTTCTGTTAACATGTAGATCTTTAAAATGCATAAGGGCAGGGAACATTTCTATCCTTATTAATCCTAAATCTTTGTAATCAATTAATGAAACCCTGAAAGCTCTTACATTTCTCCCTTCCCCCTTAGGTATACTAAATTTGTTGTGGTAGCTACTTTAAAATTAAGATTATTGCACAGTTTATAAAAAGCCGTACTGTGGCCCCCATAACCATTAGCATTCAATTAGTCTAATGTGCTTTGATGAGTATTTTCTCTAAACAGATCTTATTCTTAAATTGCTAATCATGTGAAGTTTCTGTATATTCACTGGTGTTATGGGAAATCCTGCCGTCTTGTATTTAAACTTGTCATTATTTATGTTTGTATTTTAGAACGTAATTGTGTCGAGCGCAGCTGAAGAGGTATGGTTTATGATTTAGTTATCCAATATTGTGTCTTCAGTAATGAGTAAACTTGATATTATGTTCTGATTAAATGTTATCCCAGTTGAGTGCTAATATTTTCTACAGTTCTATTTATTGTAGCCCCACCAGGAGCAGTGTATTTGACCAGCCAAGTGCAAATTTACATTTTTGCTTTGCACTTGCAGCAGCAGTTTGCAAGAGAGAATTGTTTCAATAATTAAGTGATGCTGGTTAAGATAATTGTCTTCAAATTAATGATATGACAGTTTATTATAAAGGTTTAATAGTGGGACAGATCTTGCTGAACTCATTGGATACTTTCAAGAGAGAGCTTGATAGGGCTCTTAAAGATAGCCGAGTCAGGGGATATGGGGAGAAGGCAGGAACTGATTGTGGATGATCAGCCATAATCACATTGAATGGCAGTGCTCGCTCGAAGGGCCGAATGGCTTACTCCTGCACCTTTTTTCTATTGTCCCCCATACCTGCTTTCGTCTTGTCCAGCTCTGGAGAGGCCTACCTAACTAGCCATCTGCATTCTCTAGTCTAGTGGCAGGGCCTTGGTGGTGTCTTAGCTTCAGGTACTCCTGTGATGTGTCTATACCCTAGAAGTCTCTTTGACTTTAAGCAAAGCTGGGGCCAGGGCTTTCATGCTGTACTGTGTATTTGTTCTGAATTTGTACATGTTTGTTGAGAGGCATTTAACATTTTTAAATGGATACAAATAATTATGTAAAGCAATGCAAAAAAATGTTAAAGTTGTTCTTAAATTATAGCAGTAGAATTAGGCCATTTGGCCATCAAGTCTACTCCCCCATTTAATCACAGCCGATCTATCTCTCGCTCTCAACCCCATCCTCCTGCTTCTCCCCATAACCCCTGACACCCGTACCAATTATGTATCTATCTATCTCTGCCTTAAACATATTATTTAAAACTTTAAAGCACAATAATTTTGAAATAAAATGATACATGTTGGCTCTTGAAGCATTATTTAAAATGACACTGTTGAAATTGATTAATAACCTGACCCTGGTGCAGGATTCAGGCAGCTACTTTCCCAGCGTAATCCCAAGGAACTTGAGCAAGGTTGGCCTCCAGCACTGTATTCCAAGTGGATAGTAAATGTGACCTTTACAATTGTCCATATCGTGAAAGTAAATGCACATTTGGAAAAGTTTTACTTTTTGGGTGTTTTCTCCCCTAAATCAGAATATTAATGCTTTTTCTTTGTCTAGTTTTTAGGACTGAGAGGACCATATGACATTTCTAACTTGTATCCTTAACTAAATGTACTTGTGAAAAATAATTATGCGCTGCTTGCAGTGAATTTATTCTTACATGTCTCCTACGTGAAAGCAGTTGGCACAAGGAACTGCTGGTGCTGGTTTAGAAAAATAATACACAAAGTGCTGGAGTAATTCAGCATAAAGGGCCTGTCCCACTTGGCGATTTTGCCGGCGTCATATAATTGTCGGCAAAAGATTTTGAACATTTCAAAAATCCAGCGGCGACAAAAAAGTGGTTTTTCCCCATATCCTTTGATTCCTTTAGCCCTAAGATGCAAATCGAACTCTTTTGAAAGCATCCAGTGCATTGGCCTCCACTGCCTTCTGTGGCAGAGAATTCCATTGGCAGAGAATTTGTCTGTCATTTCTTTGTTCCCCATTGCTACATCTCTATCATCATTTTCCAGTGGTCCAATGTCCACTCTTCCCTCTCTTTTACTCTTTATATATCTGAAGAAACTTTTGGTATCCTCTTTTATATTGTTAGGATGCCTTATTTCATCTTTTCTCTCCTTATTGTCTATTTTGGGTTTTTTTAAACTTCCCAATTCTCTAGCTCTCCACAAATCTTTGCACTATTACTCATCTTCTCGTTTTTATGCTGTCTTTGACTTATTTTGCCTGCCACATTTGCCTCATTTTCCCCTTAAAATATTCTTCCTCTTTGGAATGAAAAGATCCTGTGTCTTCCAAATTATTCCCAGAAACCCCTGCCATTGCTACTCCACCGTCATTCCTGCTAGGGTCCGTTTCCAATCAACTTTAGCCAAGTGTGCCCTCATGTCACCTTTAATCAACAGTGATACCAGCACATCTGATATTATCTTCTCCCCCTCAAAATACAGAGTGAATTTTGTCAAATCTGGTGTGTTAATCCCCTGGCACACTAATTACATGACCTCGTGGTCGCGTTGAGGCGTGACTGTCCCGAGATGGTTGCCCGCTACTTCATGTGTCCGCACAGCCGTCTGGAGCATGTGACGTCATTTGAAGATGGACACAAAATGCAGGAGTGATTCGGTGTGTCTCAGGAATGGGTGATGTTTCGGGTCGAGACTCTTCCTCAGTCTGAAAGAAGGGTCTTGACCCGAAACGTCACCCATTCCTTCTCTCCAGAGATGCTGCCGGTCCCACTGAGTTACTCCAGCATTTTGTGTATCTTCAATTTTCTTGGCCCCGCTCTGGAAGTAGAAATGGGGGCGGATCCGGACCGCAAAGGCCGTGAGCACAAAGGCCGAGCTCGGCGATCGTTTGCCTGCTTCTGCTGCTGTTGGAGGTGAGACGTTACATCGCGCCAGGGTCTTGGGCTGCCCCAATTTGGCCGTCAGTTACGCGACAGGCTGGTGGCGCGCAGAGATTTTGTTCGCTACAACATTTTGGAGCGCCACGTGATGCATCTACATACCCCTCCGCGCTTCTCAGTGGGACCGGCCCCGCGTGGCCACACGATGCCCGTGTGCCTCAATGCGACGACGAGGTTGCGTAATTTGCGTGCCAAGAACACGTAAGTGGGACAGGGCCTTTACACAATGCCAAATCCTTTTCCCTAGTAGGCTTGACCACATGTCAACATAAGTAGCTATCCTGCAGGCACTCTGTGAGATCCTCTTTTTCCCAGTCTACCTGCAGATTGAAGTCTCCATTACAGACCACTGTAACATTGCTTTTCTTACATGCCAATTGTATCTCCCAATGTAAGTACCCTATAGGCTACTGTTAGCCTGTATATATCATAGTTTAGTGTGGAAACAGGCCCTTCGGCTCAACTTGCCCACACTGACCAACATCTCCCAACTACACTAGTCCCACCTGCCTGCGTTTGGTCCATATCCCTCCAAACTTGTCTTATCCATGTACCTGTCTAACTGTTTCTTAAACGTTGGGATAGTCCCAGTCGCAACTACCTCCTCTGGCAGTTCGTTCCATACTGTGTGAAATAGTTACTCCAAAACTCCTATATAGAGTCAAGAGTGTTTTATTGTCATATGTCACAGATAGAACAATAGAATTCATACCTGCTGCAGCACAACAGAACACAACAGTTACAGTTTTCATGCTCCTGTACCTTTTTTCCGATGGTAGTAGTGAAATGAATGTGTGGCCAGGATGGTGTGGGTCTCTGATGATGCCGTCTGCCTTTTTGAGGCAGCGACTCCGATAAATCCCTTCGATGGTGGGGAGGTCAGAGCCAGTGATGGACTGGGCAGCATTCACAACTTTTTGCAGTCTTTTCAGCTCCTGGAAGTTCAAATTGCCGAACTAGGCCACGATGCAACCAGTCAATATGCTCTCTACTGTGCACCTGTAGAAGTTCATTTTGACGTACCAAATCTCCTTCATCTTCTCAGATAGTAGAGGCGTTGATGTGCTTTATTTATAATTGTGTCAGTGAGCAGGGTCCGGGAAAGATCTTCGGAAATATGCACGCCATGGAATTTGACGTTTTTTACTCTCTCCACCATCTAGAGGCGGAAGTCCCTTTTGGCCTTTTTGATGGCATTGTCAATGTCGTATGTGGATTTCTTATAGACCTCAGTGTCACCAGACCTCAATCCCCGGGATCTGGTCGTCAGAAGAATGCGGATCTCCTGGTTAATCATAGGCTTCTGGTTAGGAAACACTCGGAAGTTTTTTGTAGGAAAACAGTCCTCCACACATTTCCTTATGAAGTCTGTAACAACTATGGCGTATTCATTCAGGTCTGTTGCCAAGTCCTTGAACATTGCCCAATCTACTGACTCCAAGCAGCCCTGTAGTTGTTTCTCTGCCTCCCCAGACCAGCTCTAAAACTCCTATCAGGTTTTTTTTTTAGCCTTGCAGTTTTGTATTTCTACCCACAAGGATTCTTCATTTTCTGATCCTATGTCACCACTTGCCAAGGACTGAATTTCATTCCTTATCAGCAGAGCCACCCCACTGCCCAACTGACTGTCTTTTCGATAGGATGTGTATCCTTGGATATTCAGCTCCCAGCTTTGAACCTCTTTCAGCCAAATCTCTGTGATGCCCACAACAATGTATTTACCAATTTGTAACTGCACTATAAGCTCATCCACTTTGTTCCGTACCCTGCGTGGATTCAAATATAACACCTTTAGTTCAGTATTCAGCACCCCTCTTCTCAAATTGGTCTGCATTTTGCCTGACCTTGGACTCTAATCCCTTCTTCAATTTTCTGTCCTATTACTTCTTCTTGAGACTTCAGTAACCTCTCCTGTGCTCTCCTTCCCTTTATCCAAATATTTCCAAATTGTTGAACCCAACCCCCACTCCCCTCACTATTCTAGTTAAAAGCCTTATCTAGGCCCTAGTCATGCGGTTCATCAGGACCCAGCTCCCAGCAGGCTTCAGGCAGAGACCGTCGCATTGGAACAGTGATATACATGTTTTATACATGTGTATTGAGAAAGAATATAATACGGAGAGAAAAGGAATTGGTGAATTTCTTCTCCTATTAGAGTAGATATGTTACAATACCTACCTTTAGCAGCGTTGCAGTTCTGCCGCTCCCCGTGTACGTGACTTTGGTGCCTTTCAGAGGGGGGGCGGGTTTAAAATCCCGTTTTTCCCTAGACAGTCCAAATCGATCCATGTCGGGCGATTTCGTCGCTAAAGAGAAATCGCTCCGACATTTCATTCATGAAGTTATTTTTAAACTATGCTAGATTATTTATTAACTAGAGTAGTTTAAAGATCATCTTCTAAAGCTCTGAACGCTGAAAGCAGAACAGACCTAACATAGGCAATAAAAGAAGCGACACAGTTTATTTTTACATAAAAACTTGGTTTTTAGGAAGCATTTAATCTAGGAAGCATTTTCATGTTGCGAGAAGGAGACAAAAAAAATGTATGAACCGGCTGTATTTTCCCTGCCGACTTCAGCGCAAACTGCAACGTTCTAATCCACCGCATTCCACTAAAACCCACTCGCAAGCTGATTTAAATGGCCATTAATTTACAGGCATTAAACACTAAATTCCTTCCATTTGGCCTATAAATTCATGAAAATGAGATTTAAAAATCATGTTATATTGTGGATTATTGTGTGAATGTTATGTGGACACTTAGGCAATTTAAAAATGTTTATAATTTCTTAAGAAATTGATAGATGTTTAGATCTAGTAATTGAATTTTGTAATTAGCTGCAATTAGATAGCTAACTAATTATATGCTTTAATTTCAGGTCATCCAAGTAATTTTGTTTCATATTTGTTTCAGAATGCTTCAATCTATAATAACTGAACATTTCATTGAGTTCTCTTAATTTTTAAGAAAGTTATGGGCTTTTGACTGTCCTAGATCACAGCTTTTGTGTTGTCAATGGAAAGGCAATGGGGAACAAGATGCTAATTTCCAAGTATGAACATGGCCATAACTTTTTTTATACTGAAGATATGAAAGTGAATTAGGTGTCAAATTAAACTTCTTTTTATGCTTTATCTGATGGGATAAATTGACTTGATTTTTAAAATCTCAAAATTTTGTGACATTGCTAATTAGAGCACCAGTAAATGATGATGATGTATATGGTAATGCATTGTTGTGCCTCAAATTCTGTAAAACATGGGAAGAATATTCATAATGGAAATCAATGTCTTTGAATGTTCCATTGCAAAATGGATTTTTGTTTTCTGCCGTATCACTTCATAATAAGGTAGTTACCAGAATAAACTTGTTGCTTTGCTATAAAGTTTATAATCCTTGACTAAATTACTGAAAGTGGGATCCTCTTTGGTTTGTCTGAAGAAGATGCCAAAGCTGCTGTATCAACAAACTGCAGAGCTGTCATTTTGCATGGAGGTGAGTCAATTGCAACAGTCTTAGTCATTTACTGCACTCACTTAAGTTAAGCAAAATTTATTAAAGTAGTTACTGCACTAAAAATAATATCCTGGGGTTTTACAGTCTGTTTCAAATTAATATGAATAGAACTGTAGAGCAAATGTTTTTGTTAGCAGCAGTAGTGGTTCAGGTTGGAAAGTAGTTTATTGGATGTTATGGAGATAATCCCATATCCTGAAGAGACGAATCTGCAGATGATGACATTTTAAACAAAACACAAACTGCTGGATGAACTGAGTGGGTCAAGCAGGATCTGTGGAGGGAATTCAGACAAAGTTTCAGACTGACTGGAGTAGAGGAGAGAAACCTGGAAAACAGAATTGAGGGCAGAATAAGGCAATAATCCTCCATGGCCACCCACACGCCAGGGACACTGGCTTCGCTAGATCCGATGGCTCCCCTGGCTATTTCTAGGCCGGAGGCATTGATGCTGCTGGCTCCAAGAGCTGATAGAAGTATTTAAAGTTATGACAGGCTTGGACATGGTAGACAGTCAAATATTTTTCCCAGAGTGGACATGTCAAAGGCTAGAGGGCCTACCTGTCCCTGCATCTCCTCTTCAACTTCAATTTAGGGACTCCATCAGCCCTTCCAGGTGAGACAGAGGTTCACATGCACCTCTTCAAACCTTCTAGATCAGGTACTCTCATAAATTGGGCCTCCTTTACATAAGTAAGAACAAGCCGAGGCTAGGCAATCATTTCGCCGAATAACCAAGGCCTGTTGGAAAACCCGATTACTACCATTGCAACTCCCGTTCCCATTACCATACCTTCCCTTCTGTCCTTGACCAGTTCAATTGCCAGAGTGAGGCCAGACACGACCTAGAGGAACAGCATCTCTTATTCCATTCGGGTATCTTACAGCCCAATGGTATAAAAATTGAATTCGCCAATTTTAAGTCATAACCCACTCCTGTTTTTCCTGTGGTTTCCCAACACATTCTTCCACTCACATCAGTTGCCTCGCTCCTTTCCTTCAAATACTCATCTCCCATTTCCGGATCTCCTTTTCCCATTTATTTCTCCTCCCCTCCCTCTGGTTTTACTTTTCATTCCTCTCTTTGCCACTCTTTTTTCTCCTTTTTCTCCCTATCCTTTGTCATTTGCCAATAAACCCCCCTCAACTGTATTAATATATCATAAGCGAGGCTTTGCCATATCTCCAGCTCTCTTTTCCAGCTTTCTTTCCCTCCCCCACCCTCCCATTGCAATGTTTGAGGGGTTCCAAACTGAAGCGTTGTCTGTCCATTCCCTCCACAGTGCGCACGAAAAAGCACCTTTCTTGCGGGCATAATTTTCATATAATGATGCATCTATATTGTCACACTGTGTTCTTTGAGTGTCAGTATGTGAGGAATGAGGTATGATATGTATGCCTGTAGTGTGCCAAAGACAGTCTGAGGTAACATGCAACAAGCAACTGTTGTAATGCTATGGTGGACTTGAGGCAGCTACTGTTGGGAAGTAATGAAAAATGAAAAAAATCTGGTTGTAATTAATGGTGCCAAGATTTTTGTGGTTGTACAAAATAAATATGATTTGAGGGGCTGAATATGATTGATATTTTACAGACTTCATAAACACCAAATTAACATGAAAACTGAGGGAAATTAGTATAGTTTTCTTTCATCAAACATTTCTAAAGTTCCATCGGTCTGAAGAAGGGTTTTGGTCCGAAACGTTGCCTATTTCCTTCGCTCCATAGATGCTGCCTCACCCGCTGAGTTTCTCCAGCATTTTTGTCTACTTTCCTAAAGTCCCATGCTTTGTTGTAATGTGGAAATCAACAGGAATAATTAGTGATGGGCTACATGACATCGCATTGGCTACGTGAGTGACCTTGCATTAAATTCTGTGCTGCCAAACGTTACTCCACAGCAACCAGAAAGACTGCATTAGGTGTGATCCACACCACAAGAAAAGTTACAGCATCTGAAGGGAAAGATGAAGGAAGGCCTCGTAAAAAAACCAAGACTGAACATAATGGGTGATGGAAAGAAGATCTTGGCTATAACCACCATTTTATTTGCTTCATAAATAGGAAATGTCTTGTTTTTTCTGAATAATGATCTAACAGCATTGTGTTGCAGTTACTATTATAATTGATAGATAGCATTTCTGTCATCAAAAATAAAAGAGTTTATATTTGATTGCATTCTGTGTGTTAAATATCTTTTGTTAGCACAAATGTAATATTCTATCAGTTCTGAGAAATTCAAAGTTACGAACCAGTAAAGTAGGACAAAGAAAGTGAACACAATATTTTAATAAGGGTCTCCATGTGATCTATTTTTGTGCAAGCTTCCATTAAATTAATTTGTAATAGATTTGGGCAACAATGTACTCTACCTATTTATTGACAAAAGCTTTTTACTGTACCTCAGTACAGATGGCAATAAACTTAACCCAAACTCAGACAAATATTAGTTTTAAATTATCAATATATCATAATTATCAATCATGCAAACAAACCTGAGAGGGGAGTCCATAAATACCATGTTTGCTGCTCTTTTTGTTCTTATAGTAATTTGGTGCCATTGAACCAAGATTGGAGAGAGGCAGCACTGCCATTTGAGGCTCTTCCTTATTTTTGTTGAAACCATGTAATAAAAAAATATGTGTGGCATATTCAATTATGTGTGGCAACTCCCTACAAGAGTACAATCTAGTATGGTCTATAATATACATTATTACCTATACCACCCATCTGAGGTATGCTTTTACGAAATTGTATTCCCTTCCTTTTTACTGCCAGCAGGGGTAACAGGGGAATATTTTCTTATATTCCCCTGGTCTCACATCCGGGAACTTGGCAACGTGACGCTGCGTGACGGCAACGTGACGCTGCGTGCAACGTGACGCTGCGTGTGAAATTTAAAATTTATTCTCAAAACAAACAAAATGGCAGCCTGTTGCGAGAAGAGGTTCGCGATTTAAAAGTTCGACCTTCACATTGTCACATAAATGAATTACATAAATTACATAAATGAAACATAAATGTTACATTGTTTTAGTACCCTTATTTACAATGTTGCAATGGTTTTAGTACCCTTATTTACAATGTTGCAATGCATATTGCAAAATGTATAGATACATTCATATCATATGAGATGTTCAGATTTTCCTCTAGATGTCTGATAATGGGTAATAATAACAATATTGACTGTCCTCTTTCGGGAGATACGACATATATTGCCCTCACTAGATCCATATTGCCCTCGTCTTCAACTCGGGCAATATGAATCTACTTCAGGCAATATATGTCGTATCCCCCTCAAGGCCAGTCAATATTCTATTATTATTACCTATACGAGGTAGTTTTACCGGGCAATATTAGTTGGTATTTTGACAGGTCCAAAAACGCGCAGTTTCCGGCGGGCAATATTACTTGATATTTTTCTTCTTCCGGTTTTCGCCATTGACTTCCGGCGGGCAATATTACTTGATATTTTTTCTTCTTCCGGGTTTCGCCATTGAAACACGCGCAGCTTCCGGCGGGCAATATTACTTGATATTTTTCTTCTTCCGGGTTTCGCCATTGAAAAACGCGCAGTTTCCGGCGGGCAATATTACTTGATATTTTTCTTCTTCCGGTTTTCGCCATTGACTTTTGCTAAAGGGGAGCGGCGGCCAATCAGAGGATTTATCCAGCTTCACGGGGAGGCCAATCAGCGCCTGTTGCTAAGCGAGCGGCGGCCAATCAGAGGAATCTCACACGGTGAGGCCAATCAGCGCCTGTTGCTAAAGGGGAGCGGCGGCCAATCAGAGGATTTATCCAGCTTCACGGGGAGGCCAATCAGCGCCTGTTGCTAAGCGAGCGGCGGCCAATCAGAGGAATCTCACACGGTGAGGCCAATCAGCGCCTATTGCTAAAGGGGAGCTGCGGCCAATTCTACACTAACTTCCCCCAAGAATCAGGTCACGGCATCTAAACAAACATGGCAGCCTCCAGCAGTGCGAGATTCGCGTCTCTTGACGACGACGGAATTATTTTAATTTACGTGGGGATAGGTAATAATTATAATATTGACTGCCTTCTTTCGGGAGACACCAGGAATATTGCCCGCACTGAAATCATATTGCCCTCGTCTTCGACTCGGGCAATATGATTTCAGTTTGGGCAATATTCCTGGTGTCTCCCTCAAGGCCAGTCAATATTATATTATTGTAAGCAGTGAACTCGAGCTTGGTACAGATGCAGACCAGATTTTATGCCAAGGCTTGTCAATGACAAGGCAAGTTTCCTCAGTACTGCATCTTGCTGAATAGACAGTATCTTCATCCAAATACAATGCCAAGTCAGGCATAATCTTCATGTTCTCAAAATAAGTTTAAATTCATTCTTGCTGTTGGGAGAGCACTTTATGATAATCACAGCCAAGCAACTGGATTGGAATGTCGTGATGCATTTCCATATTGCAGAAACAATATATGATACACAAGATGTAAAATAGATGTTGGTGCTAGAAATGAGAGGTTATACCTATGACAAAGTATTGAATTGACGGGGATTCTTCCTTACGATAAAACTTCATAGATTGGGAAATGTGTTAGGACAGGCACGAGGAAGGTGTTTCAATTTGCTGGTGAGTCCAAAACTAACTTGTCTAATTATCAGACTGTTGCTCCGAAGAAATGTCCTTGTTTCGGGTATCATTCGCATGTGAATTTCATTACAAGTAATAGTTAAGTTTCCCATCATTACAGCGAAGGCAGCTAAGCAAAGGGAATGGAGTCCGAGTCGTTCAGGTGAAAAACTTTAGTCCATGGCATACTCCTATGCTGTAAACTAATTTGTATTATTATAGAAGTTGAAAATATTCATGTTTCAAGAGGCTGTTTTCTCATCCTGTCCACAGCAGCGGAACATGTTTTAAGACTGAGCACCTTTCACAGTTACCCCCCAAACCTCGCAAGTTAAAAGCTCAGCAAGTCAGCAATTGGGTATATTTTATATGGGACGAGAAATTTTTACCACCCCGCCAAGAAAATGGTTTATTTGAATGAAAAATATCTTCCTAATTACTGCACCTCTCACCCAGTCTAAAGAAGGATCTCAACCTGACACTTCACCTATTCCTTTTCTCCAGAAATGCTGCATGACATGAGTTTTTCCAGCATTTTGTACCTATCGTCATCCCTAATCCTTGCATGGAGATATGTTCTTCCTGGTCATCCTATCTATAACCCTCATGACTTGTACATCTTATAACCATATAACAATTACAGCACAGAAACAGGCCATCGCGGCCCTTCTAGTCTGTGCCGAACATTTACTCTCGCCTCGTCCCATCTACCTGCACTCAGACCATAATCCTCCATTCCTTTCCCGTCCATATACCTATCCAATTTATTTTTAAATGCTAAAATTGAACCTGCCTCCACCACTTCCACTGGAAGCTCATTCCACACAGCTACCACTCTCTGAGTAAAGAAGTTCCCCTCATGTTACCCCTAAGCTTCTGTCCCTTAATTCTCAAATCATGTCCTCTTGTTTGAATCTTCCCTACTCTCAATGGAAAAAGCTTATCCATGCCAACTCTCTATCCCTCTCATCATTTTAAAGACCTCTATCAAGTCCCCCCTTAACCTTCTGCGCTCCAAAGAATAAAGACCTAACTTGTTCAACCTTTCTCTGTCACATAGGTGCTGAAGCCCAGGCACTACTCTAGTAAATTTCCTCTGTACTCTCTCTATTTTGTTGACATCTTTCCAATAATTTGACGACGAAAATTGTACACCATGCTCCAGAATTGGCCTCACCAATGCCTTGTACAATTTTAACATTACATCCCAACTTCTATACTCAATGCTCTGATTTATAAAGGCCAGCACACCAAAAGATTTCTTTACCACCCTATCTACATGAGATTCCACCTTCAGGGAACTATGCACAGTTATTCCTAGATCCCTCTGTTCAACTGCGTTCCTCAATTCGCTACCATTTACCATGTACGTCCTATTTAGATTTGTCCTGCCAAGATGTAACACCTCACACTTATCAGCATTAAACTCCATCTGCCATCTTTCAGCCCACTCTTCCAAATGGCCTAAATCTCTCTGTAGACTTTGAAAATCGACTTCATTATCCACAACACCACCTATCTTAGTATCATCTGCATACTTACTAATCCAATTTACCACACCATCATCCAGATCATCGATGTATATGACAAACAAAAGTGGACCCAACACAGATCCCTGAGGCACCCCATTAGTCACCGGCCTCCAACCTGACAAGCAGCCATCCACCATTACTCTCTGGCATCTCCCATTCAGTCACTGTTGAATCCATCTTGCTACTCCACCATTAATAGCCAACAACTTAACCTTCTTAACCAACCTTCCATGTGGAACCTTGTCAAAGGGCTTACTGAAGTCCATATAGACAACATCCACCGCTTTACCCTCATCAATTTCCCTAGTAACTGCTTCATAAATTTAAAGATTAGTCAAACATGACCTTCCAGGCACATATCCATGTTGACTGTTCCTAATCAGACCCTGTTTATACAGATGTGCATATATATATATATATATATATATATATATATATATATATATATATATATATATATATATATATATATATATATATATATATATATATTATCTCTAAGTATCCTTTCCATTAATTTGCCCACCACTGACATCAAACTAACAGGTCTATAATTGCTAGGTTTATTCTTTGAACCCTTTTTAAATAATGGAACAACATGCGCAGTACGCCAATCCTCCGGCACCATTCCCGTTTCTAATGACATTTGAAATATTTCTGTCATAGCCCCTGCTATTTCTACACTAACTTCCCTCAATGTCCTAGGGAATACCCTGTCAGGACCTGGAGACTTATCCACTTTTATATTTTTCAAAAGTGTCAGTGCTTCCTCTTCTTTGATCCTCATTTAATCTTGATTAAATTTCCCTTCTTTATAAAAACACTCAACCACCAACATAATATTTTCACCTAATATTTCCAGCCTTGATAATATTCTTTTTAAATTTCTTCAACACCCTCACTGGTTCCAACACATCCTTCTGTATTCTAGCCCAATTGTTTTAACCATTTTTCCCCTTGTCACGTTAATTTCATGTATCTTGTGTTTTATGACTATTGGCAGATCAATTTCACTCCTGGGATAAATAAAGTTCTATTGTATAGTATTTGTGCCATGAGCTCATTGCTCTGTATGTGCTCTGAAACCATTCATTCTACTTTCTGATCTACCTCATCTCATCTGTCCGTTCATCTTTAAAATAATGGACATGCACCCCAACCTCCCACAGTTCATGAACACTGAATCTAAGTGCTATCTTCTTCTTGCGTTTGGTGTGCACAGCCTAAAGTTGTAGGACAACTTGTTCTATTTGATCTTATTTGATTGTGCATGCCATGTTGATTGCATTCGTCGAAACAGGGTGTACCACGTGAAGGTTGCAATCTCCCACCCCTCTAAGTGCTGTAAAACACCACAAGGAGGACAAATGAAAAATATCTGACTGAGCAACAGGGTATGGTTGACTTTCACTAACGATCAAAGTGTGGTGATGAATTAAGTGACAACCACTTGTTGCTTAATGCGGGGTTTGGTATCCACAAGTAGAAAATGCAAAAAAAAAATACAGTAATAAACAAATATTAAGAAAATGTGTCAATATCTGTCTCACATGTAAAGAGCCCTGAACAGTGGGAGAAGATTCTAGTGCTGTACTGTTTTATGTTCTAAATAGTTGTTGCAACTTCTGCTGCTTTTATAGAAAGACAGCATTTTGTAGTGGTGACAGAAGGACAGAAATAGTGCATTTTCCAGCTGGATGGTGTTGAAGGGAGCATAAATGATTAATCTGTAAGAACATTGATAGGGATGGTAGCAGGGTGAAGCGTACCCTTCCACCGAGCCAGGTAAACAAAAGTAATTTAAAATCATCTGGCAGTCTTTAAATCAGAACATGTCCAAAACCAAATTAGAAAAAAGGCATCACCATAAGAATAAAAGAGGATAATGAATGGAATAATAAAAGCAATATTCTCAGTCTGGAAATTGTAGAGACAGAAGCAGAAGTCACATTACTGGAGATTATTCTTGATGATACCTTTCACATAAAGGAATTAAGTTGTAATTTAAGTGAAACCTTTGAGGTGATGCTCAGTTCAAATCCAACTTTTCAGTTTGCTCATCAGTTTCTATTCAGCTTTTCCGTAAACTTTTAGTTATCCAAGTATATGAAATTATGCTCAGCAATATGGATAGGACAGGTTTGGAGAGATATGGACCAAACGCAGGTAGGTGGGACTAGTGTAGCTGGGATAGGTTGGCCGTTGTGGGCAAGTTGGGCCGAAGGGCCTGTTTCCACACTATGACTATAAGATACCTATTTGATAGTTGTAGTCTTGCAATAGACAATGGGTTTTTTGAATTAATCACACCTGTTTACCAAGCAGTGTTGATATTTGAATGGCTGGTGCTTTTGAACTCTATTTCCATAAATGTCATAATTGTGATGTAAATATAGTTACCAATATGTCCAAAATGATTAAAAAGATCGCAATCATGCGTTTATTTTTATTCTGTTTACATTCTGGTTTTCATTGTTTAAATAAATTCAGAGCATAAATAGTGCAGTATATATTGTTTTAAAATAAATCAATATAACTTTAAATAAGTCGAGAAATTCTAACTTAATATGAGCAATAGACACGAGGCAATCATTATGAGACTCCACAATGCTACCTCAGATCACATGTATTCCCAGGCAAACCACCCACAAACATCCAAAACCACTGAGTGGATGCATGAGCTGAACTATGACCAACGATGTTGGTCACATTTGTACTTCAGGTGCGTTACGTTCCCTTTGGCCAGATGACCTTTGATTTGATGTATCAAATTCTAAAGTCTTCCTGTCCTGAGGAACCACTATCTAAGTTGGAGACTTGCCTCCTTTAATAGTCCATTATCACCAGTCTCCTATTACATAGTATCCTCCTATTATAGTCCATTATCACCAGTATGATAGAAAATACATAATTTAATCCACCCTTTGGAA
Source organism: Okamejei kenojei (assembly GCA_035221665.1). Classification (NCBI taxonomy): domain Eukaryota; kingdom Metazoa; phylum Chordata; class Chondrichthyes; order Rajiformes; family Rajidae; genus Okamejei; species Okamejei kenojei. The sequence continues at coordinate 3,466,545 of CM069145.1, forward strand.
TCATATCCTATCTGCAAAAGCAACCTTGCTTCTCTGGTTGCAGATAAATTATACTAAATACTTAATGTTTACAAAATGTACACATGTAAAATAAATGTACAAATTTTACATCATAAATACAGTCCATCACTTTGACACTTGCAGTTTATATCGTCATCTATTCTTGCTGATTGTCTTTCCACATACGTCTCACACATACCTACATTCCATCCAATAACCCAGTTTCAGATCCAACTATCTTTTAAGAAATTACTTTTAATAGCTGAATTTCCATCTTAATGGAGGGATGGTATTTTTAGTGTAGTTTCACCTCCGCTAATTAATTATAAAAGATAAAACTGTTAAAGCACCTAATCCCTCTCATTATCTCTAAAACATCAATCCTGTACAGGCAAGCCATTCTGACTTTCCATTTTTCAGTGTTCCCCATTCATGTTCCATCAACTTCTTACTTTCAGAATAAACCTTTCAACTGACCGTTGAAAGTCAGCAGAAATCTCAGTCTTCATTAACCAAAAAAACAATCTTCACTTTCCACTTGTCTAAGTTCATTGTCATTATTCATGAACTGAAGCAATTTCATAGATTTTGTTATATTGAGCATTCATTATTGAACAATTCAAATATTGTGTATCTAATGAATGTGTTGAAGTTCTCACAAGCTTGGAGCATAAGAATGCACCTGGCATCCTTGGGGGTGAAGGGAAGGTCACTTTATTCTTCAATGCAACAAGCTTCATTTCGATGAAGCATGCGAGGTTTCCACAAATTGGTTAAGTATTTCCTTTGTGCCAGTTTGCCACTGAAGAACCAGGTCTAGTGGTGTTTGTCCATTCTGCAACAAGAAAGTAGAAACTATTATTCATTAAAGTACTGATTTATTAATAAATTCTAAAGAAAAAACATGCATTTACAAAGTTTCCACAAGTTTGCAACATCATTGCATTGCACAGAACAGGTGAGCGATTTTAATTCATTCATTGATTCCACTCTCTTGTCACATGTTGCTTTTCAAGATCTTCATTTTTTCTCATACTTCTCTTTTATGTGATATGAAAAGAAATCTGATAACTGCTTTTTCTTTTAAGCTGCTAACGTGTCAGTCAGCTGCCTTTATTGTTCTACCTTCTGTTCTGTGTTTATTTGATGAAAGGCCAAATCCTGAAATATTGTTTTCTTTCCCACGACTATAGACTGGTCTTTGGCATTTTCTGCATCTTACTTTAATGATATCTTGCATTCTTGCTCTATGTAGGTTTTGTTTGATTTTTTTTGTACACGACAAATTAATTTTGATTTTATAAACTGGTCATGTTCTGACTTCAGAACTACTATCTACCTCTTTGGTGACCCTCTTGATTATCCTTAATCAGACTTTGCTAGCTTTACCTTGCACTAAACGTTATTCCTTTATCATTTATCTATACACGAAATGGCCCGATTGTAATCATGTGTGGTCTTTCTGTAACCGGATAGCATTCAACATTAGCATTTCACTGAACCTCGGTACACGTGACATTAAACTAAACTATGGTAACTGAGTACAGACAATTCAGAATTACACTTTAATTTACATTTCCCACGGTCAATGTTTTGTGAGTATTTTGACTTTACAACAGATGTTAAAGATAAATGTTTTGAACCTATATGAAATTGTCTAGATTCAGAAAACAAATTTCAAAATGTACTGCAACATTATATTAAAAAATAAGGTAGAAAAAAAACTTTAACATGCCTAGCATTGAAAATCAGAGTTTTTCAATTCCTATTATCAATATTATAAAATTACAGCATAAAATTATAATACTTTTGTAAATTGTATGCTACCATGTTATGTGTGTTTTTTGACTGTGGATACAAAAATACCAATATTTTTTAAAAGAACAAAAAGAAAAAAGAACGACTGAGAATTGTACGAATTGGAAAGAAAGAGGCAGGAGGAGTAGATAAAACAAGGAAATCAGATGGAGAGAGGGAGATTGGGAGGAGGGGTTAGTACAGAGACAAGAAAGAGTGAAGTGACAGAACTTGCCCCGACCTAGGACTGAGGTGTGCTGAACTAAACAAAGCCCTGGCTGCATCTCTCCTGCGCTACCCTTTATCCTTCTTTGCCCTCTATGTATCCCGACTGTCTCTTCACCCTATTCCCCCGCTGCCACCACACACACACACACACACCACCTCTCTTCCACTCCCACATGCTTGGGCACGAACTTCTGCTGTCCAGCAGCAGCACTTGGAACCAGGCCCTGTAACCAATATGACTCAAGTTCCGATAGGCTCAGCTTTCACTTCCACGAGTCGAGATTTTCGCGGACTGCCAAGGTCGGTTGGCCAGTAATACAAATGTGGCGAGGGAGTCAGGTTACCCGTTGCATCTGGCCTTGAAGCTGGGTTGTCCAGGCAGAGAGAGGTGTGGCAATATTAGCGGGAAAAGCCAGCAACTGTGGTCAGGGCTGATTTGTCAAGAGATTTCTATTTGTGCATCCACATTAGCAAAAGTGTAGAAATCCAAGAAGTGTTGACAATCCACAAAAGGAAACCGGTAAATGCTGAGTTTAATGTGAACTGCTGTATTTAACAATGTTGTGGAGGTGTAGACTTTATGGAACCTGCCATGTGACTGGTGCTCCATGTGTTAAATTTAATACTGGCAGGCACAGCAATTAGTTGCTCCTCGCAGTGCAGTCGGGTGCTGTCTGTATGGAGTTTGCACGTGCTCCCTGTGACCACGGGGTTTTCTCTGGGTGCCCTGGTTTCCTCCCACATTCCAAAGATGTACAGGTTTGTAGATTAATTGGCATCTGTAAATTGTCCCTGGTGTGAAGGATAGAACTGGTGCACGGGTGATCCTACGCATATCTGAATCAGGTGAACAGTGTCATTCGGCCACTCGAACCTGTGCTACTACAGAATTTAATAACACAATCGCTAATCTGATTGTAACCTAAACACATCACAGACTGCTTTTAAAGTTACACAGATGACTAATTCTTCTCTTTTTAAGTAGCTTGATTCAAATTATCTGGTAATTCAAGTTTTGAGCACCAAATGCCCACATTACTATAATATGTTGTTGGGTGCAATCCGATTAATAAATCACATTTATGTAATATTTAATTAAAAACAAAAAAGTGAAAAAGACTCATTGCAATATTACTGACCGCAGATTGTAATGATGTTTATCTTCTCAAATGGATTTAATTTTTTGCCAGCCACTAACAGTCTTTTAAAAATCAATTCACACAGTCATACAGTACAGTAACAGGCCCTTTTACCCAATTCATCCATACCGATCAAAATGACCCATCATAAACTAATCCCATTTACCTGCATTTGGCCCCGATCCCCCTAAATCTTTCCTATTCATGTACCAGTCCAAATGTTTTTTGCTCATTCCATATATCCACCACCATATGTGGAAAAAGTCACCCATCACATTAAATCTTTCTCCTCTCACCTTAATCCTTACCCTGGGAAAAAGATCATGTACATTCACTCGCTCTATCCTGCTCATGACTTTATACTTCTCCATAAGATCACCCCTCAGCCTCCTGCATTCCAAGGAATAAAGTTCTAGCCTTCCCAACCTCTCTACAGAGCTCAGGCCCTTGAGTCCTGTCTATATCTTCATAAATCTTCTTTGCAAGCTTTCCAGCGTAATGACATGCTTCTTTGGCAGGGTTTCCAAAACTGAACATAAATGTGGCCAATACAGGTTTAAAATCACAAAATCTTAAAAGGGATTATGTCTGTTGATAGTTGGACTTACGCAGTTTTTTAAAGTGGGTTTGGCTCCGTAAATCATCAGCAGCTTCATTAGTCGGTAACGGCTCAGTCGCACTGCATCGTGCATAGGTGTGTCTCCTTCCTTCAGACAACAGCATTTGAAAGACAATGGTTATTATAGAACCTGACGAGTTTGTTATCACTGTGTTTAGTTTAGTTTAGAGATGCAGCATGCAATCAGGCCCTTTGGCCCACAAAGTCCACATCGTTCAGCGATCACCTGTATACTAGTTCTAACTTACACACTGGGGTCAATTTACAGAAGCCAATTAACCTATACATCTGCATGTCTTTGGAGCATTGGAGGAAGCCCAACACTCCAAAGAGAGAATGTACAAACTCATTATAGACAAGCACCCGTAGTCAGGATCATACCTGGATCTCTGGAGCTGTAAGGCATCAACTCTACCAGTGGCCACTTTGCTGCCTTGTGACATTCAAGAAAAGCCACCTTTCTACACTTTGACGGCACATCCTCCTAGGGCCACTCTGATCCCCATCACCAGCACACAGGCCAGAAGAAGCCAGCAGCCACAGGCAAAGGAGAAGCAAGCTGTGTCCAATTGGCTGGAAATGGATCACCTCATCGCATACTCCTTATAAACGCAGGGAGTTCCAGCCAAGGGAAGAGAGGAAGCAAGACAGGAAACAAGGGAGAGGAAGTGGAAGACCCCCTCCCCCCACTAACTAGATAGACACAACATGCTGGAGTAAAGTTCTGAAGAGAGGTCTCGACCCGAAACATCACACATTCCTTCCATCCAAAGATGCTGCCTGTCCCGCTGAGTTACTCCAGCATTTTGTGTCTTATCTTTGCTGTAAGCCAGCATCTGCAGTTCCTTCCTATCTCTACTAACTGTACTTCCTTTCACAGGCTTGCAAGAAGCCTGGAACTGCTAGCACTTCCCCTCGAGACCAGAGTGAGTTGTTGGGACACATCCAAGATAACCAGCGTATCCTCACTTGCGACAAGGGTCTGCACCCCCACATGGTCCCGGACCTTCTGGTAACCATTGTCCGTCATTTGGAATAAGCTATATTGCATGTTCACCCTACCACAGGTGTCTGTGTGGTCATTGTCGACCCAGTCATCCCTGACACCACAACAAATTACTGGGATGTCCACAGAGCAGGATTGGAGCATATTCCTTGAGTCTAGAGAGTTTTGGGACAATCTTGCATTATCCCCAAGACACTTTAGACTTAGGAATATACTTCAACCACCAAAACCAATAGTGTTAGAATCAAGTTGGCAAAATCAGACCAAGAAACAAAGCAGAAATGTCCTATATTACTTAGAAACAAACAACACAAAAATGTCACATTCAAACTATAATGGTTGCAATATAAATCTCCACAATAAAATAAAAAACTAATTAATGTTCCTGTGTCATAGAAACATAGAAAATAGGTGCACTGCCATCCATTGTGATCCTGGCTGATCGTCCGCTGTCAATAACCCGTGCCTGCCTTCTCCCCATAACCTTTGACTCCACTAGCCCCAAGAGCTCTCTCCAACTCTCTCTTAAATCCTTGTGTCCTTGCCTCTGCATGGGCCCAGCCTGGGAACAAGTGGACTGGCATTGAAATGAACTACTCATCTCATTAACACGGTATCATTGGCTCATCAAGCATCTTTTACATAATAAGGCATTGTGTTACAATCTGGTATATAAAAAGGTTCAGTGTATCAATTTTACACATGGAAGTATCTTCTTCAGTACCCAATTAACACGTACCATATCTCTGGCATTCAGATCTGCTCCACACGCAATGAGATGCTCAGCACATTCATAATGTCCGGTTCTGACAGCGACGTGCAAAGGAGTGCTGCATAACTGCAGCAAACACAAAACAAAAGCAGTAGTCATTGTCAAAATACTTTACTGCCAGTGGATCTTGGTGAGAGATTCTGTTTTGATGGAGGCCCTGCAGCAGCCTGGGGCTCGAGTGGATCTGTCACCATTCTGAGAGAGCTAGTGCGTGAATGGGGCACGGCCGACATCGCCTGGCCTGGCCAACCCTCCAACTTTGACCGCCAGGACAACTGACCTTTATGTCCAAGTTACCACTGAAGATATTTAACAACTTTGCACTAGAATCATTTAAAATGCTGCTGGAAACGTGTCGACTCTTGTGTTCAGCCACAGTGCAGACTTTAGACTTGCAGCGTGGAAACAAGCCCTTTGGCCCACTGCCCCGCGACCACCCCGTACACTAGCACTATCCTACACACTAGGGACAACTCACAATCTACTGAAGTCAATGAACCCACAAACCTGTACGAGTGCAGGAGGAAACGGGAGCGCCCGGGGAATACCCACATGGTCACAGGAAAAATGAACAAACTCTGCACAGACAGCACCCGTGGTCAGGATCGAACCTGGGTCTCTGGCACTGTAAGGCAGCAACTCTACCACTGCGTCACTGTGCCAGCCTAATAGAGTGTCATCTACTATTTCTACACTCTTGTACTTATGTACAGTAATCTATGTATAATTTCTATGTACAGTAATATTTACTGAGCTGTATGCACTGTACCTAGACACATGTGACAATAAAGTATTGAAGCATTGAGGTGGACAATCTGCTCACCTTGTCTCTGGCGTTAACAGCTGCGTTTTTATTTAACAACAATTTTAAAACTTCCAGGCTTCCACCGCGGCAGGACCAATGAACCGCTGTCCCGTCGAGCTGCACCAGACACAAAATGATGCTGTTAGTAATGGTGAAAACGGTTGGCGGTTAAATGAATCAAAGTGCCACAAGGAATGTCTACAACCACATGATTTGATGGCGTGCATCATTTGCACAGACACCATTTGGCATTCTCTCTTTGGGAGATGCAGTGTGTAAACAGGCCCTTCGGCCCATTCAGTCCACCTGACCATCATCACCCGTTCATGCTAGTTTTATGATATCCCACGGAAATTTACAGAAGCACGTCTTTGGGAGGTGGGAGGAAACCGAAGCACCCGGAGAAAGCCCACGCGGTCACAGGTTAGAACGTGCAAACTCTACAAGGCAGCAGCAGAGGTCATATCTCTGGCGATTTGAGGCAGCAGCTCTACCCGTTGTGCCACCTTGCCGCCCCACAACAGAACTTATTTGACTTTTTGATCCAAACAGCAACAAAACTGACAACACTCCGAATAGTCATTATAACGGAGCGTTAACCCCAACAGGCCCCTGAGCTAACCCACTGCTTGAAGTACAAGGCTTGTGCCAGGTCAATGTGCCTAATAAACGTATATATACTGTACCATGTCGCGAAACTCCATGGAGGCTCCGGCTTCCAAGAGTTTCAGCACAATCTCCTCATTTCCCTCTGAGCAAGCACGGTGCAGGGAGGTCCTGTTAAACTGTACAGAGCAAAAATGAAAGATGTTGCGATTCCTGTTATCAGCTGGAGTTCTAGACCTCAAGAGTCTTTAATTATTATAGGTGCCCACACTGAACTATGAAATTATGTGAAGGATGGAACTGCAGATGCTGGATTAAACCAAAGATCGACACAAAAAGCTGGAGTAACACAGCGGGACAGGCAATATCTCTGGAGAAAAGGAATATGTTTCTAAGGAATAGGTGACGTTTCAGGTCGAGACCCTTCTGCGAGTCAGGGGAGAGGGAAACGAGAGATATAGACGGTGATGTAGAGAGATATAGAACAAATGAATGAAATATATGCCAAAAAGGAACGATGATAAAGGAAACAGGCCATTGCTAGCTGCGGGCTAGGTGAAAACGAGTTACAGACAATGAGGCTCAGCAGGAAGACAGTGAAACTAGTACAATGACTAGGGTGGGGGGGGGGGGGGGGCGGAGAGAGCGGGGATGCAAGGGTTACTTGAAATTCTTATCTGCAATAGTTCAACGGGCCCGTGGACGCAATAAACTCAGGTTAAAAATATAATAATAAATTGAATTCAACAAACTAGTTGGGATCCCTGGCCACTAATAGGAGGCGTCACCTTACCTGGTCACATGCATCGGGCAGCCCGCCATCCGCCAGGTATTTGTCAACCAGCTGCGGCTTGTTTTCCAGCGCTGCCTTCCAGAACGTGTCCACATCCACAACTCCACTCTGGGGCAAAGCATTCATTCTTAACAGCGTTTCTTAAAAGCATTCATTCTTAATTGTTTAGATGAACGGTTCTTTTTTTTAAATAAAAAAAGTGATTTCCTGAAGCTGTAAACTTACTATAATTTCAGGTTCCCGCTCCTTTGGTGGCTCCGCGGCAACAGTCTTGCATTTCTTCTTCTTTTTCAACCGAACGATGAATTGAAGATCATCTAGAGTTTCAAGCTTCAGCCTCTGGTCCAGCGATTTTATCTAACAACAACAAATCATAGACCGGCTCATGACTTTGACAAAGATGTCACAGTGTCTTTGAAATCGCCCAAAGTGCGGAAAGTCAACTCAATGTAATTTCAACGGGGTTCGGTTGCAAACGGTGAAGCGTCAGTGAATGTGGCGACGATAGACACAACATTCTGGCGTGACTCAGCGGGACAGGCAGGTGGAGGAACGGCGAGGGTTCAGGTCGAGACCCTTCTACACACTGATGTCAGGGGAGAGGGAAACCAGAGATATGGAAGGGTGAGGTGTGAAGACGTCAAAGGAGGATGGATCAAGGGAAATGTTGAATGGAACATTTTCACACCACAAACAGCTTACAATGGCTTTTTTTTTTAAAAGAAGGAACTGCAGCTGGAGAATCGAGGGTACACAAAAAGCACTCATGCAGCAGCATCTAAGGAGCGTTTGTCAGACTCCCTTTATCTTCGATACTTTTTTGCATATCTTTCATTCATTATCTCTCCACATCACCGTCTATATCTCTCGTTTCCCTGATCCCTGACCAGTCTGAAGAAGGGTCTCGACCCGAAACGTCGCCCATCTCCTTCGCTCCTTAGATGCTGCTGCACCCGCTGAGTTTCTCCAGCCTTTTGTGTACCCTCAATGGATCATTGTTAGCTAGGAGAAGGTGACAACGAGGCGTACAGAGATAAAATGTAGTCAGGGGATGATCAGACTGGGCGGAGAACTCGGAAAGGGGAGGAATGGAGAGAGAGGGAAAACAAGGGTTATTCGAAGTCAGATAAGTCAATATTCATACCGCTGTTGCCCCAATTTGTGCTGGGCCTCGCTGACAGTGGAGGAGGCTCAGGGCAGAAGGGTCAGTGTGGGAATGGGAGGGGGAGTTCAAGTGTTTGGCAGCCGGGAGATCAGGCAGGTGTGGGCGGACTGAGCGGAGGGTTCAACCCAATGTGCCGAGTGAATGACAGAAGGAGATGTTAGGCGTACATTCTTGCTGTGAGCTTCTGGCTGGAGTTTCTCCTTCTGATGCTTGTGGCTGGGTATGAAGTGGAATGGCTCTGTCTGAGTCTTCAGGTCATCTTGTTTCTCGATCGCCACCGCGGAGCAGTATCCTCCGTTTCCAAACTCCTCTTGCACCCTGCGCGAAGCTGCCTCCCAGCCGCCGGCTGTAACCGAGCTCTTCTTGCCGGTCACCTAGGACAAGAAGCGGCGTCAATGTCGCCAAAGGAGACGGTATCCGCGCCGCCCAGCGCCCCGCACTAATTACACTGAAGTCAAGTCAATTGTATTTCTATAGCACATTTAAAAACAACTCTCGTTGACCAAAGTGCTTTACATTGGTACGGGTTGAATTCACACTAATTCCCCTTTCCAAATTGGACATTCAGTTTAAAAGCTCCCGGCGAGAACGCGGGACATGTCCCAGACCTCTGAACCACCCGAAATGCTTTAAAAAAAAGCCTCCACAGCCATTTTCACAGACACAAAATGCTGGAGTAACTCAGCGGGACAGGCAGCATCCCTCTGGAGTAAAGGAACAGGTGACGTTTTGGGTCGAGACCCTTGCTCGGACTGCAGAAGTCTTCAGACTTCAAACGACCGTTTAGTGTTTTCTATATTCGGTGTAAAGCGGCATCCGCACAATAACCGCACCGGTCGCTCCAGCCCAGCGGGATGTGGGGATGTCCATCCCGGTGCAGACGGTCGTGGCTGTATCACCTGAAGGCGGTGACATGGCATGTCGACCAAGACTAGACTCGTCAGTTCAGGCTCCACTCCTCGCCTACTTCCACCTCTCTCCTTCACACGGGATCACCATTCCTCTCCCCTCGGTGTTGTCGTCCCCCCCCCCCCCCCCTTGTTCTCTCTGCCCTCCCCCTCCATTTGCAACTCTCCTTTAAACTACTTCTTTTCAACTTTCCCCGATGTTAATGTCAGGTTTGCTCCCTCCACATGTGCTCTCTGATCTGCTGAGTATTTCCAGGACCTTTTGAACTTGCATATTATTCAATTATTCATAATGGTAGACCCTATACCTAACCTAACCCCATACAGCAGTGAAGCTTGTTTTAGAGACACAGCTGCAACACAGGCCCTTCGGCCCACCGAGGTCGCGCCGACCTTTGACCGTTCACACTCATTTCATATCCTACGATCGCATCCACTCCCAACACACTAGGGGAAATTTCACTGAATCAAATTGACCTGCAGACCCACACTTTGGAATGTGGCAGGAAACGGGAACACCCGGAGGAAACCCACGCGGTCACAGGGACACCATGCAAAATCCGCACACACGGCAACTGAGGTCAGGATCGAACCCGGGACTCTGGCGCTGAGAGGCAGCAGCCCGACCAGCGTAAGGCCTATAACCTCCAATGCCTGGGTCATTCACATGCCCCAGTGGTCACATTTTAAATGTCACCGCTTCTACTCCGCCCCCAGCACCGTATTCCAGATACTCACCATACTCTGAATGAACAAAAGGTCTCCTCTAAATCTCTCGCTCTTTTCACTATATCTAATTCCTCCAATTTTATTTTCTTCTGGTATAGGTATTTTTTTCTTGCAGCCAAGCCTGTCTACACTCCCCGTGTCTCCTCCTAGCTCCAGGGAAAACAGACACAGCCAGAGCCCACATTGTCTAATATATATGATCACTATTTATTCCATTAATTTGTTTTATCTGCAATAAAATACCTAACTGATTAAAAGTAGTACATAATCATAAATATGATTAAACTGTTATCAATTCAATTATATCGAATTATTTATTTTAAAATTAACGAATGTCCTACCAGGTCTTCGACTCGCAGCATCACCATGTTGTGGATGGTTGTTAGATCTCCCTGAATGTAGCTGAGTTTCCTCGGTAGCAAACTGCACGCGTCTAATGAGTTTGGCAGCCTCGACCTTGCTTATATCTAAAGCGGGCGCCTGTGAATGAGATCATGCTCCAAGCTGGGAGCTATACCGGGGCTCGGCCAGGACTGCTGCTTCCTCGTCATTCCCGGAATAGCGGGAGGCGTGATCTCATTGCACAAGTCCTTTTTAACCCGAGGTGATAGACGCCTTCAACCCAGACACAACGACATATATGAAACATCTGAAATGTGATCCGTGTGCGATTAGAACTGACCGAAGAAGCAAACTATGCTAATCACGTTGCCACTTCATGTTTTGTGTGACAGCTGCCTTGTGGGATTCCAGAGATGCTTGTGTGTGTGTGTGTGTGTGTGTGTGTGTGTGTGTGTGTGTGTGTGTGTGTGTGTGTGTGTGTGTGTGTGTGTGTGTGTGTGTGTGTGTGTGTGTGTGTGTGTGTGTGTGTGTGTGTGTGTGTGTGTGTGTGTGTGTGAGTGTGTGTGTGTGTGTGTGTGTGTGTGTGTGTGTGTGTGTGTGTGTGTGTGTGTGTGTGTGTGTGTGTGTGTGTGTGGTGTGTGTGTGTGTGTGTGTGTGTGTGTGTGTGTGTGTGTGTGTGTGTGTGTGTGTGTGGGTGTGTGTGTGTGTGTGTGTGTGTGTGTGTGTGTGTGTGTGTGTGTGTGTGTGTGTGTGTGTGTGTGTGTGTGTGTGTGTGTGTGTGTGTGTGTGTGTGTGTGTGTGTGTGTGAGTGTGTGTGTGTGTGTGTGTGTGTGTGTGTGTGGTGTGTGTGTGTGTGTGTGTGTGTGTGTGGTGTGTGTGTGTGTGTGTGTGTGTGTGTGTGTGTGTGTGTGTGTGTGTGTGAGTGTGTGTGTGTGGGTGTGTGTGTGTGTGTGTGTGTGTGTGTGTGTGTGTGTGTGTGTGTGTGTGTGTGTGTGTGTGTGTGTGTATGTGTGTGTGTGTGTGTGTGTGTGTGTGTGTGTGTGTGTGTGTGTGTGTGTGTGTGTGTTATGCAGCGATCGCCAGGAGGCGAGTATGCCGAGAATGTTGAGGTTCACCTTGACT